>OZ024719.1:2227097-2237097 GCA_964016875.1 Fallopia convolvulus
ATGCGATACAGCCATAATTCCTCCCATGGAAAAAACAACGCGAAAAAAATCGATTGGAATAAAGAAAAAAGTCCCAAGCCTTCGTATCTTAATGCATGTATTTAATTTATTCGGAGCTATTAGAGCGGGATCCACTTTTTGGTCCGTAGTCAATCCGATTTCCGATAGGAGCAGTTGGGTTCGGACCTCCACTTAGTTTCACCCAAGCTTCATCCTGGTCATGGATAGATCACCCTTTTACTTCTTCTTCTTGCTGGATGTCTCGTTCAAGTACTTCTTTTCTCAGTTTCCCTAGACTCTAGTGAGTTACAGACAGAGTTCGAGAGGATCAAATCTTTGGCGCCTTTTTCATCGCTTTTCGAAAAGAGACCCTATTTTTTAATTGTCCGGCTATAAATTCCGCAAGAATATGAGGGTGTCTGTAAGGTTTTTCAATTCTTGTAATAACAATGTTGAGTTTTCGGTTTACAGAATTTAATTCTTTTTGTACATTCATCTGTAGTTCTTCGACGCCTCGTGGTCTATTTTCTATTAATAACTTGGGGAATCCCATATAGATTATGACCTGGATCAGATCAATTCTTTTTTGAATTTCTATACGTGCAATTCCCTCGACACCAGAAGATGTTTTCATGTTTTGTTGAGCATAATTCTTGATACAATCCCGAATTTTTTTATTGTCACTATTATTAATATTAATAATAATAAAGGATCGCATAGGGTTTTTTAGAGCCTTTCTGACTTGGCCTGGCCCGGTCGCCCTACGCTACTGGCGCTTCAAAAGGCGAAACTCAAGTCCTAGTTTGGCGATCTAGTTTATCGGTTTGGGCGTGGATGTTCTTATTTGGACATCTTGTTTGGGCTACGGGATTTATGTTCTTAATTTCCTGGCGTGGGTATTGGCAGGAATTGATCGCCCCTCTTCCGCTGTTTCAGTTTTTCCGAGTTGTTCTACCTCGCTGAATAATTTGTATGACCATCGGGGGACTTTTTTCTTTATTCCAATCGATTTTTTTCGCGTTGTTTTTTCCATGGGAGGAGTTATGGCTGTATCGCATATTGTTTGAATGATGGGATCAATTATGACTCTTTCGATTAAAAATTTCAAAACTTTTTCTGGATCTTCTGAATCAATTCGTCTTTGTTCCGGAAATAAAGAAATTCCTTTCCAATTTGATGTTGATTCTTCAGCAAATTCATCGATTAAAAGACTCAATTCTCTTGCTAATGATTTTTTATCCAATGTATATATTTTCTGTCCCAATTTCTCTTCCAATTTCTGGTCCAATTTCTGGACCAATTTCTCTTCCAATGTAGCTATTTTCCCTTCCAATTTCTGATACAATTCTTCAAAATTATGAACATTAAGTTCCTTACCCTTAAAAAGAAGGATACTATGAGATTTATATTACGCAATCCTTACTGTCCATCTTTATCAGCCAACTCCCCGCTTTCAAATCAAAGTGTCAAGGAAGCGGGAAGGCTAGCTAGACGGCTACGATTATGAGAGGAAGTT
Source organism: Fallopia convolvulus (assembly GCA_964016875.1). Classification (NCBI taxonomy): domain Eukaryota; kingdom Viridiplantae; phylum Streptophyta; class Magnoliopsida; order Caryophyllales; family Polygonaceae; genus Fallopia; species Fallopia convolvulus. The sequence goes on from OZ024719.1 coordinate 2,228,614, forward strand.
GTCAGAAAAAATGGCTTTGATCCAGCCGAGCCAGTAGACGTCTTAAGGTAAGCTCTTCCTGTTGCAGTGTCTGTTGTAGTTTCTGGGAGTTCTGTTCCAGCCTTTCCAATTGCAATTGCTAGACCAGAAAGTGCTTTGCCCACCACATACATTATAGGAAAATTGGATAGTGCTCTTGCCCCTAGTCCTATTGTGGGAGTAGGAGTCCTTCCTCTGGCCGTTGAGAGTTCAGCCATTGGAGTGCTTTCTCTGAGTTTTCAGGCTCTAGAGCAAGAAAAGAGGTAGGCAGAGCGGTCATTTAGGGGCCTTAGCTGGTGATCTGGGCTGTTTCCCTCTCGACGATGAAGCTTATCCCCCATCGTCTCACTGGCCGACCTTGACCCCTGTTATTTGGAGGTCATATCTAGTATTCAGAGTTTGCCTCGATTTGGTACCGCTCTCGCGGCCCGCACCGAAACACTTGGAAGAAGAAGTAGAAAAAGGAATAAATATAGTGATAATTTGATTATTCGTCGACGAGTATCGCTGCTGTCTTTTTTGCAGCTTTTGTAGTTGCCGGAACTATGTGGTATGGTTCAGCAACTACTCCGATCGAATTATTTGGTCCCACTCCCGAAGAGAAGGAAGAGATCTTCGGAAAGTTGGTTTTTATGATCCGATAAGGAATCAAACTTATTTAAACGGCTTTGGTATACGATCGGTATCGGATCCTTGAATCCAGACCCATGCTTCCTTCGTTAACTATGACATTCACATCAGGAAATGGGATCGAAAGAGTCGGGGTTCGGTAAGTAAGCCGAGTTCCGCTAGGAAGGAAGAAGGCTCGATCGAGAGGGACTGCTGCCTCTGACTTTCATCCCTATCGGGAGTGGATTGACTTACTACTAAGACACCCCGGAGAGATAGTTCAATAATAAACCGAGGGACTCCGACTCATCCACATACAGATCATGAATGTTTGGAATCCATACTATGCAAGGATTAGAGGGAGCCGGTAAGCGCCGTTTGTTTGTAATAGGAAACTATTTCAAACAACGACTCTATATATGAAGATATTTACAGATAAAAAGACGGGCCTATCGATTTCACACCTGATATTTCTCTATAGATCGTAGTTATAGTAGGCATGAAGGAGCTAAATCAAATATGTTTTTTTATACATATATTTATAAAGCACTTACCTAAGTTGACATTTTTTGTGAAAGATAGGAACGAAAAAAAGAAAAAATGCCAATTGAATTGAAAAAATAAGTTCAATTTATTCCTCAATCATTACATTTATTACATTCATTATAGTTAGGACGGGGGGGGGGGGGGGGGACATGCCAAGTATCTGCTTGGGATCATGTATTCTTGGGGCTATTTTGGATGTACAATGCAATTTCGGTAGTCATATTCCATTTCAGTTGGAAAATGCAGTCCGATGTTTGGGGTAGTATAAGCGATCAAGGGGTGGTAACTCATATCACGGGTGGAAACTTTGCGCAGAGTTCCATTACTATTAATGGCTGGCTCCGCGATTTCTTATGGGCACAAGCATCTCAGGTAATTCAGTCTTATGGTTCTTCATTATCTAGTCCTTCATAAAATTACATAGTTGTTTTAACACTAGGAGTCTCTTTAGGCAGTCCCGTGTCCAGTCCTTTTCATTCCAATTCGTCTTTTAAAACTTCCCGAAAAAGAGATGAAACGTTCTTAAGATTTTCGAAATATTTTAGCATTTTAACTAAATCTGTTCTCGAAGTGAAATCCAATCCACGAAATAATTTGATCTATGGACAACGTCGTTGTGGTAAAGGTCGTAATGCCAGAGGAATCATTACCGCAAGGCATAGAGGGGGAGGTCATAAGCGTGAATGCATTGGCAGTTCGGTCTGATTCGTCTTATTCGTATATCTTATTATGGGATATTTGCCTTAACGGGAATCATTAGAAGGCTTCTTTGGGCGGGGAAACCCAACTGCAAGACCAGAGATTACTGAAAGGAAGATACTCTCTCTTCTTGAGCTTCCGATCAATCCCCTTGCCCATCATTCTTCGAGAATTAGAAAGATCCTTTTCAAGTTTGAATTTGTTTTCCTTTGGAATCTGGGTTCTTCTACTTTTTACTTTTTTTCTATTTTTTCCCTCTCTTTTTTTATTCCCTTCCATAATTCCTTAAGTCTCATAGGTTTGATCCTGTAGAATCTGACCCATTTTCTCATTGAGCGGGGGGTACGACCGAGAGACGAGTTCTCCAGTGTGGACCGAAAGGGTCTCGCGAAGCCGGTCACCGGTTCGAGCTCGAGGTTTTAATTTTTTCCTGGTAGTTCCTTTGTTGACTTCCGCTTTCCAAACTATTAAATCTTCTTTTTCGAAACCGCTTACTTATGCTTCCGCTCTATTCAAGTCAAGCCAGATTGCCTGGTTTGCTGCTCATCAAGCTTGAGATCGGTTCTTACGTCAATCAGGTTAACGGCTTTAAAAAAAGCACTCACTACTCGTGCGAGATTGGATCGAGGAATTGCGTAAGTAAGAAAGGTTTATGGTCTGGTCTGAGACTAGAGATATAATACGATAGATCCAGTCATTCAGATGTTGCACATTTAGGAGCGATGTTGGTCTTATCGTATATCTCAGTATAGAGGACCAGACTCAGGATTTATATTTGTTTATAAACTGTCCTGGCGGATGGGTATTGCCCGGAATAGCTATTTTTGATGTTGTTCGTTCTGGCGGACGAATAAAAGCCCGCTTTGGGGAGAAATCCTGTTTCCGAAGTGGTTGCTACTCTTACTGAGGAGGAAATAAAAGAGGTTTTGTATTCAGGCCCCTGGCCCTGATGGGTCTGCAGAAGACTATTTGAATTTTTAACTTTACTTTTTTCAATCCAAATTGTAATGATGTGACTATGTAACTCTTATCAAATTAAATAAAAATGTTGTCAAATGTATCAATTCAATAGGTTTTCTATTCGAGAAAAAAATTCGATTATATACTAGACTAAGCATAGAATAAAACACACAGATAAATGAGGGGAATAAATGAGTCTAGGGGGTATTCTTTGCCTGGCCAAAAATTAGGATACATTCTGGGAAAATAAAACTTCCATCGAAGAGAAGCAAATGAAAGGCCGCCTTCTACTACTTCTAATAGGCCATCAACTAGATCCGAATCCGTCGTCATTTTTCGACCCATTCCCATAACTAGAATTCCAATAATTAGAATTTTTTTTTTGGAGTTCACTCCAAAAAGAATGATGATTTTCAACCTCAACAATCTGATTTTCAATATCACGTTCTTGACAGCCCATCTTTGTCTCAGTAGAGCCTTTCAGTGGCATGTTTCGGTCCTCTTCCCCATTACTTAGAAAAAGTAGAATCTCAGAAACATGGCGATCGAATCGATTCGACCGATCAAGAACAGAGCGCTGGGTGGTCTACGATCAGCTGATTCAGTTTTTCTTGTTTTCCCTGACTTTGTCCGTGTAAACAAACAATTCGAAATACCTCGACTTTTTTAGAACAGGTCTGAGTCAAATAGCAATGATTCGAAGCACTTCTTTTTACACTATTTCGGAAACCGGCTCTGTAGTAATAAGAGCAGCGAAGCCCTATTTGGCCACCCCAGGAGCAACTGTTCATGGCCATTATGGGGAAATCGGGTTAATCCGATCAGTTCATCGATGGTCGGCAAGCATGATGGTTCTAATGATGATACTGCACGTATTTCGTGTGTATCTCACCGGGGGATTTAAAAAACCTCGGGAATTAGTCCGGTATGGAATGAACTTATAATCATGGAATCGACTCGATCATCAGATTATAGATTATAAGTTCATAACCCTAGCCCATTCCCGTTTTGGGCGGAACAGATCTACTCGGGAATCATTGAAATATCTGTTTGATTGACATTATTATTATTTTTTTTTTCGTTCGAATTAAAGTTCAAACAAAATGCTTTGTAGAACGATCTATAAAACACTTGATAACGTCGAAAACCCAGAAATCGAAATTTTTGGAATGGTTTTTTGTCATTTGTTAAAAAAAATTCAATTTTAAAATACTATAAATTTACTTTAATATGCAATTGTTAAAGTTTGTTTGTATATCTTTATTCTATATTCTAGCAAACTCTCAATTTGTAGCTCCGCAGGGATACAACAACGTATTGGACCTGAATATGCCGGCCCCTTGAGAATTCTTCAAGCTCTAGCAGATGGAACAAAACTACTTTTCAAAGAGAACCTTCTTCCAGCAAGAGGCGATAAGGGTTTATTTAGTGTTGGGCGAGGTTTTAATTTTTTCCTGGTAGTTCCTTTGTTGACTTCCGGAAAACGAGGGTGGGAGTAGATCACCTGAAAGCGAAATATTGGACTAGAAAAGTTCCGTAGATAAGGGGTTGATAGTCCCGTCTGCGAGGCTTTTCCGAACTTCTCTTTGCCTTTTTGTGTGAAGTGGGAGAGAGGGGATGTCATAATTGGGGTTTTGAATAAGACGACCCTTTCTTTTTTCCTTTTTTTTCTTTCATATTGAAAAAGTAATAAGAATGAGAGGTGTTAAGCTTTTTATCATCCTGGCGTCGAGCTATTTTTCCGCAGGACCTCCCCTTTTCTTTTCTAATCGGAGCTAAAATTCCGGAAAGTAAAAATGCCAAAATCGGAATAACGCTTGATATTATTAGAAATGCTGACACAAGGTTAGAATTCTATCTCTTCCAGAGTGGTATCTCACTGACAGCTCGGGCCCCCCCGGAAGGGGGCCTTCTTCGCCCTCCACCTAAGCTGCGCAGGAAAGGCCCAAAGCCAATCCCAGGGAACAGTGAAGCTTCATAGGGTCTTTCTGTCCAGGTGTTCAATTTATCTCTCTCAACTTGGATACCATGAGGCGGGCCTTGGAAAGTTTTCGTATAAGCAGGAGGGATTCGCAGTCTGGTTGGTTCTTTGCGCCGAGTTTTGGTGTAGCAGCTATATTTCGATTCATCCTCTTTTTTCAAGGGTTTCATAATTGGACATTGAATCCATTTCATATGATGGGAGTGGCCGGTCCAGAAATGATAGATTGGAAGAATCTTTTGGGTCTTCCAATATAAATAGGCTGATTGTTTGTTAATAACTAAAATTAAAAAAAGGGGAATGTTAACCCATCTGCTAGAGCTTGAAGAATTCCCAAGGGGCCGGCATATTCAGGTCCAATACGTTGTTGTATCCCTGCGGATATTTCTCTTTCTAACCACACAATTACTAGTACACCTATTGTTATTCCAAAAATAAGAATCATGTTCGAGTACCAAGCCCCCTAGAATACCAGAAAGAAAGTTTCCCTTTCGATACATAATCTAATGTTTTGAAAAAAAAAACTAACAAAATTTGCATATCGAATTCAAAGTGCCATGCTATTTTTACTATTTTTACTTAACAATACTCATAATATATCTTGATATTTCTTGTGGTGAAGGCATGGCAGATCTTGTGCCACTCCACCTGGTCGTATGAAACTGGCATGCATCCTGGCTCCCGGGACTCTTTCATAGAATTCCAACAATTTCTCTCGCTCCTCAGAAGCCCACAGGGACGGAAGAGATCTTTCTCGATCAATCCTCTTGCCCATCATTCTTCGAGAATTAGAAAGATCCTTTTCTTTTTTGATATTCCGGAATCCTAACCGATTCTACGCTATTAATTCTAATTCGCGAATTCCATTTTTTATTATGAATCAAGGATTTCTTATATAGCTAGAACGACCTTCACAAATTGTGAATACTAATTTGGTGAGAATTAATCGGATTGAGGCTATAGCGTCATCGTTTGCCGGAATCGATATATCTGCAAGATCGGGAGGCGTTGAGAAAGGGCAAACCTTTCAACGAGATAGTGCTTTTTCAACTCTCTCAAAATGTCTGAGAAAATACCACACGAATATTCTACTATAGTAGGTATTCAAGAGTCAGTACATGAAATTTACAGATTCCAAAATCAATACTGTAATTAAGCAGTCGTTTCTTTCGAATATCAGTTTCCAATTTCCAATCTACAACAGGCAGATCTATAGGACATACACGAACACATACCTCACAAGCAATGCATTTATCGAATTCAAAGTGGATTCGACCACGAAAACGTTCTGATGTGATCAATTTTTCATAAGGGTATTGAATAGTTACAGGTAAACGATTAGCATGGGATAAGGTAATCAGAAAACCTTGACCAATGTACCTAGCCGCCCGTACTGTTTGTTGACCATAATTCAGGAACCCAGTTACCATAGGGAACATATCCTAAATTTCGATAAAAATTTTTTGTTTGTTTCTTTTTCTTGTTTGGAACCGGTTATCAATATATTTACTTGTAAATAGAAAAGAGTCTATTTTGCTTATCTTATAGTGAAAGAAGTTGGGAAGAAGTTGTTAATAATAAATTACCTAAAGAAATAGGTAAAAGAAATTTCCACCCAAGATTTAATAATTGGTCCATTCTCAATCTAGGTAAAGTCCATCTTGTTGTGATCGAAATGAACAAGAACAAAAAAGTTTTCGCTAGTGTAATGAAAATAGCAATTGTTGTTTCAAAGACCCCATCCCTTGCATTTATTCCAAAAAGGTCAGTAACGAATATGTACGGAATAGAGAAATTCCAGCCTCCCAAGTAAAGAACTGTTACAAATAATGAAGAAACTAGTAGATTTAGATAGGAAGCAACATAAAATAAACCAAATTTAATACCTGAATATTCTGTTTGATAACCTGCTACTAATTCTTCCTCTGCTTCTGGTAAATCAAAGGGCAATCTTTCACATTCCGCTAGAGAAGAAATTATAAAAACGAGAAATCCTATAGGTTGACGCCACAAATTCCACCCCCATAAACCATATTTTGATTGTGCTTCAACTATATCAACTGTACTTAAACTGTTAGATAATTCTAGTCGGTGATAAGAGCCCATTTATCATCGCTATTACAGAACCGTACATGAGATTCTCACCTCATACGGCTCCTCGAGGGTCCCGCATAAATCTAAGGATTGCTTCGATATTCTTTAATTTCACAATTTTTGTAGGATAGATAGAGTCAAAAGTAATCGAAAGGTCCCGAATTAGACCAATGGAATTCTGTCTGCTATACTAAAGGGCTTCTGAATTGATCTCATCCTTTACTTTTTTTGATTAATTTCGAATTTATATATATATATTTTTATATATTTTTATATAATTTTTCTAATTTAATAATAATATATTTTCAGTTTTTTTGAGACTTTAGTTATAAACCCTTTAGAAAATACTCTTTTTAGAAATATTAATAGATATTTCACCCTACCCGTTTTGATTAGAAAAAATGGACATGAAGTGTAGTTTTCTTAATAGAGTTATAGGTTATAGGAATAATAAAAAAATTTGCAATTGCATTCTTTCTATTTTTTCTTCCTTTTGTAGCAACCAATAATGTGGAACTATTAACATGGTTAAAGCTAAACCGTTTGAAGTTCAGCCACAGCATGGTACTCTTTCTACCACTATATAGTGCATTTCGTTTTCTTACATGAAACTCGGGATATTTCCCACTCCATAGCTAGCATGGCACCTTTCGCTCATCCATTCTGTCTCAGTCCCAGTGTGGCTGATCATCCTCTCGGATTCTTACAAAGGAGAATCTTTTAGTGCTCACTGTTAAAAATCCGAGTGCTTTTTTTAGTAAATGCAGGAGACCGAGCTCATTCCCTTCGCTTCCTGGGCCCAAAGCAGTAAGCCCTACCTACTATTGGATTTGAACCAATGACTCCTGTCGTATGAAAGCAATACTCTAACCGCTAGCAGCTTTATCGGGGAATTTCTCATCTTAGTAGGAGCTTTCCAAAGAAATAGCTTAGTAGCCACATTAGCCGCGCTTGGGATGATTTTAGGCGGGGCGTATTCCCTTTGGCTATATAATCGTGCGGTTTCTGGAAATTTAAAACCCGATTTCCTCCATAAATTCTCCGATCCAAATGGCAGAGAAGTTTTCATATTTATACCTTTTCTTGTTGGAGGGGCGACCGTCCGTTAAACTACCAAAGAAAAAAGGGTAAACTCGATTTTTAGGAAATTTCGAATCATACCATTTGTCTTTACTTCAACAAAGGAGGCACGCGCATCTTAAAATCTGTTCATTTGGAAAGTGCATCTTACTGTAACCGGTTTGTCTGGAAATATACGTACCCACAGTTTTCCACCACGACGCGCATTTCGTGTCATTGCCCGCCGCCCCGCTTCCCTTTCCTTTAGATGAATCAAAAACTTCAGAGTTTCTCTTTTCATTTTTATGGGTCGAGGCCTCTTTTTAGGTAAATAAATTACGAAATGCTTTTCGAGAGCGCCCGATATTTGTTTTACATCTTCTATGCAAAAGTGCTCAATTTTCATAAAATCTTCTTGACTGTTATTCAATAGGTCCAATAATGTATGTATATTGGAATTTTTGAGGCAATTATAGATCCTGGGAGGCAATTCTAATTGATCAATAAAAATAGATTTC
>OZ024719.1:4042097-4372648 GCA_964016875.1 Fallopia convolvulus
ACGACGAGAGCTCGATCCTCTCGACGAACGAGGGCCCTTATGCAACTGGCCAGGCTGTTCTTGGTTTTCTTGATTGCAAATATGAGCTTTGAGATATGGTAGCTGTTTCTCCTACCATTTTTACCTTTTCTTGCAAGCTTGAGGATCTCAAGCCTGTGTTTGGCTATGGAAATGCCCATGCTTTGGAGGAACTCATGGTTGAAGTAGGAAATGTCTTCCTCTTCGAGTTCGTTGTGGGCGAAGGCTAGGCCATATGAGTATACAAGAGAGGGCTCAAGGCCTGTCTTTGATAGCCATGAAAACCAGTCCATCTTGGCAGGGACTCTTTTCTTTCTTTCTTTGTTTTGTGTCTGTGTAGAATTTGAAGGCTCAAGAAAAGAACAATCAAGATATCCTCCCACTCTCCCAACCCTCTTTTCTTTTCAGTCACTCTCAAAACCTGAGAATCATAATGAGTAGTGAGAATGAAGATAATAATACTACATGTATATGCCCATCAATCACGCCCATGAAAAAGGGCAATTTCTGCTTGACCACACACCCACTTTGCAAAAGTGAGATGTACCATAGAATCTAAACAAGAGCACAGTGTAGAGTAAGATCCAACAACTAATAAGCATTAAAAATGAATGGGTAAGTCCAATGGAGACATGTGTTCTTAGTTTAGAATTGGGCCATTCTCTCATGTAGTAATTCTCAATCTTAAAATTGCATGTAAGCTACTTGTTTCTTTTGTCTTTCGGCCCTTTTTTTACATGATAGCCCTTTATGAATCAGAATAAAACTTCCCTATATTTCAAGTTTGTCTTCCTTGGCTTCGTTGGAACATGTTGAACAATCTGAATAGTAGTAGCACTACTGAGTTACGAACAGATTATTATAACATGAAAAATATAAAATAAATGTAATTTATATGGCATGTAATTTTTTATAATATAATTAAAAGTAATTTTCTATATAGTATCTTTGTGTCAACAAAATTATTTATGAGTATACAAATCCATTTCTCAACATATACAAATCCATTTAGGCTTAATCATGAAAGTACCAACTCTTATCCTTTTTTTTCTTGTTTAAAGGGAACAATTCATTTTTTATTTTTTAGGATTGTGGTAGAGTATTGTCATTTATAAGTTTATAACTCGTTTCAATATATACAAAGTTCCAACAATTTTCATGGGAGATATGATTAACACTACAAATAATATATCCACTAGAAATTTCATTTAAGAAAAGCAAAGTCAATTACTTTAGATATAATATATTTTCCATCACGAGTACAATTTAAACAATGTCTTTAAAAGAAAGAGAAAAAAAAAGTGATTAGTTGCATTGCCTTGCAATCTTTTGAGACTCACCTAACACTTAATCATTTTCTTTATATTGAAGGAAAACGAACTTAAGAGACTGGGCTCTGAGTATTGGCTAGTGGCTTCTATTTTATGCCCACAAATATTCTGTTAGGTCTAGGTTGGAGGATATAATTCAACATTTGGTTTGATTGTGTTTGGAAGATGAGTTATGTATAATGAGCTACCATTCAAGTTTTATCAACAAGAAGTTAAATGGCAGTTGTTACATATAAGTTACATAATTAAGCTACTATGAGCCTATTACTTATAAATCACTTACAAGTAGACCTGTCAAAAACTGACCTAACACGCTAATCCGATCCGACCCGTCCGATAATTTTAGGGTTAAGATCCGAAAATTTGAACCCGAAACCCGAAATAAACCGAACCCGATAGAACCCGAACCCGTTGGGTTGAAACCCGAGACCCGTTGGGTTGACCGATTTAGCATATTTATAGAATTTTTTAAATTTATTTTGAAATTTATAATATATTTTATTATTAAAATAAATAAAAATAATATATTATAATTAAATATTATTATTTCATTAAAATTAATTTTAATAATCATAAGAAAAAAGATATTTTAGACCCGCTGGTCAACCCGACCCGACCGAAAACCCGCTACAAACCGACCCGATTGACCAGTGACCCATAACGACCCGGGACCCGATTTAACCCGAACCCGAAATGACCGAACCCGAACACACCCAACCCGACACGATTGACAGGTCTACTTACAAGCTAATAATTGATACTTCATCTAAGCAGATACCTCGTGATTATCTTATTGAGTTTCTCAAAAAATTAGGATTCGAAGTAATTCATCAATTAAATTTTTTATTACTATTCTTATCACATATAAAATATTCGCATCCTCAATTTTCATTATTTAAAGTTTATTTCAACCATAACTGTTTATTTTTTAGGAGGTAAGAATTCGAAATATCGAACAAGCTCGACAAATTAAGAGAATGAGACAGAACTCGGTAGTAAGATAATGGGTAAGAAAAGTATACATCAAACCCAAGCTAAATACACGAAAAGCTAGGGAGAACACGCAAACATCACGAATCAATTGGTATGCTTGACACTAGAGAGTATGACACTTTCGCATGTTAGAAATCAATGCGTATAATGCCTCTGAATAATAAGTTAAGATCTACACGACCAAACTCTATCTTAAACCACAACTTGAACCTAAGAAAACACCTACAAACTCATGAGCTTGACCGAATCCGCCAAATAGTCTCGTTTTATATGCTAAATATGTTTCATTTAAAGGGGTAAGAACACGTACATCTTGTGTATCAATTTTATCTTAGATGTGTATCAAAACTAGTTTCATGTGGATCAAACTAACAAAATGCACATCGATTGCAATTTTTTATTTACTTATTTTTTTTTCCTTTATTTATTCATACGAATAAAGGGGTTTGCCTATAGTTTAGCTCGTTTTAATACACATCATTATTTTCGATGCACAAGTATAAATAAGATGCGTTTTTTGGTTGTTTTGACTTTTGATGCAGGCGCTTATAAGACACAATTTTTCTGGGGTTGACTTGATATACATACAATTGATTTCGATGCACAAACATATATCTATATGCAGAGTTTTGATGCACATTTTGCTAGTTTTGATGTACATTCAATTAATTTTAATTTACACGTAAAAAAAGATGTACTTTTTAGTTGTTTTGATGCGCATACGACTTCTTTTAGTGCAAATAAAACGGTTAGTGTGGATATACACATATATATATGGAACCAATTTTGTTGTACATTCGACTAATTTTTTGAAGCATTTACAACCCATGTTTATACACCATAAGTCAGTTTTGATGCATATTCTATAGATGTTCCAAATTTGTTTTCCCCGAAAAATACTCATATAATTTACTTAAAATTTACATGTATCATATTTTTTCTCTAAATAAAATTTTCCGCACCATTAATTCTTTTCAATCCAACCAACAAATTTGGTTCAAATCAGACTTGTTCATCGGGTCGGGCTCGATCATTTCGAGTTCGATTTTATAATAGGTCACGGGTCAATCGGATCGGGCTAGAAAAAATACACTATGAACTAGAAAAAAGTGTATTCTTTTTAAGATTAGAGTTTGTTTCATTTATCCGACGAACACCTTTACTTGTTTCCTATTTCACATATTAGATTACTATTAATCATGGGATAAGTTTTAATCATATATAATATCTCCATTTCTCCTTCAACATTCATAGTTTACAATATAATGTCCCCACCGTCATCATAAGTTTTTGAGTATTTTCACATTCAACTTATAGTTATTTTTGGATTATTATTATAAAATCGTCAGCAAATCAAAACGTGACCCTCATATATATACTTTTCAAGAACATCCCCAATCGAACCCGTTAAAATTTAAACCAAAGTCCTCTAAAAGCGTAGTAATTACAAATTTCACCCTACGTTAACCTCCTACCGCAATTACCCAAAAATGCAGGCCCTACTCTCCAAAAAGGCACAAATTTCAAAAGCTTAACCAACCGAAGAGAGAAAAGAGAGAGAACAGAGAGAAACGAGACGTCTACAGAGAGAGAGGGGGATGACAATGGACAGGGAGAAGGAGAGAGAGATTGAGCTGGAGAGTGCAATGTACACTAATTGCTTGCTCCTCGGGCTGGATCCGGCCGTGATCGGGCTCGGAGCCGGCAACACCACTCCCCGGGTCGGGTTGTTCCGCCACTCGAACCCTAAATTGGGCGAACAGCTTCTCTACTTCATCTTGTCGTCGTTAAGAGGTCCTGTTCAATCAGCTAAGGTATCATGTCTTCCTTTTTTCATATTGCTAGGTTTTGATTTTTGGTCTTACTTTATATATATTGTATTTTTGGTTCTTCGACGCGTTTGCTAAACTCTGAGATCTCGTCAGGATTTCGACAAGGTTTGGCCAATTTTCGATCCCTCACAGTCTCGTGATTTCCGCAAGGTGATTTTGTGTTATTGTCGATTCTTTCCTGATTGAGCTTGGAAGAATTCAAATTTGTTTGAATTTTGAGAGTCGTGTGCTTTTTTTAGGTAGTGCAAGGAATTATTAGCGAGCTAGAATCGCAAGGGGCGCTCCCGAGAAGCAATTCAAGGGTTTCATCTCTGGCGACGTGTTGTGGACCGAGGTTGGCCAGTGCTCTCTTATTATTTCCAGTTTTCTAATCTATTGCATTACATATTCATTGCTGAATCTTCTATTTTCCATTAGATTTATTTTAGTTGATCGGAAGTGTGATGCACTGTGCTTGGATAATGATTATTTTCCAAAAGAAAAGGAAGCAGAAAAAATGACAACTGATAATTGAGCATTGAACAAAAGCCTATGGAAGGGCCTTACATTTCCCCCAACATGGGTGCTAAGTAGTCAAGTATGGAGCACGGAATGACAGTGGCTTTGGTATATTGATGTGTTGGAGCTATCCTAGTTTGAATGGCTATATGGACCATACCTTTATGTTTTCATTGACAGTATTCCTGTGTATCAGTTGGAGCTAAAGATAAACAATCTATGATAAATTTGATAGTAAATTGTAGTGCTGAAATTTAAATCTTTGTTCTTCGGGATTCATATATAATATGAGATCTTATTGCTCCTGATGAAGCGTGTATAAGTGCATGTTTTCTAGCTTCTTGAAATGTTACTTGGCCTCTGTTGAGAACAAGGTACACAAATGGAAATTTGGGGAGGCTTATTATGAATAAGTTCTGAGATAGTTCAATTTGATGCTGCCTTTCAAGTTTAAAGTTTTCAATGAAGAAAGATTTGCTAATTTTTGTAAACTCTATCATGCTTGGCTGCTGGTTAAGGTATACAAAGATATGCAAGGATTTTTCTTAATGAACTTAATTTCAGCCAATCTAGTCAAGTATGTCTATTTGAACTTACTTTGCGGTAATGCAGGATCTAATTTTCTTTTATAGGATACAAATTAATGTCTTCAAGAGGCTAAGATTATCTTCTTACTAGACTCGTTGAATTGTAACCTGCTACACCTTGCATTGCAAATCACAAAATAAATCAATTTAGCTGCAGTTAAGTCAGAAATTCCTCAATAATCAGTCTCCCATTTGCAAATTGAAGTTTAGAAAGTACAATAAACATGGTATCTGTTATTAATAACTACTCTTTCTTTTTATAACAAGCTGCAGTATCCTGTCTAAATCTAACTATTTCATCAGAGAAAAAATTGCATGTTTTGGTCCAAAATTCTCCTTTTGGACATCTAGTGTAATTTCAGCATAAGGGATTCCTTGTTGGTCCAACATTCTCCTATTGATCTTATTTGCACATTTGGAACATGCAGATGCACAAACTTCTGGTAGTTTTCTGTTTACTTTAGATGATTTGACTTTAAATGTTGACTGCAGATTTGTTGAACTTTTGTGGCAACTCTCTTTGCATGCTTTGCATGAGGTTCATCGGCGGACATTTCCAGCAGATGTCTCTTCCAACCCTCTTCCTGCATCATTGACAGATGTAGCAGTTTCACATGCTGCAGCTTTACTTCCAGTGACGAAGGTAGGTCCATGAAAACTTATTATATGGGTACACAACTGGATTATGCAAAATTATATATTTTCGGTTTGTTTCTAGTAAAGGATTCATATGTTCTTGCACAAAAGCATCAGATTAATCATACGTTTATGAGATGTCCAATTAATTTACTTAGCAATGTCTTTTCTAATATTCTGTTGGATTTATTGTTTGTTTTGTTCTATATACTATGCCCGTCTCCTTTCTGTCATTTTGTAAATACGGTTCATGTTGAATAGGCTAGAATAGCACTTGAACGGAGGAGGTTCTTGAAAAATGCAGAAATGGCTGTTCAAAGACAAGCTATGTGGTCAAATTTGGCTCATGAGATGACTGCAGAGTTTCGTGGCCTTTGTGCTGAAGAGGTATTTAGCCATTTAATTTTATCTGCTTACTAGTTGTGTGCTTCTGTAGTTTCCTCCTTTTGGAACTAAATGCATGTTTCACACTGATTATTTTTGACTTTTTTTTCCAGGCCTATTTACAGCAAGAGCTGGAAAAGCTTCAAGACTTGAGAAATAAAGCAAAGTCTGAAGCAGAAACATGGGATGACCGTGCTTCTGGTTCAAGTCAAAGTTCTCATTTGGTCTCAAAAGCTACTCGTCTGTGGGATTCCTTACTATCTCGTAAAAGTAAGTGGAAGCATGTTGTGTTATTGCTGGTCTTGGATTTTTTAGATTTAGCTTTATTGACTTGATGATTGTTTTTACACATGACCCCATATTTATAATTTTGAGCTAGAAAATGTAGAATGAAAGTTTCAGTGTAAAGCATCTCATGTTGGTTGTCTAATCCGGGATCTGTTATCATCCTGTTTGCAGGGTTTACACTTTGAAGTACTTTCTGTTTCTTGTTTTGAGGAATTGTCTATAAAAGGGTAGTTTGTTCATGATGTGCACTGTTTCGAAAACTTGTTTGGATTAACCTTTCTTTATGCTCAATGCTCACAGGCCAACATGAGATTCTTGCTTCAGGACCCATTGAAGACTTGATAGCCCATCGAGAACACAGGTAAAGCTTTCACCTATTTCAGGGTATCGGTTTTAGTTTATTGTCCGACTAATCATTCTATTCTCTTCAGGTATCGGATCTCTGGTACTGCTTTGCTTGCTGCCATGGATCAAAGCACCCAGACTTCATCTGGCCAGCTTGGAGATCAACCTTCCTCCCCTAATGGGGACAATGAACAAACTGAAGTGTCATATAGCAATTTGAATAGGGAGAATCAGATCAGTTTAGATTCTTCACATTCACAAAGACATGAAGAGTTAAATAGTCGAGCAGATGAAAGAAGTGGAAAAAATTATCCGACTGTTGATGTAGCTGAAATTCTTAGACGCTGGACACATGCTCTACAGCGTATTCATAAGCAGTCATTGCAGCTGGTATGTTTGTTCTTATTTATATCTAAGATCATTGCTCTCTTGTTTTTGTATTTGACTAAAACATAGCACACCTGTTAACCATGTGAAAAAATTGTTTTTAGGCAAAGGCAAACGATGGAGAGGGTCCAGAGCTCCTACGAAGCACACAAGATGGTGTTACAGGGGGTCATGCTGAATCTCTTGCATCAACCCTTACTGAACACCGTCAGCATCTTGCTAGTATACAGGTAGGAAAATGCACGCGATACTTGTGTGAGGAGGCAGTCCTTTCCCTGTATTATGACATCTAACATATAGTTCTTTCATTTGTATATTCATAAAGCTATAATTGTTTATGGGAGTGCTGGCGATTATTGATTATGAGAAATGATCTCTTCCACATTGTTTCAGATTGTGTTGGAATTTCACTTTGTTTGATTGTGGTTGTATAATGTTTTGCAGGTCTTAATTAACCAGTTGAAGGAAGTTGCCCCTAATATTCAGAATTCAATAACAGAGCTTTCTGAAGAAGTAAACAGTATCGCTTCCAACCTTCCTCCTACTAATAAATCTTCTGGCTGGTCCACCTCTATGCATGCTCAAAGTAGTGGTAGAACAATGGTAAAGTTGCATCAAATTATAGATTGTCATATCCATCACTTCATTTCATGTTGCCATAATATGATATGAATGATCGCTGTCTTTTGAATTCTAGGATGGTAAGATTGATGATGTTGCTGACATGACGTCAAGAATGTCTAACATTCAGCTTGAGAAAGTTGGAACTAGTCCTACTCTAAAGCTGCCTCCATTGATCAGTTTGACACCAAATTCTTCGGGAAAAGGTGGAAATGTGCAAAGGCGAAACACTACTTCCTCTCAGACCAACCATGTAGAATACCTGTCAGATCAAAAGTCGATAGACGGTCAATCATTAAGTAATAAAACTGATAATCTACCTCAAGGTTTGTAGTATGTTCGTAGATTATCTTGTTTCATGAGTAGCACAATACATTCTGTAATCTTATACTCTCCCGTGTTTCAGAAAATGACACCTCATTCGTTCTTAATCTAAGAAGATCAGTCAGAGAGGCGGCACTGTCTGTACCTTCCTGCAATTCTGAAACATCAAGAGATAGTCAATCAGAAGATGGATCTGAGCACTTCTTTATGCCACTTTCATCTACTGGTTTTTCTCATCTTGGGCTGGAAAAGAAACAAACTACTTCGAGGAGTAAAAGCCTCTTTTCAGAAGGAGATTCATCATTTTTCTCACACCACACACCTGAAAATCGAGCTTTGAACAAGTTTGATGAACCAGGAGATGTTCTATATGAATACGATTCCCTGAGTGAATATGAACGTGTAAATGGTTTGCTCTCACTCTCAACTACCGGCTCAAATTGTGCACCTTCTGAGTCTCAAACATCCTTTTATGATCTAGAGGAAACACCTGATCAGGTGTTTTCACCTCCTCTGATGATGGAATCATCATTGTTGGCCGATACGTATGAAGATCTGCTAGGTAAATTTTCTGCTTCGTTTGCATTAGTTATTGGCAGAAATAATGCAAAAATCTGTTATTTGATGTTAAGATGACATGAAAGCCTGATACTGTGTGTTTCTGTTATTTGATGTCATCTTGTGCCAATACCTATACAAATATGCTGCAGTGTTGCCAATGAGTTTCATGTCTTGTTTTTCTTCATGATGTTTTGCAGCCCCACTAACAGATTTGGATGCTGCTTTAATGGATCACTAAAGCAGAGTTCAGCCGTCTAGCTTATGCACTTTTTGTTGGGTTTCTAGTAATCATGATTGAGTTTTTGCCCAATTTAACGGGCTCTGTTAATTACGCTCACCATCATTGTTATATAGTAACTTTGTAAAGAAACCATCAAGAAGTCAATTGAGTTTATTGATTATAAACTTTGAATCTGTTTTTTTCAAGTTGTATTCCATGTACCCTTTAATGCACATTTGTATATGATCAGTATTTTCCAGAAGTCCAGAACCATCTTAACTCTTAATATCATCTTGTAAATAAAAGATAGGTTAATAATTGATACTAATACACGTCTTAACATCTCCATCTTATGGTGGTAATCTTGCTCAAGCAGGGTACGCACCCTTACCCGGAACAATCGAAACGATGTTTCCGATGGGTCTAGTATGTGATATGTCAAAATTTACACCATTGCTGCCTTCCTATGATAAGTAAACATAGGATCATTTAGAAGTCAAGTATTCAATTTTGATTCAAAGGTATGGAAGGTTGTTACTCAGAAGGTCATAGGCTCAAATTCACCTCTTCACATCAGTATATTGTGAATCTGAACTCTTAAAGACGACGATTAAGAGAATCATTTTCATGTTTTCCCACATTAAATGTCACATTCACACAATGACACTTGCTACATTTCGCATGCTATGTCAAAATCCACCATAGAAATCACACTAGTATCACAGCTTTGAGAGCAATACAGCAAGTTCTTCATCAGGTACCTGGACTTGTATACACGTTCCTAACGATGCAGCAAGTCTAGCAGCTATCTGGTGCTTGCACTGATTAAAACACAAGATAGACAAACATCATCAGTAGTACCAAAAAACATGTTGCCCTCCCTTACAATTTGAGAGAGCACACATAATACTAAAAACTTACACAAAGCTGCTCTCCTCTGTTTATGGTGTCGTAGAAAAACGAGTAGCATCCACAATAAGACTCCGGAAAACAAAAGTACTCTTCCTTCCTCTGGGATTCACCCATAACCTAATACAAAAGCAGGCAAAATGTAGGATTCACCCATAACCACAAGACTTTTTGGATCACAAATCACAACATGTGATTTTGTACTATGCTGTCACTTTAGGAAATCCTGAATCTTAAGCAATCTACTCTTCATTCATATACAGCAAGCAAGCCAAACCACATAAATCACTAAGACATACTTGCACTCATATTGAGCAACAAATTCACCAGTTTAATCATAGAATTATGACAGATACAAATGAAATGCTACACAATTGGATTAGATAGAATCATGTCAAATATCCATTTTCAGCAGAAGAAAACATTGTAATGTTGTTTAACCTGAAATATGCTCCGACCACTCGGTTCACCGGAGATTTGCTTGACACCTCTTTGATCCACAATCCTGGTTGCTCTTTCAAAGTTCTTCCCAAATAAGAAGTGAAATCTGTGTATTTAGATCATATATATTGTTTCTGAACTAATTTAGCAGCACAATCTCTTAAGACTTGGCAAGGAATTCAAAGTTGAATGAGAAGAAATACTGACATGGCAAGCTGATCATCGGACACTTCATTCAAAATTGAAGCTCAACATCAGCAATTAGATATACCTCGATAATCAACAGAAATGTATTAGTTGCTGAAATTCATGGAGCTAGGGTTTTCTTTTGGGGAATTCACCTGAACGAGTGGATTCAATTTCACTCCATACAGATTCAGCTACCAAATTACTCGCACTCATTCTCTTGCGCACCTGTTCCCTTTGAGCCCTATAAGTAAAAGTGTGGGGGTAAAGCACAGGGTTTTTAGGAATTGAAGGGAGAAGAACGATACTAAGAGCTAGGAATGTCACCGGCGGTGGATTTTCTCGACGGCAAGTGACTATCGGCGTCACACTCCTGATGTCCTGATGAGCAGTGGACGCTGTTCTGCAGTTTCTAGGGACAAAATGTTTTTTTTTTTCTTGTAATTTTTACTGTACTTCTTAGCTTTCATTTCATTGGGATTATATTATACAACTATTCTTATTTCTTATTTCTCAGAATTATTATTGTTTTCCCAACTAATATTAAACTTTAAAGTCCTCATCAATCATGTCAAATTTCGTAAAATGACTATATATTTTGTTTGAAAAAAAAATAGCCCACATGGTCCCTTTTTTTTTTTTTTTTTTTTGTCTTGGCTCGCTAGGTTCGATCGGTCAGCACACATGGTATCTAGTGGTAATTAGTAAGTCATGCGAAAATATTGAGAGGTCCGGAATTTGATATTTGCCTTCATCTTTTCACTTAAGTGAAAATTTAAGTCCAACCGTCTCTTTTATTAGTAGGTCGAGTCTGTCGATATAAGTCATTTTTACGTGGTTCGTATCCACCCTTAATCCCTAGATTTAAAATAAATAATTACTACTTCTATTTTTAGTGCTATTAAATATAAGAATTATAAATCATAATTCATAGAAATTACTTAATACATAATATAATGATAGAGAGAGTAAGTTTTATCCAAAATCTCAAAGTTTACCAAAATCAAGAGGAGGAGAACAAGATTGAAAAATCAGCCATTTGTTTTTTTGGTAGAAAGTCAGTCATTTGTTCTTAGCTGACCTGTAAATGAAATACAGATCCTAAGTCACAATCACAATAGAAATTCAAACTATATTTTTTTTATCAAGTGAGAAAAATTTTGAGCAATTGGTTAGGAGAAAATTAAGGGCCCGTTTGGTATCCATATCAGGATATTAGATATGGGTATGGATATAACTGATATCCATATTTGGTGTTTGGTATAGTCTGATATCGATATCAAATTGATATCTGCTATTTGGTATATGAGTATATCGATATTAGCTGATATCTTTCTGATATCAGAGTGATATTTGAGTGTTATTTTGATATATCAAAGGAAATTGGTATATTAAAGATATCACTTGTATCCATACCCATATCCGATATCTAGATATCACTTATATTGATATCTTTGTATCCATACCGATACCGATATCCGATATCTCATACCTTAGATATCAATACCAAACGAGCCCTAAGGTATATTATACTACAAGTTGAATGTGAACTTCGATTTTCTGATGAATTGAAGACCAGGTCGCCAGAGGCCAAGCTCTCATCTTCCTACCGCCCAGGAGGCAAATCTTCATCCCCTTTCTTCGTTTAACAATTCAACCCCAAACAATTAATCCAAACATGACACTCAATTCCACTTCTATATTCCGAAAATCTCACCTTTGACTTCCTCAATCCAAACCAAACCCACACCAACATGAAATTTAAATACAATCCCCATCTTCGCCCGACCTTCCATCGGGTCTCCCATGGCGAAATCTGTGCAATTCGTGGCGTTTCTGGCCTTTTTGGTTGTAGGGTCATCGGGTCAAGTTCGGGTCGGAGACCAGGCTCCATGGAGGATCCACACGCTGTTCTCCACGGAGTGCCAGGACTACTTCGACTGGCAAACGGTAGGGTTAATGCATAGTTACAGGAAGGCCCGACAACCCGGCCCGATTACCCGGTTACTGAGTTGTACGGAGGAACAGAAGGAGAGTTACGGAGGCATGGACCTTGCTCCTACCATGGAAGTCCCTTCCATGAGCAGACATCCCTTTACTGGCGACTGGTAATTTTTCCATGCTTTTCTTTGCTTTCCATTTGAGCTTGTTTATTCAATGCCTATACTGTTGATTGGGATTATTTATCAATTGTGATTGATATGATGTATAGATCATAAGGGGATCCAATTTCATATCTTTTAGGGTTTGTCTCTATGCTAAACAGGTACCCTGCAATTAACAAGCCAGCTGGTGTAGTTCACTGGCTTGAACATAGTGAAGAGGCTCAGAATGTTGATTGGGTTGTAGTTTTGGATGCTGACATGATCATCCGAGGTCCCATAATTCCTTGGGAGCTTGGTGTTGAGAAGGGCAAGCCTGTCGCGGCTCACTATGGGTAAGTATAGATGAATTAATCTGGTTTTCTTGGTTCTTAAAATGTAGCTTTTTTGTAATCAAATCATGGATGGCTGTGTTGATATCATGTGTGTGTATTGTATTGAGTATTTGTGTAGGTACTTGATAGGATGTGACAATATTCTTGCAAAATTGCACACCACTCATCCGGAATTGTGTGACAAAGTAGGTGGGCTTCTTGCTTTTCATATAGATGATCTTAGAGCGTTAGCTCCACTTTGGCTGTCTAAGACTGAAGAAGTGCGAGAAGACCGAGCTCATTGGGCTACAAATATCACGGGTGATGTTTATGGCAAGGGTTGGATTAGTGAAATGTATGGATACTCGTTTGGTGCAGCTGAGGTGAGCGCCTTGTTTGCATTCCTTACCACGTTTCTGATGCAGTTTTGAGTTTGATAAATAAAATGGTGTTGAATTTGTTTCTCTCAGGTTGGACTTCAGCACAAAATTACCAACGACTTGATGATTTATCCAGGCGATGTTCCAAGGAAAGGTGTCGAGCCAATTCTATTCCATTATGGATTACCTTTCAAGGTCGGGAATTGGTCTTTCAAGAAACTAGAATACCATGATGAAGCCGTTGCATATGACTGTGGACGGCTCTTTCCCGAACCCCCTTTTCCAAAAGAGGTATAGTTCCGAAGACATTGCAATAAACATGTTTTTTCTTTTTAATATTTCTAATGTGTGTCCATAGGTACATGTTAATACTTCTAATTTTGGTAAACACATTTAATCCAACTAATAGCTTATTATTTTAAACTGATTTTATAGGTTTATTAATTGTTAATTAGGGTAATAGTTCGGATATAGTTTCCAACTCTAGACTCTTAAAATGCCCCCATGGGCACACACAATAGAAAAACCCTTTCCTTTTAAGTTTACTTATTGGTAAGGGTGTTTACTATGTTACAGGTCAGGTTAATGGAAAGTGATCCTGATAAATTGCGAGGTCTAATGCTGAGTATTGAGTGTATTAACACATTGAATGAAAGTCTTCTTCATCATCACGCTGCCCAAGGATGTCCAAAGCCAATGTGGACAAGATATCTGAGTTTCCTTACAAGCAGAGCTTTTGCTCAACTTACCAAGCCAAAACGAGTAAAGCATATTACTTTCATAAATGAGGAAAGCGATATAGAACCGATGCTTGATAGCTACCAAAAACCAACAAAAAGCGAATATGGCTACCGAAAACAAACAAAAAGTGAAGGGGATTTGAAGAAACCGCGTCCTAAGATCCACACAATCTTTTCAACAGAATGTAACTCATATTTTGATTGGCAGACTGTGGGACTTGTTCACAGTTTTCATCTCAGTGGTCAACCGGGAAACATTACACGACTTCTAAGCTGTACAGATGAGAATTTGAAGAAATACACCGGCCATGATTTAGCTCCTACACATTATGTTCCTTCCATGAGCAAACATCCTCTGACTGGCGACGTGTAATTCTCTTATCCTTGTACATTGTTATATTTCAACAAGTAATGTCTGGTTCTGAATCCTTGTTCTTGATTTATGTACATTTATCAGGTATCCTGCCATCAATAAACCGGCTGCTGCTCTTCACTGGATCAATCATGCTCAGATTGATGCTGAATATGTTGTTATTTTAGATGCTGATATGATTTTGCTAGGGCCAATCACACCATGGGAATTCAACGCATCCCGTGGACACCCTGTTTCAGCTCCTTACAAGTAAGATATTTTTTTCGGTATGTTCAAAATTTTACTTGTAGCCTATTTTCTTATATTCTTAATTCATTTGTATTAGTTACCTTATTGGTTGTGACACTGAGCTTGCAAAACTCCACACCCGAAACCCTCAAGCTTGTGACAAAGTTGGCGGTGTGATAATCATGCACATTGATGATCTCCGAAAGTTTGCTATGCTTTGGCTGCATAAAACTGAAGAAGTCCGAGCTGATAAAGAACACTACGCCACTAAATTTAGTGGAGATGTTTATGAATTTGGATGGATAAGTGAAATGTATGGCTACTCATTTGGAGCTGCAGAGGTATGTTTTCATATCTGTACATGATTGATCTTTTGAACTATTTTTTAATTTTGGTCCATTTAAACAAAAATTCAGTTATTATTGTCACACAGCTGAATTTCAGTTTTCGTTGGATCTATCGGGCATATCCTCTTGATATGTTCAGGTTATGCCATCTTGACCCCCCAGATCCCCCCTGAGCGGGACTCTACTGGGCGATGATGTTGTTAAACAAAAAATGTAGTCAGTTATTTCTGGTTTGGTTTTCCATGAACATCCTTAATTGTAATCGTGCTTGTCTTCTTGCAGCTGAAGTTGAGACACGTGATAAACCCGAACATAATGTTCTATCCCGGAGGTGTCCCTAATAAAGGAGTAGTCTACCGGGTTTTACACTATGGCGAACATTATAAAGTTGGCAATAACTACACTTTTGACAAGAAGAGTTACAGGAACGCCGACTTAGTGAACGAGTGTTGGGCCAAGTTTCCCGACCCGCCTGAGCTTTCTACACTCGACACAACTGATGAAGACGCAAGAGCACGTGACTTGGTTAGCATAGAGTGTGTGAAGAGGCTGAACGACGCGCTCTATCACCACCACAAGGCAAGAAAATGTGACAGTCTCAATAAAAGCAATACCTCTAGCAAAATTGATACCAATTCTACATCATTACCATTGCTGGAATCTGAGGAACAAGACGAGACTTTGATCTCATACAGGTTTTGGATAGTCGGGTTATGGTTTGTTTCGGTTGTAGGTTTCTTGGCATGGATGTTTGGTGGAAGAGGGAAGAAGGGTAAAGTTAAGAAGAGCAAGAAACGAAAGATGAACACTGAAAATTTGGTTGTGGATGAGGCTGATCGGATCCTTAGAATGGATGAAGTATGTGAAAGGATTTGAAAAGATGTTTTAGTTTGTTCATAGAAGCAATATACTTGTACATGTGCAGGAAATAGAGAAGTGCCAAATCTTCTTTGCCTAGATTGTTGCTACAATGTGTTATTATTATACATGAAATTGTACAAAAGTGATGTCAAGGTTTGAGTGGACTGTTCTGAAAATGGAATTTGACAACTATCACAAATTTTTTGGTTGGAATTGTGTCAAAGAAAGAGGATCCTTTCTATGATGCAAGGATAAGGAGATGATTAAAAAAATTGAAACACCATGGTTATAGAGAGATTTGTCAATTAGGTAGGACAAGTTACAAATACTTTAGATACTTGTTTAGTTGTTTATGGCTCATTTGATATGAGATATGCTATTTTTTTTTGATATGGAAAGAATTAGGGTCAACATTATCCAGATGTTTTCCGCGCTAGAACATCACCCTGTCGGATGAGATCTGGATCTTCTTCAAGGTCGAAATTGTCGATTATAAAAGCCAAATTAGCCACAAATAGACACTACTATACAATGCTCTACTTTACATAATATTTGTACACTACTATGATATAACTATGTTATCAAACTAATATCGATATTTCATACACTAAATAGACACATAGCAAGTTAGCAACACAATATATTCGATATTAAAATATGCCAAACACTAAATATACCTAAAATTTAATATGGTTCAACCAGATAGTGATTTTACATCTTGAAAGCATGGTCATATTGGACTCGGTTTGTACCAAGTCAAATTTCATCAGATGTCTCCGAAGAGACAAATATTATAATATTCCAACAAATATTATGAAATCTTATAGTATTAAACAAATATTCCAACAAAAAAACATAAAATCATTGTAAATTGTAATATAATTTTTATGATAAGTAAATAAAATATTATAAGAACGATGTGAAACTTTGATTTAATTAATTGAGCCCGAATCCACTTCGTCACAATCAAAAAGGTACACCAAATATTTTTTTTTGATCAGAATGGAGAGGGCTATGCCCTGATTGTATTAAGCTTGCAGCAAAACAGGTTACATCAAGTTCGCATTGTCATTAGACAAAATACTAATAAGAGAAAGTGGTGGTACATCCACCTTATTGAAAGATAAATTAAAAGCTAGAGATAGATTAGCAATATGATCAGCAGCGGCAT
Source organism: Fallopia convolvulus (assembly GCA_964016875.1). Lineage (NCBI taxonomy): Eukaryota > Viridiplantae > Streptophyta > Magnoliopsida > Caryophyllales > Polygonaceae > Fallopia > Fallopia convolvulus. Next base: position 4,059,175 of record OZ024719.1, read on the forward strand.
TGGCTATCCGTGGAACATGAACTAGCTGAACTTCCATGTTGGCATTCTCAATCAGTTGTTTGCACTGGCGAATGAGAAAAAAATCAGGGTGAGTACTTGGTAATGCTTCACGCACAAGGGGACGAGTCTGACTCAATAATCAAATGGGGTATGTTAAGAGATATACCCATATTAATACCATGGAAGATAGCCCATAACTCAGACCTTAAGGCAGAGCAAATGCCACAAAGGAAAGTGAAGCCCTGGTGAAAGGTGCCTTCATGATCCCTGAATAAACCCCCTCCACCGGCCAAACCCGGGTTACCCTTTGACACGCCATCGACATTAAGTTTTAGAAAACCTGCAGGTGGAGCACTCCATTTCTTAACAGCGCTGGGAAGTGTTGAAACAGCGGAGTTACCACTCACGGCCAATTGAGACTTGCAACTCCAATATAAGTCAGAAATATGCACCACCGTGGAAGAGAGTGTGTTGGCTGTATCAATTCCCTCAAAAACGATCGAATTCCGGGCTTTCCAAGTATACCATAGCATGTTAGCAAAGGTAGTAGCAGCTATGTCATAATTCTTGATATTAGTGGTAGCCCATTCAGTTAAATTGAGGGAGAAGAATTGAGGTGGCATAGAATTACCATATAGAGCTAGCCAAATCTGTCTAATAGAGCCACAATCCCGAAGCATGTGCAGTTCGGTTTCTTCCAATCCACACCGTGGGCAGTCTGGAGCGTTCGCAAGATGCCTGCGATATCTGTTTGAGTTACACATCAGGCAATGATTAAGCAAAAGGTATATAAAGTTTCGAACTCGGTGCTGCACTGGAACGGACCACACATTCTTCCAATTGACAGTCGGCGTAGGGGGTGGAGGAGATTGATCCCTAACGATTTTCATTGCTGTTTTTGTGGAGAACACACCAGTGGGTGCAGGTCCCCAGTAGAAGCAATCAATATCGCTCAAATCTTGGCTCACTGTAACGGCCAACAAGGCTTGTTTTGTGGAAGTCGAGAGGTAAGAATCCAAAACTGGCCACTTCCAAGAAGATCCCGTCCATAATTCAGCAACCGTACAGCCAATGATCTCATCTGGAACTGGTATAACAGCAACATCAATGAGAAGAGAGTTATGAATCCAGGGATGTAACCAAAAAAGTGTTGACCTTCCATTCCCCACTGAAATACGAACCCCTTTAGCTAAGACAGGGGCACCATGAATTATGCCTTTCCACATGTGAGACGAAGGGGAGATCGGCCTAAACATATCGATGTCCAGCCTGTTGTGACAATATTTACCCCTTAAGAGCCGACACCAAGTTGTATTAGGTTCCGTGATGATACGCCAACCGAGTTTGGCGAGAATCGCCGCATTGGCCTGTCGCATTGATCGAATTCCGAGTCCCCCTTCTGATCTAGGCCTAGCAATTTTTTCTTTAGACATCAAATGCATCTTCTTTGAAGCATCAGAAGAGCCCCAGACAAAATCACAAATGGTTTTATCTATGTTGTCACAAATTGATCGGGGGACAAGTGTAGCTTGCATAACATACAAGGGAAGGCTTGTAAGAACCGAGTTTGCAAGTGTAGTTCGTCCTGCCATAGAAAGGCTCTTAGCTTGCCAACCTCGCAGCCGAGAAGAGACTTTATCAAGTAGGAAAGCGTAGCGCTCTTTGGACATTTTCCCACAGGTTGTAGGGACGCCAAGGTAGTTACCCAAATCGTCCGCAACTGGCATTGAGAGAGCAGAGCAAATATCATTTCTCACCGGGCTGCGAACTTTCCTTGAGAACACAACAGAGCTTTTATGGAAATTTACACGCTCACCAGAGATAGTGCAAAAGGTGTCAAGGCATGATTTAATAACATTAGCTTGTTCCAAAGACGCTTCAGCAAATAAGATTAAGTCATCCGCAAAGAATAGGTGAGAAATAGAGATGCCTCTAATTTCAACCGGTTTCCAATGCAAATTTAGGACAGACTCTTGAATGAGGTGCGAAAGCCGCTCCATGCATAAAACAAAAAGATATGGCGATAGAGGATCGCCTTGCCGAACACCACGGGAAGGGTTAAACATCCCAGTACGAGCACCCTGCCATAGAACCTCCATATTCCCCTCCGTTTGAGTTTTCATAATAATATCGATAAGACAATTCGGTAGATGGGCTTGTATAAGAGTCTCCTCCAAGAAAGTCCACCTGATCCGATCGTAGGCCTTGGCAAGGTTAACTTTTATCATCATCCATCTCACCGAGCTATTATGAGCACACATAGTGTGGAGAACCTCCTGCACGACAACAACGTTGTCAATGATTTGGCGCCCAGGTATGAAACTTGCTTGCGCCGGGGACACGAGATCAGGAAGGATTGGTTTCAGACGATTAACAAGCGCCTTCGTGGCAATTTTGAAAACCACATTCAGCAGTGAAATCGGGCGGAAATCAGCAGGGATAGAAGGATTTTCAACTTTTGCAATTAAGGTTATAAGAGCATCAACCAAATTTGGAGCCAAGACACCATGATTAAGAAGATCCAGGACTGAATGTGTTGTTTGATTGCCAACTTTCGACCAATTCTTCTGGAAAAATAAAGCCGGGAACCCATCGGGGCCTGGCGCCTTGTAGGGATTCATCATATTCAAGGCAGTCCACACATCCTCCTTGGTAAAAGGTTGAGAAAGAGCACCAATATGATAACTTTCAAGAGGAGGAAAGGAAACCATACAAGAATGTCCAGTAGCATGAGTGACAGGTTCCTCAGTGAATAAATCGCTGAAATAATTTCGAATAAGCTGTTGGAGCATGTTGTGATCCGAAACCCACACACCCGTAGGATCCTTTAGAGAGAGCACCCTGTTAGAATTTCGTCTCACCACCGTTGATAAGTGATAGAATCGGGTATTTAAATCTCCTTCAAGGAGAAAACTGGCTCGTGATTTTTGAAACCAAAGAGCTTGCTCTTGCTGGAGAATTATGTGAAGATCCTTTTTCAGTTTTTTATCAAGATCAATAAGTCTTTGAGAAGGGCGAGATGCCATTGCTTTAGCAATTCCCTCAATTCGAGCCCAGAGACGTCGCTTATTAAAGAAAATGTTGCCAAAGACATTTCGGTTCCAAGCATTAAGATCCACTGTAAGAGCTTTGAGAGAGGAAAATAAATCCGTCTCCGAGTTCCAAGACTCCGACATAAAGTTTTCAAAATTAGAATGAAGAAGCCAAGCAGCCTGAAATCGGAAAGGACGATGAGCATTACTGAACGGCGTCCTCGAACAAGTCTGGATCAGAATAGGAAGATGATCAGAATAAGGCTCAACTAGATGCAAAACTGTGGCTTGAGGGAATTTAAGTCGCCATTCCTCGTTGCAGAGCCCACGGTCCAGCCGAGCAGCGTTGAAAGTATCTTCAGAGTTACCAGAAGACCAAGTAAATGGAGGCCCAGAGAAACCCATGTCGATAAGCTGAAGATTATCAACTTTTTCCGAGAAAGTCAGAGATGATTGAATTGAGCTTTCCGAGTGACGAACACGCTCATGCATTCCTAAGGTTGCATTGAAATCACAAGCGAGAAGCCAAGGCCGGTTATTGATGCGTGCAAAGTTTTGTAGATGATCCCAAAGTTCAAAGCGGCGAGCGGGGTTGGGCGCGGCATAAACAGCCGAGAGAAGCCAAGGCTCATCCCCTCGTCTGGAAATTTCAACTGTGATATGTTGTCGATGAATAGAAATAGGGGTGACGGTGACATCCGAGGACTTCCAAAAGAGCCAAATGCCACCAGAAAAGCCGTCAGCTTCAACTCTGAGTAAGCCATCATAATGGATTCTTTGGCATATGGCGTCTGCCCTTTCCCCACTAATGCGAGGTTCAACAAGTGCGAGCACACTAGGATGGTGGAGTCGAATCAACTCACGAAGTGAGTTCTGAAATCTAGCATTGCCTGCACCGCGAACATTCCAAACCATAATACTTAGGCAATTCATGGAACCCATATTGAGAAAAGATCGAAATATTGGAAAGGCAGCAAATTGTGCAATCGCACTAGAGAGTGTCGGTGGCATTGACACCCGACATAGGAGAGATCTCTCTTCCGTCATCAAAGGTATGAAATCGACTAGCATCTTGTTCGCTAGGCGAGGCAGAGATGTCATGAAGGGGCCCGGTCTGTGATGGGACGAGAGAGTGCTCTGCCTGCTGTTTGTAGTTGATCGAAGAACTGGTGGCAATGCTTGAATCGGTCCCCTGGCCATCAGGTTCTAGGGTACGAGAATCAGATTCAGCTGTGTGGGACAAACAAGGGTTCTGAGCAGTAGGCGTTGAACAGGCAAGGGTCTTGGGAATATCAGGAATAACGATAGAAGTAGCGTCAAAAGGTTTGATTGATTGGTGCTGATCCACCGTATTTTCTGGGATCGTGATCTGTTTTAGTTTGGATAAGATCTCCTTATTTTTTGGGTGAGAATTTTTATCTTCTAAAGTTAAGGATTTGGTGCTTGGTTTGGAAGGATTACGTGTGATGGAAGATTGCATTTCCTCTCTCCTAGATTTGCGTCTTTCATTAACCGAAAGTTTTTTGCCATAATCTTTAATTTGCCGTATTTTAGGAGGCTGCTCATAAGATATGCCTTGACTGTTTTGGAAAACTTCCGGATTTACCGGGATTGACGCCACAATTTGCATCGGTGATGATTTTGAATTCGAATTTCCTCCCGCCGAATTCGCGGGTGCCGCCGGGGGATCAGAGGTGTTGTCACCGGAGCTCATTGGATCGCCGGACACCATACCAGGCACCGTGTCCATCACATTATCTTCTTCCTCCAGAATGGCGAATCGCGATCCATTCGCTTTGGGATCATTACTAGGACGAGCAAGGATCATTGACGGATGAGGGATTTCTTTAGGTTTGGCATTCTTTGCTTGGGATCCATCAGCCGGCTGTTGTCGGCTAGGCCCTTCTCCACTATCTTTGAGTAATCCAACAGATTTCTGAGATTGTTTTCTCGGCTTCATTCTCCTCTGTGGTTTCATCCACTCTCCATACACACCGCTGCCAGTGCGAGCAGCTTCATGAGCAGTTTTTGGGAGGGTTGGCATTTGTGAAGGGTTATCCATGTTATGTACTGACTGCCTCCCCCCTTGCGGTGGAAGAGGATTGCTAACAGATGTCATGGGATGCGCGACTGGTGGCCGATAAGGACAATGAGTTTTAACGTGGCCAAAACGACCACAATCAAAACAGATCGTCGGAAGGCCTTCATATTCCACCATATAACGATCTCCATTGATGATAATCGTTCCTTTGAGAGGTTTCTCTAAGTTTATTTCCACGCAAATCCTCGCAAATTTACCTCGGTTCGTGTACAGGGTCCTAGGATCAACCCGAATGGGATTGCCAAGTCCTGCTGCAATCTTGAGAAGAACTTGTTCTTCGTATAATGTGACCGGGAGATCGGATATGCGGATCCAAGCGGGGGTTGTCTTGATTGGTGCAGAGGTTTTCAGAGTTGGAGTCCAACGCCGGACTGTCATGCATCTTCCGAAGACCATCCAGGGGCCAGTTGTAAGCGCTGTCAGGCATGCTTCCTCATTAGTAAATCGAACAAGGAAACATCCATGAGTAAGGTCAACTATCTGCATATGATTGGCAAATCTCCACATCTCTCTTATCTTCTTCTCCATAATGGTAAAGGCCACTGGATGGCCAAGGAGTTTGACTACTACTGAATGTTCCCAAACCGATGCTAGTGCATTCATTACTTCAGTCGCAATGGAAATTGCCGGATCATCATCTTCGCCTTCAGGGAAAGTAACCCTAATTTTGCCTTCGAGAAACTCTTTATTGATCACCGTTTTAGGTTGATGTGCTCCTCCTGTGACCACTACATCTTTCCAAGATGAAATAGGGTCAGGTGGTTTTCCTGGAGGACGTCCGCCGGACGTGTTGTCCAACTGCATGGCTGAAACATTTGGGAGCTCCGGCGTGGGAATTCCGGTACTGGTCATTTAGAGAGTTAAATCGTAATCTAATATATTTTGTACTTTGGCACTGGGTATATAACTAGTTGATCCGAATATCTGTCAAGAATCTTTCAAGTTTGGTTTAGATGATGCTTTCCACAGGGCTTGTTCAATTTTTCGTTTATAATATCACAAATTTGGATTATCTTACATCGTCAAACCAAACTCGAAATATTGAACTTTCAAATGACCTAATTTTTCTATTTGTGAATACAAATGACCTAAAAATTCCAAAGGCTACACAAACAATATAATCCAATTGACATAGATCGAATCTTGTAAACATTAACTTACCATAACTTATTGATCCCAAATCTTTTTTCGGACTCCCAATATGATCCAATTGACATATATCTACATTCGACCTATCAATCGGGTCATTTCGAGTTCGGGCGGTTTATTACAAGCCACAATCAATCGGGTAGGATCGTCTTGGGGTTTCAAGGGCAGATCGACAAGAATATCAAACTTTTTATAATTATTAAAATAATATTCTTAAATAAATAATAATATTTAATTATAAAATAAAAATAGAATAAACGGGTCTTTCTTTAACCTATTGATTTCCTATTGATTTCAAGTAGGATTTCAACCCTAAACCGGATCCATGATTTTAAACCTAAATCGGATCGATTTGTTAGATCAGAGCTCTAATCTACACGGCAATATTATAAATATAACACAATAGAATTTGGTATTCTAATCTATCAATTGCAAAGTGAACTTATTCCTTTGACAATTCAATGATTGCGTGGTACATTAGAAAAGTAGGAAAGCCCAGACAATTAAAATAAACCAAACTTCTAAACCAATCCAAATCCACATAAAACAAATAATGGTATGCACACACACTCAACTTCATATAATATTTTATTCAATTCATACTTTTCTTTTTTGGTTATCAAGACACATACTTTAGACGACTTTAAACCATCAATTAGGGAAATAAAATTATTCAATGAACATTTACAAATTGTACAATGAAAATCAAACAAACCAATCAAACCCACCAAAGTCATCAACAATCAATCACATTTCACCCACAAGTGTCCATCCTTCATCTCCATCAATTGCATCCCACACAATTGCAACATCAAAGAATCCTCCCATATCATCTTCATCAACATCAATTTCATCATCATCTCGATCCGCCACTTCGTTGATCTCCCTCGAAATCGGACTAGAAAGAAAAGGGTACTCACCTAAGCAATCTAGATTGAGCTTAGGAGCTTCAAACGCAATAATACTTCGATAATCATCATTATCTAAATCATCATCATACATATAGTCACGATAATCATCATAACAATCCTCGTGACCACTATAAAGTTCATCCAATATCTCCGAGGCAGATTGACTATGACCTGATTGACCCGTGACCCGCCAGGCAAGAAGCCCGCCGCCATGGCCCAAGTCCACGTCGGACGACCGGAGCTTGGCGCGGGCCCCCTTGATCTTGTCCTTGGACTTCCAAGAAGGGTGGAGGTGGCAATCGGAGCACCGGGCCCGCCCGCACTTTCCGGTGAACTTGGAGTGGTTGGTGGGCTTGGCGGGCACCCGGGTGAAGATTCCGGCCGTCGGAGGCGAGGAGAGTGTCGGGCTTGATTTCCTTTGGGCGGGCCGGGCCGGGCCGAGCGGGCCTGAGGGCAGGATGCAATAGGTTCTCACCGTGCCATGTTGCCTGCCTTCTCTCTTCATGATTTTGGTTTTGGATGATTTTTTGAGGCTTTTGATTGAGCAAAGTTTGGTTGTATTTATAAAGGGTGAGGAGTTTAGGGTTTTTTGGACTTGGTGAAAAGTTTGGCTTGGGAAGCAAGGTGGGTTTCTTGTGTTTGTTGAGCAATTTTTTTTTGAAAAAAAAAATTGTCTTTTATTGTTGAGGTTTGTTTGGGAGGTGGGATTGACAACTCATGCTAATAAATTGTAATCCACCAAAGTCAATTAGCAAAAAGTTTGACTTGATTGGCAATTTTTTTTGTAAGATAAAAATAAAAATATTCGACAAAAAAAAAATTTAAATAGATGAAGATGAAAATCATGCAAAGATGAGAATCACACCTTGCCCATATTTCAATTTCAATACGGAATTTTGGTAATTGCTTTTGCTTGGAAGATTTATTGTTATATATACATAAGTCGTGCGGGTCTGATCTTCCATTGAGCGGCTCAGTAAACAGTCAAAGGAATTCTGTGTGTAAAATAATGTTAAAAAGCCAATTTTATCTTAGAATTATTACAAAGTGTTGGCTGTAATCGATCTTTCAAATTGAAGCATGATCCTTCTACCAAAAATAAAATAAAATTGAAGCATGATCCTATAAAACAGAAATTCGAGACCATCTTACAAATTATACCCACATCCATATGCTTATTTAATTTGATTCAAAAAATCGTTATACGTGAACAAATTTGTTAGAAAAATAAATCACAGCCTTGTATGTTAAATTTTTTAATGCACTACAATTTCTTATAGCAAAATAAATTTGAAAAAAAAATAAAACATGATAAATTTTGTTGGAGCGCAGAAGCACAAAATCATATCACCATAATGAAACCTAGGGCTGGGACTTTATACCCCTGAAACCGAAGAACCGAACCGAACCGAACCGCTTATTTCGGTTCGGTTCGGTTCGGTTCTTGTAAAAAAACTTCGGGCTCGGTTCGGTTTTATAAAAAAAACAAAAAAAAACCGAAGAACCGTTATATATTAATAATATATAAAAATATATAAGTTCGAGTAACCGAAGAACCGAAGAACCGATAAATATATAAAAAAACCGATTTTTCAACTGAAGAACCGAAAAATATATAAAAAACCGATTTTTTTTAATAAGAACCAAATTAAACTAGGAACCGAACCATATTTCGGGTATCCGAAGAACCGAAATTTATGGGCCATTTTTGTATTTCGGTTAACCGAAATAACCGCAGTTAGGAACCGATCAAAGTTCGGGTTCGGTTATTACGGTTCTTCACTAAAAAATCCAGGAACCGAACCGTAAAAAAAAAAATTTACCCTGCAGGTAGGCTAAAAGAAATCCAGGAACCGAAATATCCCAGCCCTAATGAAACCTCTGATTGTGTATGTGCTCTGTACTAGTTGCTTCTATTTTTGAGGCTGCTTATCCTAAGAGGATTAACTATGCTCAAGCAATTTTTAAAACAGTGTACCTAGGCAGTGAATCGACCAATGAAGATGAAACTGATGTTAAAGCCACGATCTACTCTTCTGTGATAGCTAGGGATGTGAACACTAGGATTCTAACGTTTTATTTTCAAAATTGTCGATCCTTTATCATGCAGTGATCTATATGCATTACAAATAGACACAATTACTCCACTAATAAAGTGAGCTCGATGCTCATTATTTCAGATTATCCATGTCATCTAGGTGAACAAGACAAGGAAGATAACATAGTTTACCATGATTGTTTAAATTCCAAACTAATTAGAAGTCATGAAAGATGGAACATTTCTGCATGTATTGAATATGTTGTTACTAATAAATGTAACTTATTTAAAGAAATTTGTATCACTTGGACGAAGAATGAAACAGATTACATGACAGTCGATAAGTTATCTTTTTCTTTGACTATCGAAATAGGTTGGGGTTGTTTTGAGTATCCCAACCTCTCAAAGAATAAGTTATTATGAAAGTAAGCCTTTAGAATTATAGGGATATAGGACGTAAGTCGTTCTGACCAGAAATAGATTTTTTTCTGTAAAATAGAGGGTATTCAAATAATGGTTTTAGTAAAAACAAAAACAGACCAAACTCCGTCTGACCAAGTATGGAGACGGGCGGAGTTTGATAATATTGTATGGTCTGGCTAATGGTCGGGCAGGGGCATTTGTGTTCTATGGAAGGAACATCAATTTATTAATGAACGAATCGAATTAATCATTCAAGAACCTCGTTATGTGGCTCTATAATATACGAACCTTGTAACAAAATATACACTAGCAATTTTCTTTGTATATGCTGCCCCCAAGAAAAGGATAAGGATAACTAGCCAACTAATTCAGACTATACATCAAACTCATCTCCCGACTATTATCATGAGAGATCTTAATGAAATCCTAGACCCTAGTGAAAAGAAAGGTGGTGCCCAGCCAGACCCAAACAGATTTGAAAGACTACAAAATTTCAAAGATAGGTGTAATCTCTTTGACATTCCGGTTATTAGAAGTATGTTTACCTGGAGGAAAGATTTAAACAATGGAGCAATTAACAAAGCACAACCTTTTAAATTTGAAAACATGTGGATAAAGAGGAAAGATTTCAGAAATATAGTTAAACAAGCTTGGAGACTTTCGGTTGATGGATCCAACATGTTCAGGTTGGTTAAGAAAACACAACTACTAAAAGCACATGTGAAGCAATGGAATAAAAGAACGTTTGGAAATACTTTTGAGCAAATAAAGACAATTGAAAAAGAACTACTATAATTACAACGGAAAATTCTTCTATCTCTTGAGGATAGCATCATCAAAAAACAACTAAGATTAATCAACAAAAAATAAAGCATACTTAATTTTCATAAAACATATTGGCGACAACGAGAAAAGACAAAACATATAAAAATAACAGACTCTAATGCAGGATATTTCCATAAAGTTGCAAGTGGTAGAAGAAATAGAAAAATAATCAAGGAGATAACATCGACAGAAGGAACTCAAATTATAGGAGAAGAAAATATTAGAGAGGAAATAAGAAAGGAGTTTAAAGCTAGATATAAAAAGGAACAATCTAATCATGAAATATTTAGGCAATATTCAGATTTAATTACGAAAGAAATAACGGATGAAGACAACATGGAACTAACTAAACCAGTGACAAATGAAGAAATAAGAAATGCTCTAATGCAAATTAACTCTGAAAAATCCCCGGGTCCAGATGGTATGTCATCGGGATTCTATAAAAAATATTGGGACATTGTCGGACCAAGTGTTATCAAAGCAGTTAAGAGCTTTTTTCATTCAGGCAAAATCCTCAAACAAATTAACCACACCTTCATAACAGTGATACCAAAAAGAGAGAACTCAACTACCACTAACCATTACCGACCAATTAGCTTATGTACAAATATCTATAAATTGATTGCCAAAATTATTACAAAAAGACTTAAAAAGGTGATTTCAAAATTGACTCATCTTCTTCAAGGTGCTTTTGTAGCTAAAAGATCGATTCGGGATAATGTGCTGATTGCCCACGAAATTTTCCATTCTTTCAAAAATAAGAAAGGAAAAGATGGGTGGGTGGCAATAAAATTAGACATGGAAAAGGCCTATGACAGACTAGACTGGGATTTCACATTCCAAATTCTAAATAAATTCGGATTAGATAATAAAATGATAGGTTGGATTAAAGAATGTGTACAAACAGTCTCGTTTTCAGTCCTAGTTAATCATAGCCCCACTGAACTATTTTTCCCTGAAAGGGGGCTGAGGCAAGGATACCCTCTTTCTCCATTCCTTTTTATTCTAGCTACTGAAATCTTCGATAGAAAGCTCCAAGAGACGAGCAACGTAGATAAGAATACGATTGGATTTCCACTAACCCGCTCAAGAAGTAAAATCCCTTTTCTAGCCTTTGCAGACGACATTATCATTTTCTCCCGAGCCAATCATGCAGCCTGTCTGAAAACAAAAAAGATTATTGAGGAATATTGTGCTATTTCAGGACAAAGAGTAAACTAATACTCTATCTCAGAAATATTGTCTGAAAACTAGAACACAATTAACTAAATGGAAAGCTAATACTCTATCTCAGGAAGGGCGAACAGTTCTTATAAGAGCCAATTTGCCTACAAAACCTAATTATACTATACAAAGCTTAATGCTACCCTCAAATGTATACAAGCAATTGAACCAAATCAACAGAACTTTCTTTTGGATTAAAGACATCAATCATAAATCTCTTATTGGGTGGGACAAAATCTGTAAACCCAAGAAGTATGGAGGCCTAGGAATTAGAAAGACTGAACATGTAAACCAAGCATTGCAAATGAAACGGCTTTGGAAATTACTGGCTGAACCAGATAACATATGGGTCAAGCTAATGAATGAGAAATACGTCAAAGGCACATTAATCCTCTCCTATAAAAAACAGACAAACACATCCTGGCAATGGTCAAAACTAATGAATCTCAGGGAAGAATTCTTTAAAGGACTTATTTGGCAAGTTGGTGATGGAAGAACTATAAGGTTTTGGAAGGACAAATGGATCTTCTCAGAGTCACTAGAAAAATTTGCATTAACTGCAGAGTCAGTGAACGAGTTTACCCTTGTTGAAGAATCTATTACCAATGATAGAAAATGGAGGCAAGATGTTCTAAGACACATTCTTCCAAGCCATATTGTAAATCAGATTGTTGAAATCCCAATACCAGAGAATTGGATTCAATATCGACTATATTGGGCCCCTAGTAAAAATGGATGGTTCTCGACGGCGTCTGCAATAGAACTGATTTCAGGAGTGCAACAACAAACCCCATATTTGAATAATTGGATATCGAAATTAGATATATATCCTAAAGTTAAAAAATTTCTATGGAAAGTTGTTCAAAATGGGCTCCCTACGAAAGCAAGACTATATGAGAAAGGGGTTGCTACCCCTCCAGGATGTCTAATGTGCAACTGTACATATGAGGACATAGGACACTTGCTAATAGAATGCCCACACACAAAGAAATTAGTGAAGCGAATCAACTCCAAAACAGAAGCTATTATCAAAAATTGGGATGTAAGAAATAAATCAGCAGGAGCAATCCAAAACGATTTAATCAGAGTAATGTATAAAAAAGAATTCACAGAACTAGTTGTTTGTTGCCGGTGTGTTTGGCATCAAAGAAACAAGTTAGTTTTCCAACAAACTCCCAATGACTTCATTCTAAATTTAGAACAATGTACAAAAAATCAAATTGCTCAATGGGATAAGTCAAAAAAATGGATAGAAGATGAAGAAAAATGTAACACCCCTTCCTACCCTAGAGGTATTACCGCCAGTAACCCCGATTAAGACTAAACCGAAGCTACCCAAGGCTTTAAACTGACTGAACAAACTAAAAGAAACATTACAGCGGAATAAATACAATTGGTCTTATACAAACCTTAACTTAAAAGAATAAATAAATAGAACAACATTCTATTTAAGCAAAAACTTCATCAAATCTTCCTTGAGTTCTTATTTCTGAAACTCAACTTCGCTTTGAAGTAGTTCAATCATGATCTTCACCCAAGTATAGCCATTGGAAATCTTTCTTCAACTTCTGGAGCTTCAAACATCTGAATCCGCCTCTTGAATCAACTTCCAAGAAGAACCTGATGTATCGTATACAACGGTGGACAGCAGCCGACCATATAAAAGAAAAGAAAATGGACGGGTTGGTCTAATGATAGACTAGCAAGCGGAGAATCTAACTTGGTTCTTATGGTTGTAACTAAACATATTGGCATCCAAAATCCGAATAGACTCGGATTATGATCCAACAGTTAGCAGTCTTATAAAGAATAAGAAGGAGACTCGCATAGTCAAGAGAGAGAACACCACCGCTTCTGGTTTCTTTTACGAAGCATAAACAATTGTTGGGAACTCATATTAATCACATAACATTTTGAAAAGCCTCCGTCGACTAAAGCATCCGTCGACTAATCAGATTGACTTAATCAAAGTTTGATTAAGAATCATTCATAACCGGAAGCAAGAATGGTTATCGAATAGACTAACCATTCAGGTACATTAATGTGCCTAACGCACTTATCTTTATTACTTTCAGAACTTTTCACAAACAAGTTGGTAACTTTTAAGCGGCTAAAACCGCAGAGAATCCACCTGTATATGGAGACGTCAAGATGAGAGGGATTAAATCCATGATCATTGACGAACACCTAGTACCAATTTTGCACTTAGCTAGAGTGCATACACCTCCTCCAGCGTCGAGTGAGGTATGAGTCATGACCCGAATGTTGGGATATGATAGAAGCGAGCTAAACCTCCCAACATAGACTGTGTTATAAAGAAGTCATCACAGACTCGGCTCCTACCCCTGAAAAAAACTAACTTACTTCACAACAATGTCTCAGCATGAGACAACATACAAGGTCACACACAACGGACCTAAATCCAGTTCTAACGCGAAAATGAATAAACAACATGGTCATTATTTCTAACAAATATAACGACCTATCATATTTTATTAATCATACAAGTTGTTCCCAACGCAAATATTAAATGGGATCCAATTCCTCATTTAATAACAATAACGCAAGGGAGAATCGTCCACTTGCCTTATAAGGCGTGCTCGACGTCCTTAGCAATTCCAACAGTAACTTGTATCATCCCTCTGACAAATATAACAAAAGGATTTTCAACAACGAGCTCACAGAAACACCTCTTAGTTGTATTCTCAACTCCTACAACTTCCTAATCGATAAACGATTTAATTTCCGAATATCGATATATAGTGAATCCTTAGTTATCATGCTTCAAGGAGCCATCTTGGCGGAATTATAACTAATTATCCGCTTAACTTTTGAAACAATTTTCTAAATAAAAATTGTTCATTAGTATCAGTTCTAAAAGAATACCAAATCTCGGATCAAACGGATCAATAACGAATCCTGAGTAATTAACCGAAGTCCTTTACCTGCCAATCGGTATCCAAAACTTGTATTCGCTATAACTGAAGATCCGGACGTCCGTTTCACGAGCGGTTCGAACCTGTAGAACCGTATCAACGTCAATATTATAAAAATAATAAATTTAATTAGCAAAGCGGCACCGAAAGGCCCTTACCGTGGCTCCGCAACTAGCCCGCTAATTAATTTCAAGCGTTAATACCTTCACTTGAACCTCTAGCTCGTTCGGCTCTGGTGGCTCGACCCAAGGGTCCAAGGGTGGCTAGGTGATGCCCGGTGGCAGTCCTTTCCATGGGTGGTGGTCGAACAACCAGGTGGTCACCGGTGGCGTCACTTTGGCAAGGCGAAGAAGGAACCGACGATGAGCTGAATTCTTTCAACTCGAATCTGTTGCTCCGTCCTGGTTCTCTCGTTGGTTCTGTTTCAGCAACACAAACACACCGAAAGGAAGAAGAGAAGGTGGAGAAGAGGGTGAAGTACGGGGCAGAGGAGGCGGGGAAGAGGGTGGTAGCCGGCGGTGAGGAATTCAGCCAGCCGAGTCCGTCGTTGTCCTGTCCTGATTCATTCTCGATTCAGGTTCATTCTTTGGCGCTGGTTTTCAGCAGCAACCATGCTCAAGAGTTCATAGGGAGGATTGGAGGAAGAAGATGAAGTGGCAGAGGTGGTGGGAGGAGAGGATGGCCGCCGGCGGTGAAGAAAATTCTTCTCCCGAAACCATCGTTCTCGACCTCGCCCCAAACCTCCTCTGTTTTCGTTTCACCAAAAGTTCCAGCTTTTCATCCTCATCCATATGCATATAATATGAGAAAGAATTCATTTTGCCTCCCACACTAAGAAATTAGAAGTCGGCCTAAAAGAATTTTCCGTCTCGGAAATGGATTCACGTTAAAGCGGTAAAATTATGTACCTCGGATGGAAAAACTTACCAAACGAAAAGCGTCCCGTAAATTATGTAGACCAATAAAATCAATTTTTCATGATTTTATCTTGCTACCTTCAATTTTTAAGGCTTCTGTTTCGCATTTTAAATCCTTTCCGGTACATAATTAAAAAGACGGCTTATCCAATAAATATTCTTTTTCCACCGAAAAATCCTAGAATTCACACCGATCCATAAAATCATTTCTTTGTGATTTTAGGATATCACCAACAATTTTCTAGGATTTAATTTCCAACGAAAATATTGGATTAAGCGTTAAAACGATATCCGAGAAACTTCAAAAATATCCTTAAAAACCGCAGTTATTACAAAAAACAAGATCAACGAATAAGAATTACACAAGTAAAAAGGAAAATAAAACGGGAGACTTGGAGTAAACCGCCAAATAACCATATGAAATTAAATTTTGATGGCTCTAAACTCAATTCTAGTCTAGCAACCTCAGGATTTGTAATAAGAAATCACAAAGCAGAAGTGGTTAGTTTAGGAGTAAATAAGCAACGATCTATCTCGGTTTTAAAAGCAGAAACACTTGCACTTAGGGAAGGAATTAAGGAAGCTCGGATATTAGGTATAGAAAATCTTGAGATTGAAGGTGACATCTCATTGTCATTAAGGCCATTAATAATAATGGAGGATGCTCATAGGAAATCGAAATATTAATAGCAGATATTTTAATATCCGTACAACAGTTCGTATCTGTCTTAGTCCGTCATGTGGGTAGGGACTGCAACGATGTGGCCGATAAAATCTCCAAGCTGGGCCACATCCCTACCAGACTCCTATTGGATAACATAGAGTTGTTAGCTCTCATCCGAAAGGATACCCTAGGACGCACCCCCCGTAGGAGGCCTCCTAATTCTTACTTTTTCAAAAAAAAATCATTAGAAGAATTAAAACGTCGGTGGTTAAATTGATGCACAACTATTTGGGATAGGAAACAAGAATAATTTAGCTCTAGGTTTTTTGTAAGCTAGATTATCCTTACAAGTAAAAACAAGTTTGAAGTAATGTAATGCTTAAAAGACCAGATCTTGATTAAAATCACAATAGAGTTAATTCATGACTCAATTTCCAATAAAAAAAACTCATAATAACAGTCTGTCAAACAACAATACAAGCTTGCATATTCAGAAACCTTCCGTGTCTTTGAAAGATGGCGTGCAGTCCGACGTGGCTCTTTCGGGGCCTTTGAGGTCTGGCAAGGGATGATGGAAAATGACAGCCGCCAACGTCGACTGTCAATTCTAGAGCATCACTTTACATTTCTAAACAATATTTCAAGTTTATTAAATTTTCAATAAATGACTAATTTGAGGCGCCTCGTCTTCTCATATCGGTCTCCAACACGCTACACGTCGATCGAGGTGACCGATACAAATCCTTATCATTATAAAAGCTTCCAATCTAAATGAAATAAAATTCTAATACACCCTCATTTATTATCTTATTTTCTTACTTTATTGAAAAGCACTCCGGATATTGTGAAGCGGAGGGAGTACATAATACTCCCGTCATTCAGTTGAAAACAAATTAGTGGGAGGATAAAAATAATAATTAGAAAGACGTTAATTCAAGCATTGGGGAATATTGTTAAATGATACTTAAGTAGGGAAGGAAAAAAAAATAGAAATTAGGGGATGAAAAAGGGAGAGGATGGTCTCTTAGCCACCTCGACCGATGTAACATATCAAAATTTGGAACGAAGCTCCAAATTAGAAATTAGGTATTCTTGTAAATCGGTCCGAAGCTCGAAATTTGGAGCGGATCGCTTCGATCCTCCGATTTAGAATTCAACAAGAACAAGAATTTACCACGCTTATTAATTAATACGGTGTAATAGGCTCTCCCTTTAAAACCATACACATTAGACCCTCTTGTAATTCTGAATTTCTCCTTTATGCCTCATTCAGCCTTCCATGTATTTTGGACTATCCAGAAGTCTCCCTCTTAAGCACTAGTACCATATCGTACTATCAATACGACATGGTTTCTTTTTCCACTAGCATGATTGTAATTGTAACACCCCCTTCCTACCCTGGAGGTATTACCGCCAGTAACCTCGATTAAGACTAAACCGAAGCTACCCAAGGCTTTAAACTGACTGAACAAACTAAAACAACATTACAGCGGAATAAATACAATTGGTCTTATACAAACCTTAATCCAAAAAGATTAAATAAATAGCACAACCTTCTATTTAGACAAAATCTTCATCAAGTCTTCCTTGATTTCTTACTTCTGAAACTCAGCTTCGCTTTGAAGTAGTTTAACCATGACCTTCACTCAAGTATAGCCATTGGAAACCTTTCTTCAACTTCTGGAGTTTCAAACATCTGAATCCGCCTCTTGAACCAACTTCCAAGAAGAACCTGATGTATCGTATACAACGGTGGACACCAGCCAACCATATAAAAGAAAAGAAAATGGACGGGTTAGTCTAATGAAAGACTAGCAAGCGGAGAATCTAACTTGGTTCTTATGGTTGTAACTAAACATGTTGGCCTCCAAATCCGGATAGACTCGGATTATGATCCAACAGTTAGCAGTCTTATAGAGAATAAGAATGAGATTCGCATAATCAAGAGAGAATACCACCGCTTGTGGTTTCTTTAAGAAGCATAAACAATTGTTGGGAACTCATATTCATCACATAACATTTTGAAAAGCCTCCATCGATTATTCAGATTAACTTAATCAAAGTTTGATTAAGAATCATTCATAACCGGAAGCAAGAATGGTTATCGAATAGACTAACCATTCGGGTACATTAATGTGCCTAACGCACTTATCTTTATTACTTTCAGAACTTTTCACAAACATGTTGGTAACTTTTAAGCGGCTAAAACCGCAGAGAATCCACCTGTACATGGAGACGTCAAGATGAGAGGGATGAAATCCATGATCATTGACGAACACCTAGTACCAATTTGCACTTAGCTAGAGTGCATAAACACCTCTTCCAGCGTTGAGTGAGGTATGAGTCATGACCCGAATGTTGGGATATGATAGTAACGAGCTAAACCTCCCAACATAGACTGTGTTATAAAGAGTTTATCGGAGACTCGGCTCCTACCCCTGAAAAACTAACTTACTTCACAATAATGTCTCAGCATGAGACAACAAACAAGGTCACACATAATGGACCTAAATCCAGTTCTAACGCGAAACTGAATAAATAACATGGTCATTATTTCTAACAAATATAACGACCTATCATATTTTATTAATCATACAAGTTGTTCCCAACGCAAATATTAAATGAGATCCAATTCCTCATTTAATAACAATAACGCAAGAGAGAATCGTCCACTTGCCTTATAAGGCGTGCTCGACGTCCTTAGCAATTCCAACAGTAATCTGTATCATCCTTCTGACAAATATAACCAAAGGATTTCTCAGCAACGAGCTCACAAAAAAACATCTCTTAGTTTTATTCTCAACACCTACAACTTTCTAATCGATAAACGATTTAATTTCCGAATATCGATATATAATAAATCCTTAGTTATCATGCTTCAAGGAGCCATCTTGGCGGAATTATAACTAATTATCCGCTTCCCTTTTGAAACAATTTTCTAAATAAAAATTGTTCATCAGCAACAATTCTAAGAGATTACCAAATTTCAGCTCAAACGGATTAACGACGAATCCCAAGTAATTATCCGAAGTCCTTTACCTGACAATCGGTATCCAAAACTTGTTTTCGCTATAACGGAAGATCCGGACGTCCGTTTCACGAGCGGTTCGAACCTGTAGAACCGTATTAACGTCAAGATTATAAAAACCATAAATTTAATTAGCAAAGCGGCACCGAAAGTCCCTTACGGTGGCTCCGCAATCAAACCGCTAATTAATTTCGATCGTATATACCTTCACTCGAACCCATGGCTCGTGTGGCTCGATCATGGCTCGATCCTCGAGCCCGAGGGTGGCTGGGCGTTGCCCGACAGCAGCCCTTGCCATTGGTGGTGGTCGGACAAGCTACCGATCGCCGGCGACGTCGCGCGGCGTGGTCGAAAAGTGACCGACGGTGATGTCTTCTTTCTCCCGAGCCAGCCGCTCCTCCATGATTCTCTTCGCTGGTTCGGCTCCTTCCTTACAGCAGCAACAAAGCAAGAAGAAGAGGTGGAAGGTGGCTGGGAAGTGGCGGGAACGATTGCCGGCGGTGTAGGAGTCCCCGAGTTCGTCGTCGTTCCGCCTGATTCTTTCCCCGGTCCTGTTTTCTTCTAACAGCAGCCACGCACCACTTTTTAGCAAGGAAGTAGATGATGATGATGATGATGATGATGATGATGGGCTGAGGAGACAGCCGGCGGTGAAGGATTCGGATTCCATCTCCCCCGAGCCCGTCGTTCAGTCCGCCCTCTCTCCCTTCCTTTGACCCCCAAAAGATGGAGTTTGACGAGGCATAAGATATGCCTTGAATTCATCCTAATCCACGCTGGTTCCTTCCATTATAAGACATGAAAAGATAAGTTTTAGAACGTAATCCGTCTCGGAACGGGACTTGCGTTAAAGCGGTAAAATTATGTACCTCGGGTGGAAAAACTTACTAAACGAAAAACGTCCCGTAAATTATGTAGACCAATAAAATCAATTTTCTTTGATTTTATCACGCTACCTTCAATTTTTAAGGCTTCCGTTTCGTATTTTACATTCCTTTCGGTACATAATTAAAAAGACGGCTTATCCTATAAACATTCTTTTTCCATTGAAAAATCCTAAAATTCACATCGATCCATAAAATCATTTCTTTGTGATTTTAGGATATCACCACAATTTTCTAGGATTTAATCTCCAACAAAAATATTGGGTTAATCGTTAAAACGGACCAAAAAGGTTAAAAGGATATCCGAAAAAAAAATTCAAAAATATCCTCAAAAACCGCAGTTATTACATTAGTACCCCCTTAAAAATGGTTTCGTCCTCGAAACCAAGGAGAACTCAGATCACAAAGAAGGATAGCACAAACACATACACACAACCACTACAAACATATACAGAAGTTTGTAGTACCCCCTTAAAAAAAACATATTGTTACTTCTGCACCAAGCACAATCAACCATTGCTTAGTTACCAAACCCCTTCTTTACAACGTTCATTGACTTTGGAAAATGACTCAGCATCTCCTGTCTATTCTCAAATCTTTTCTTCACCTCCATTTATAGGCCAAGATAACCAATATCTCAAAAGATCCAATCATAGCGAGCATTTATGTTGTCTCGCTTTCCCCAGCAGAATACGCCTTTCAAGGCGGATACTATAAACAAAACGTTGTTCTCTGCAACGAACTCTACATGCTCTCAAATTAAAACAACACATAACTGTTGTCAATTTTGAGCAGTTAGCACCCTTGAACGTGTCAGTGCGATATCAGTTGTTGTTCTCTTGGCCAAGTCTGGCCCATGAAAAACCTTGTCAGCATTGTCATCCCAACAAATTGACAATCAACACTTATGGCCTTACAAAACCTCCAAAAAGAGTCATTTCTTTATCGTGAACTCAAAATTTTTGTATGTGAATTCACTCAAACTCAAACTACCATTCCAACTCATGTGGAATCCAGAATACATGTCCTCGGGAGTTTGAATTTGTTTCTTTGCATCGTTCATCAGTTTGATGAGGAAAACCAGTGCTAAAATTCAATTCATTCCACAAAGCTTGATGTCACTCCCTTTAAAACTTTGGCATGAACCATTCATCTCAATCAGAGATAATAATCTTCGGAGTTTATGAAGATGAAATACTTCATACATGAACACCTCAGCTAACTTCTATACTCTTTAAGTCATCTTAAATGCATTAAAAAGAACACTCTAGATGAGTTTCTTAACAACCTTCATATTGCATTTTTCTTTCATTAAGTCTTGAACGACTAATGACAAGAATCCATTGTAATATCTTCCCATTTCCATTCTGAACAGGAAGAGACTATAACATTTTGTTTGGTCTTCTAAGCTCAATCAAGACTTCCAGACAAACCAAGCATATTAAAACGAACTCTGTGACATCAACAACAGATACACATGAACAGTTTTGAAACCAAACAATCAATAATCTTGGATAACAAATTCCGGTGTCTTACCTTCTTGATCTTCTCCATTGATCTTAAACAGAATTACTTTCCCATACTGCTTTTCCTTGGTCTGGTCAACAGATTTTGAATAACATCCTAGGGGATTCACACAACCTTGTTGTCATCCAAACTAGGCAATTAGTCCTTCTCAAATCAGTTTCTTTACAAGGATTACTTAAAATCCTTACTCAATTTCCTTTTTGAGATAAAATCTCAGTATTATTTTAACCAAGATTATGAAACTTATCCATACCATGACAAGGTAATAACCTGTCTTGTCAATCCTATACATTCTTTTCTCAACCAAAACTCAGCTTGGGCATACTGACGTTCAAAAGTAGTTATCTTTCTTTCAACTACTTCAAACTAAACTCTTATGCATTACTATACCAACATATTGGATAATAATATCTTTAGTCCAATAATTTCCAACCAAATTGTCTCCATTGACAATTTTCAGTCTTTTTCATCAAAGAACTGTTTAGACTTCATTTAACATTCTGACTTGTTGAGTAACTTAACTCTTAGGATTAAAAACATATCTTTACATGTCCACTCTCTATATCCAACAACTTATCAGGCTGAGATTGAATATCAATACTAATTTGCATATCCAAACTCCAGACCTATTAGAGTTCTGCTTAAAGTCCTCACTTGACTATCTTATTTCAAAGAGATTTATGTTTTCAAGATAACATGAAAACAAATAACAACTAATGGAGAAATTACCAGTACATCATTTATTCCAAAGAAAGGATTACTACAATATCATTCCTTAAAAAGGGTTCCATTCCAGGAGTCCACATCAACTTACTTTCGATAAACATTCTGCTTAAAAGGACAATAACTTTCTTAGATCCTGATGTCAAACAAGATGAACCATTAGCAATCTGCTTAGAGAATTCCACTAGTCGTCGACTGAAAACAATCCGAAACTTTTAGAGAAGTACAGAGTTACTCCATGCTCTTCAGAGACCAACACAGATTTGTAAAGAATCTTACCAAATTTCTTTACTTATAATCGAACTGTTTTTGGGGAATTTGACCATACTCCTTAAATGGTATAATGCAAAAGAAAGCTTGCATCTTTTCCTCTCAACTACTACACTTGCAAAAAATCATATAATTGTAAAACTTATATGATTGTCAACTCATACTAGAAACTATTCTTTAAAACCCAAGGAATTATGTGATCTTATTCCACCATCTGATCAGGATGGGAAACAAAATTAAACATAATCCTTTACTGCATTTTCATAGGAATAAGACATGTAATCTTGCCTTACCATGTGATCAAGATGGAAGACAGATCACATTCTTACTCACCACCATGAAAACCGTAGAAAATTTATTCTCAATTCTTTATAATACACTAATATTGCTTTTTTTTTTTAGAGAAATTCATACTTGAATTCTATAAAGTCCTAAGATTTTTCTCAAAAGAGAAAATCACAAAACAATTTCAAATATCCCTTGAATCATAACAGCTTGACAAGAACTCGACATTGTCTACAAGCATACAGGCTTTCACTTTGAATGCCGCTGAAACAAAGATTAGCTACTCTATTGAAGAATTTGGCGCGTCAAGCCAATGCATCCATTAAAATTGCTGACCTTATCTTAATGATGCTACTAACACTTTGTTCTAATTCTGTGATGATACTTCCACATTAGCTGGCCTTACCAACTTGGCAAAAGTTTTGAATCAAAACCGAGTTTCAAAGGAGCTAAAATAATCCAATTCACTTCTGTGCCCCACATTTCCTTTCGAATGTGACACTTCATTCCCTTCTCAAGGTAGAACCTGATGCAATACCTTGACTTTTTCTCACTTAGACATACTGCTAGACTTTTCTATAAACCATAGTATTGAGTAATCTCTACCTGATTTACTCAGTCCTAGCCCAACTTATCTTCACAAGTTCAAGAAAAGAGTTGATCACTCCAATCCACTTACTTGCAATCCTTAAGGAAAATGTGATTCCGACATCTTCATACTCATAGCAAAGATTCTTCTTCGATCATTCTCAACTTGTATGCCTCCTTGACATACTACTTTAAAGTTAGGCAAATATGACCCATTGACAAAAATTTCAATACTTGAGTTCATCCATTCACAAAACAACGAGCCTTCTGCAAGTGAATCTTCATATAAATTCTGATATCCAAAAGTAAACTATCAAACTCTTCTGATGAGTTTAAGGACTTTCAATCCTCTTATAACTTAATCTTCTCGATAAAAAAAATCAACTTTCAAACTTTGCATCTAGTTCAAAAGATTCAATCCGTATGCCTTTTCATTAATTTAACTTCAAACCAAATTGCAAAGAAGAGATTGTGGTTAGGAAGCTTGCCGACAACTTAACAGTCCCACCAGTACCACCTTAGGCTTTGGATTTGACAGACTTCAAAATCCAAACACAACTGAAATTATCCCTTCAGCGGTAAGGGCTAAGCCTTATTGACCACAATATTGAAGGATTGATATTTTTCTCCCAATTGTTTAAAATATCATAAGGAACATGCCAAATCATTCCTTGAATGATCCTCTCAAAACTGAACTTTATCATTTCCATCCTTGAAAAAACATAAATTAATACCATTGGCAAATTAGAACATCTCAATGTTGATTCCATTACTAGTCCATTATAGACCTCAAGTCTCTTCTCATTATCCCGAGTTGGGTATCATACCACGAAATTCCAATAACGTTGTCACATAGGTTAGTCATCTGGATATCAACAATTCATGTAATCAATTAGCACTTGTGCTAAGTAGTTAATTGAACATAAACACATTACTGATGAACTTTTACCTGTTCAATCATTTTTAACCAATCAACCTTATTCACAACAACCTTGATGATTAACCACTTGTTCACAACTTAAGCTGAATCAACATTCTTCCTTCCTTTCTTACTATAATCATAAGAAATTCACATTCCATTTAGGAATCTCAATCCTCCTAACTCAAAGGATAAAAACATATATGAACATCCGAGTTCAAATACTTTCAGATTTATAATTGAACTACATCTTCCAATAGTTTAACCATTCTATTGATTCAACGCTTGAGCACTTCAAAGCTCTTTAAATTCCCAATGGGCAAAGAAAAGTACAGAATATCCATGATTCTATACTATAGAGTCACAAACATAGTTGTTGAAGAAAGTTTTCAAAGACAATCCTTTTCTTTTCAGGATTCTTTTACATCACTTCATGATCCATACTGATCTTTTTAGAATCACTCAAGACTCTTAAGGTTTTCCAAATCTCAACGTTGAGAAATGGAGGTTCCAACTCCAAACTTCTATTGATAATCGAATTTCAACCAAATTCAGAAATTCCTAAGAAAATATTCTCGGGAAAACTCTTACTCTTATGACTTCAATGTCAAAGAAACTCACTTTAACATTTCCTTTTTAAAGAAAACATTCATAACTTGAAATCTTCCCTCATATGAGCTTAACATAGGAAACCTTCAAACTAGAAAGTTTTTATGAAGTACAATACTTAACTTCAAAGCTTCACAAGAAGTTTCCTAATATGGAAGAAACGACGAGGGTACACCCAATTCAGACTCTCAAGAGAGAATAGGAATTCATTGAGAACTTGGTCTAGAACCGGATCAACTTTAGGAATCTTCACCTAATCTTACTTTGGATCCTTCTCGGAATCCTTTCCCATCTCCAGGGAATCAAATGTCCACCATAGGACCTTTTTCACCAAAGCTATTACAAAGTTATTACCTCGTGTTCTCCAATTCCCTTTTCTCCTTCTATCTCTTCATGAATCTGGCTTCCAATCTTAACCATTTTTCATAAATGGTTCTAAGAAAACACCCATATAGAATATTCCGTAATTCTATATAAAAATGAAAGTCTTAAGCAAGACTTAGGAACTTTTAGCTCTGATACCACTTCTGTAACACCCCCTTCCTACCCTGGAGGTATTACCGCCAGTAACCTCGATTAAGACTAAACCGAAGCTACCCAAGGCTTTAAACTGACTGAACAAACTAAAACAACATTACAGCGGAATAAATACAATTGGTCTTATACAAACCTTAATCCAAAAAGATTAAATAAATAGCACAACCTTCTATTTAGACAAAATCTTCATCAAGTCTTCCTTGATTTCTTACTTCTGAAACTCAGCTTCGCTTTGAAGTAGTTTAACCATGACCTTCACTCAAGTATAGCCATTGGAAACCTTTCTTCAACTTCTGGAGCTTCAAACATCTGAATCCGCCTCTTGAACCAACTTCCAAGAAGAACCTAATGTATCGTATACAACGGTGGACACCAGCCAACCATATAAAAGAAAAGAAAATGGACGGGTTAGTCTAATGAAAGACTAGCAAGCGGAGAATCTAACTTGGTTCTTATGGTTGTAACTAAACATGTTGGCCTCCAAATCCGGATAGACTCGGATTATGATCCAACAGTTAGCAGTCTTATAGAGAATAAGAATGAGATTCGCATAATCAAGAGAGAATACCACCGCTTGTGGTTTCTTTAAGAAGCATAAACAATTGTTGGGAACTCATATTCATCACATAACATTTTGAAAAGCCTCCATCGATTATTCAGATTAACTTAATCAAAGTTTGATTAAGAATCATTCATAACCGGAAGCAAGAATGGTTATCGAATAGACTAACCATTCGGGTACATTAATGTGCCTAACGCACTTATCTTTATTACTTTCAGAACTTTTCACAAACATGTTGGTAACTTTTAAGCGGCTAAAACCGCAGAGAATCCACCTGTACATGGAGACGTCAAGATGAGAGGGATGAAATCCATGATCATTGACGAACACCTAGTACCAATTTGCACTTAGCTAGAGTGCATAAACACCTCTTCCAGCGTTGAGTGAGGTATGAGTCATGACCCGAATGTTGGGATATGATAGTAACGAGCTAAACCTCCCAACATAGACTGTGTTATAAAGAGTTTATCGGAGACTCGGCTCCTACCCCTGAAAAACTAACTTACTTCACAATAATGTCTCAGCATGAGACAACAAACAAGGTCACACATAATGGACCTAAATCCAGTTCTAACGCGAAACTGAATAAATAACATGGTCATTATTTCTAACAAATATAACGACCTATCATATTTTATTAATCATACAAGTTGTTCCCAACGCAAATATTAAATGAGATCCAATTCCTCATTTAATAACAATAACGCAAGAGAGAATCGTCCACTTGCCTTATAAGGCGTGCTCGACGTCCTTAGCAATTCCAACAGTAATCTGTATCATCCTTCTGACAAATATAACCAAAGGATTTCTCAGCAACGAGCTCACAAAAAAACATCTCTTAGTTTTATTCTCAACACCTACAACTTTCTAATCGATAAACGATTTAATTTCCGAATATCGATATATAATAAATCCTTAGTTATCATGCTTCAAGGAGCCATCTTGGCGGAATTATAACTAATTATCCGCTTCCCTTTTGAAACAATTTTCTAAATAAAAATTGTTCATCAGCAACAATTCTAAGAGATTACCAAATTTCAGCTCAAACGGATTAACGACGAATCCCAAGTAATTATCCGAAGTCCTTTACCTGACAATCGGTATCCAAAACTTGTTTTCGCTATAACGGAAGATCCGGACGTCCGTTTCACGAGCGGTTCGAACCTGTAGAACCGTATTAACGTCAAGATTATAAAAACCATAAATTTAATTAGCAAAGCGGCACCGAAAGTCCCTTACGGTGGCTCCGCAATCAAACCGCTAATTAATTTCGATCGTATATACCTTCACTCGAACCCATGGCTCGTGTGGCTCGATCATGGCTCGATCCTCGAGCCCGAGGGTGGCTGGGCGTTGCCCGACAGCAGCCCTTGCCATTGGTGGTGGTCGGACAAGCTACCGATCGCCGGCGACGTCGCGCGGCGTGGTCGAAAAGTGACCGGCGGTGATGTCTTCTTTCTCCCGAGCCAGCCGCTCCTCCATGATTCTCTTCGCTGGTTCGGCTCCTTCCTTACAGCAGCAACAAAGCAAGAAGAAGAGGTGGAAGGTGGCTGGGAAGTGGCGGGAACGATTGCCGGCGGTGTAGGAGTCCCCGAGTTCGTCGTCGTTCCGCCTGATTCTTTCCCCGGTCCTGTTTTCTTCTAACAGCAGCCACGCACCACTTTTTAGCAAGGAAGTAGATGATGATGATGATGATGATGATGATGATGATGATGGGCTGAGGAGACAGCCGGCGGTGAAGGATTCGGATTCCATCTCCCCCGAGCCCGTCGTTCAGTCCGCCCTCTCTCCCTTCCTTTGACCCCCAAAAGATGGAGTTTGACGAGGCATAAGATATGCCTTGAATTCATCCTAATCCACGCTGGTTCCTTCCATTATAAGACATGAAAAGATAAGTTTTAGAACGTAATCCGTCTCGGAACGGGACTTGCGTTAAAGCGGTAAAATTATGTACCTCGGGTGGAAAAACTTACTAAACGAAAAACGTCCCGTAAATTATGTAGACCAATAAAATCAATTTTCTATGATTTTATCACGCTACCTTCAATTTTTAAGGCTTCCGTTTCGTATTTTACATTCCTTTCGGTACATAATTAAAAAGACGGCTTATCCTATAAACATTCTTTTTCCATTGAAAAATCCTAAAATTCACATCGATCCATAAAATCATTTCTTTGTGATTTTAGGATATCACCACAATTTTCTAGGATTTAATCTCCAACAAAAATATTGGGTTAATCGTTAAAACGGACCAAAAAGGTTAAAAGGATATCCGAAAAAAAAATTCAAAAATATCCTCAAAAACCGCAGTTATTACAGTAATACACTTCATATCTCATTTGATATTTCATTATCTTCTTATGTACACATATACCAACCACTAAGGGATTAATTTTCACTACCTTCATCATTTCTTATAATCCATTCACCATTTTCCATTCAGCACGCACATACGGTGTTTTAACTTGATAATGAAATTATAAAACAATATCAATTGGTTAATACTGAAATTATACTATTGAAAATATTATACTATTTTAAGTAATATAGATATACATTTGATTTATCGAACTTTTGTTTGACTAAAGAACAGTTGATACGTCAGTAGTTATTTCTAACCTACTGTTGAAATGCTTGAAAAATCTTTTTGATGACTCAGGGTTTTTTGAACTCCATGGGACAATCATCAAAAATTTGTTGTTTTAAGAAAATCGTCCAACTGCCACCGTTTTTAATGTAGAAAGCACATGCCAAAGCAGATAGGCTTCTGCTCACGGTAGATTGCTTCTTGGACTTCCAACAAATAGGAGAAGTCCCTAAAAGAACAAGGTAACCACTTACTAATCTTCTGATGACTTGGCAAGAGCCCCAATCAGATTTGAATATGTTGTCAATCTTGATCTTTTAAAACCATTTAGGCGAATATATTGTCCAGTAATTCCATCCACATATCCTTGTCGGGTTTTGTACAACCAAATAGTTTTTGTACTTATATTTTTCCTCCTTTCCACCCTACAACCAAACAATTTTTGTACTCCGGTTTTTGTAAATAGATTTTTCCTCCTTTCGCTTTCCCACCCTTCAGCTAAAAACTCCTCTTTACAAATAAAGTTTTACGAACTTTATACGTAAATAGCACGATCTCGTTCAGAGATAAAAAAAAATTGAATCTAGTTACAAGAAAAAAATCCCAACTCGAAGAAGTTTTTCAATCCTTTCTTTAGTCTCATTCTTCCTCTATATATATTGTTTTGTTGTTGGGTATCTCAACCAAATCTCGATGTGGGAAGAACTCAAATTCCCAATATGTGAGCAAGGTTATGCGGTGGCAACACCTCATTGGACCCTTGCTTGCGTTGAACTTTTACCTAGCTTATATATGGAGGTTGATTCACATGGAAATGAGCCTTATCATGAAAACTAGAAACAAATGAGGACCCTTGGATTTGAGAAATGAATGACTATGATTAAAAGAGATAAGGGAAAAAATGGTAATTTTGAAAAAAAAAATTATTTTCGCTTGTTTTTGCTAAAAATACGACATTTGATTTTTTACGTTATATTCACATATTTTATGCATATGTTCACAGTATTATAAGACATGTTCATATATTATCACCTTTTCAGTTTAGAGATTTTATAATACGCTCACATATATTACAAGTGTGTTCACATACTAATACTGTTTGTTCATGTTTTATGGTCATATGTTCATGTTCGATTAAATCATCATACAAGCGTTAAACGACTTAAAAAATTGGCAAAAAAATTAAAATATTATTATTATTTTTTCGCTTATTTTTTTCAAAAAACACGACGCTTGACATTTTACATTCTGTTCACATATTTTATACACATGTTCACATCATTACAAGGGTTTTGATCGGATAGTCCGTATTCATTTTTAGTTTTCATGATAAACCCCATTTTTATTTGATTCAATCTCGCTATATATGACAGTATGACAATGCAATGGAGATGATGAAGCCGAACCAAAAAGTATGTTGCCCGCATTTATTTGTGTTGGTGAATTTGGTCAAATTTATATTGATGGTTATTTGGGCCTAGGTGATAGCTTGCATTTAGGCAATGTTTAGGATGCATAACTATGATTAATTTGCTTGGTTTTATTTTAGTTTAGTCTAGTTGTTAGGTTTTTAGGTTTTCTAGAAAATTCGGGTTTTGCGCTTGTTTAGTTCGGCTTTGCAGATCTCTAGGTAAACAAGCATGGACGGGAAGGATATTAGAGGACTATGGTGGAGTTTGAAGAAGTTTAGAGTGATACAAGTGAAGATTGGAAGAACCAAGACCCAAGAGCTTGATGGATAAAAATGCCTAAATTCGGGCCATGCATTGGAATCTTGTTTTGACACCTCTATCTTGCAATGCTTGGTTTGGGAGCTATAGTGGTCGGATGAAGCTAAATTTGGTATCACTGGAAATCTAAGTCGAAGTACAATTCATATTTTTACTCCGAGTCCAAATTCCAACTCGAAGGGGTCAAAATAGCCTTTGAAGTGTAACTTGAATACTGAATCGAAGAGTAAGGCGGGCTAGGATGACAATGTGCGCGGCCGCGCTACACAAGGATGAGACCACGACGTCTACTTTCGAACGGAGAGAGTTGGACTGCGTGTTTGGGCTTTGAGATGGGCTTAAGATAGATCTTGACCGACATGTTGTATTGTATTTCGGGTTTATTAATCTTTGGATGCCTTTAGGGTATTTAAACTTTGTTTTTAGTTTCTCTTTCATAACTTGGATCATAATTTGGAGGCTATGATTTTTCTCTCTGGGGGATTTTGAACCTTTTGTAAGTTTTTTTTAATTTAATTATGAATTGCTAAATTCCATTGTGTGTGGCTAGTTAATTGAAGTCATGATTTGCATGAGTTGTGAGGTTTGATTGATTCTCAACAAACTTGAATAGGGTTTATTCCATGTGCTTAATTGAATCTAAACTAGGGTTTTTTTAGATTGATCACCTAATTAAATTTCTAGTTATAACTGAATCTTATTAATTACCGGTCGGAGTTAATTTGATCAAGAGTAGAACTTTAATAAACTTAGGACCGGTTGGACTAGTTGGTTAAAGAAGGGAATAAATTCACAAGTCACTTAGATGTCTGGTTACTCTAAGTGATTGTTTCTATTGATAAATTGAATCGTTATGTTGTTGTCTAATTGAATCTAAAAGGTCTTTTAGGTTGTTAGATGATTAGGATTGTTAGACTGGTACTTCTATCAACTAAATCTGAAGTTCGGGTCATAATCCTTAGTAGGGTCATATCCACAATAGACTATTCAAGTAAGAAGAGAATCAGAAAAATCAATGATCAACAAAACAATGTAATGATGGATTTAACTAGTTGAACACACTTGTCTCTCATATATTACAATCAACTATGCATTCATATTTACTTTTTAGTTTAGATAAATCATTCAAAACCCCATATTTCGGTTACTTGGCATTCAAGTAATAACACACATACACGTGTCTATGTGGGATCGACCCTTACTTACAATTCTACTCAGTTTGGTTAAGTTAGGATTTTTTTGATAGGTAAACGACTGAAAAAACCTCATCACTAGCCCATGTGTTTTGTTTGTTGGGCCGACCATCCACCCTTTCAATGGACCCCAATAGGTTCCGTCACCTTGCTAGGCCTTGTGGTAATATATATGACTAATGACTATATACCTTGATTGTGAGAATATATATGTTTATATATACCTTGATTTATAAGATGGTGTGTTGATTGCTCACATGGATCGGCCATGTACATGAGGAAGTTAATGGATTTTGCCCATTTAAATGGTCGGTTTTGATTCCTTGGGCCAAGCCCATATGTAACTTAAATTTGGGTCAAAGCCCATGTTCATTTGTCTCACATAATGCATGAATTTGCACTTGCAAGTGGCGCTCAAACACGTATATCAGTATATGTAATGCGGTATTTTATCTCTTTTTATTTTTTGTGTTTATCAATTTCCTTTGATTATTTAGTGTTTATTTCGCGTATCATCAAGGAGATCTTGGAGATTGCATAAATCGACTCAAGGTTTGCACACCAAACTAAGATCAGATCTGGTGTGAGTCGAAAAATTATGCTTGCCCATAAGATGTCTATAAAGAGTGGGATTATCCAGAAGAATGCCATCTGTTGCATTGAGTTAGAGATTGTGTGGCAAGGGAGAGGTTACTGGAGTGGGATTTGGAAGAATAGCATCAAAAAGATCCTCGATAAATTTATGTTGGGTTAAAGCTATGCCAGTAATTTAGGACCAGCTCTGATACGATGTGTAGATGGACAGAAATTTGGATGGAAATTAATGGAACAATAATCACATTTATGAGCTTTTTTTGTATTTTGCTGATGAACTAGATGATAAAATTGGAAACTTTCATTCTCGACTAAAGGAACATTAAAAAGATGGAATGGGAAAAGATGCGCATCATTCATCAAAATCAGAGGTTTACAAGACATTTATATGATAAGCCTTTGTGAGTTAGCTTTGGTACTAATTACAAAGGTGTCCCTTTATTTTCTATTGTATGACAAAAATGCCCTGAATGTGAAAATTGCCATATTCCAACATGAACCAATAACATGCAAAACACTAGCAAAACAAAAAAGATGCCTACAGTCCTCTATCTATAACGATTAGTCCAACCCAGAATCATGATTCGGAAGTATCCTAGATTATGCAATTGGTAGTTGCATCTTTGCAGTGACAGTAGACGATGATTTAGATCATCCATGAATAACCAAATTTCACCGTTTATTAAGTTATTCTAGTTGTAATTCAATCTAGAAATTATAATAGGTGATCAAGATATTATAATCCTAAGTAAATTTAATCAATTAAGCGTGGAGTAATTCAATCTAGTCAAGGCAAGTTGAAATAATTCAAATTTTACAAACAATCATGCACACAACTTCAACTAACTAGTTTGACATGGGAAATTAGCTAGAAAACGACATTAAAGAGGAATAAACTTACAAAGAATCAGGTTTCTCTTCAAATTCTTCTCTAGGGTTTTAATCCCCCAAGTTCTCTCCAAATCTCTCTCAAAGTTGAATAACATAAAATTGAACTCCCTCAAAATAGAACCCTAAAAAGTATTAATATCAAATTCTAAATACATCCTAAAATGTCATGACGTCATCTAAAAGATAGATCGAAGCCTCGAAAACAGCGCCAGTCAACGCGGGCCTGGACGTGGTCAAATGCCTGTTAGCGCGGTCACACTCCTCCATCCGTCCCCACGTTCAGCCTCCAGTAGCCTTTATCTTTGGTCGTGCCTGTCCTCATATCTTGACACTTTAATGTCTTCACACGGTTTCTTCATTCCTTGCACTTGTTCCTAGCTCCATAACTCCGATTCCTGGCTTGATATCCACCATGCTCACCTTTCGATCACCTCAATCCTGCAATGAAACATAAAAGAACGTAGATTCCGAACTAAACTAAAATAAAACTAAAATACAAATTAAGGTGAAATCTAGCTAGAAATGCTTGAAAAGAGAATAGAAACATGCTCTAAAACCTATAAGTATATGCTCTATCATGGGACAAATCCAAATTCACAATATGTGAGCAAGGTTATGCGGTGGCAACACCTCATTGGACCCTTGCTTGTGTTGAATTTTACCTAGCTTGCTATATATGACATTATGACAATGCAATGGAGATGGTAAAGCCAAACAAAAAGTACGTTGCCCAGATATACTTATGTTGGTGATTGTGGTCAAATTTATATTGATGGTTTTTTGGGCCTAGCCCATGTGTTTTGTTTGTTGGGCCGACCACACACTCTTTCAATAGGCCCCAATTGGTTCAGTCACTTTGTTTGGCCTTATGAGAATATCATTACTATATATTAAACCGAAGGTTAAAATCTATAACTATATATTAAAGCTATACCTTTTTAATCCATCAGAACGATTCTGCCCCCCCCCCCCTCATATTTACAAAATTAAATTTTATTCCTAATATTTTAACTTATTTTATTAAATTCTTTTTAACTATTTTTAAAATTTTTTTATAAAAATATTTAAAATTAAAGATAACAAATTTAAAATATTTTAAAATAAGTATAAATATCTTTTATCTTTTAGCATGATATCTTTTCATGAATTTATTAATATAAATAATCACAAACTAAATATGGTCGCATCTTAAATTAAATTAATTAAATTTTAAATATTTTATATAATTCAGTTACATTTCATCTTTTATTATATATTATTTATTAAGTTAACCATTATTTTTTAAATTCTTATCTCTTCCATATTATATAAATTTTTGTATCCATGAAATATTACCAAGGAAAAAGAGAAATATAATTATTTTATCTTAATAACATATCTTCATTCTAAACATTAAATTTAACCATTTTTATTGATTAAAGAAATTATACATTCTACAAGCAATAAAATTGCTTATATTAAAGTTTATATTATATTTTTATTTATTAATATCTTATTTATTATGTCTATAAAATAACAAATTATAGTCGTACATGGTACGACGGGTACAAATAGTAATATTTAAAACGGACCCATAATTAATTTACATCATCCATTTTTTATCAATTTAAATAGATGAAATTTAATTAGATATTTTAATTTGTTATATTTATATATTAATAAATTAATTAATATAGTTTAATTTTTGGATAGGATAGTTTTTGAAGATAAGATACGCATAATTTTTTAAAAATATTCTTACCTATATCAATTTTTAATAATTATTTTTGAAAATGTTAGTTTTTTATAGATAAGATAGGTAAATTATTTTTAAAATATCATTGATATCAATTTAATAAAATTTTAACAAATACAAATAAATAATACAATAATTTTATTAAATTATATTGGGTTAAAACTATGTCTAGGATCGGCTCAAGAATTTTAGTGGCCTTGTGCAAATTTTAATTTTAGGCCCTTGTAATAAAATTTTGGTATTTTTTCTAATGTATCGAAATAAAATATATTTCTATATATAATTTGATGAATAACTATCTTATAGTTAATTGCTAGTAAATAATTCATAATTATTCCTAATTTGTTTTTCGTTAATAATTTTTCATTAGTCAGGTTTATATATTCAAATAAACATATATTGATTAAAGTATTAGATAGCTTAACTAAAATAAAAAAGCAAAAAGCAAATTACTTTATACTTTAATTCAAGACAAAATTTCCTATTTACTTTCAAAATAACAGTAAAAAATAACAAAAAAGACAACAAAATTGAAGTTTATATTGTTTGAAAATATTAAAATGTTTATGATGATATATTTTAAATAAAATAAAAGTGGATGTATAAAATGAAGAAATGCAACTGCAAAAACATTAGATGACTTATTATTCTTCATGAAGCTAAAGCGCACAGCAAAAAATTTTAATAAGAAAGATAGAGATACTGGCGCCTACAAAAAAAAATGTGAAAAAGGGCCACGTGCATGTCTTCTAAAGTGCTCTATGCCCCTAACTACCACGAAGACAACAAAACAATGTTAACTTATTTTCAACATTAGACTATACGAGGCCCTATTTATTTGGGGACCCTGTGCCATTGAACCACTTGCACTGCATACTGAGACGATCTGGCTATGCCAGTAATTTGGGACCAGCTCTGATACGATGTTAAGATGACAGAAATTTGGATAGAAATCAATGGAATAGCAATCTCATTTATCAGCTTTTGTATTTTGCTGATGAGATAGATGATAAAAGGGAA
Organism: Fallopia convolvulus; assembly: GCA_964016875.1. Taxonomy (NCBI): domain Eukaryota; kingdom Viridiplantae; phylum Streptophyta; class Magnoliopsida; order Caryophyllales; family Polygonaceae; genus Fallopia; species Fallopia convolvulus. The sequence continues at coordinate 4,095,077 of OZ024719.1, forward strand.
ACTTTCATTCTAGAATCAGAAGACGATCACTCCTCATCGTCTAGCCAACCACCCCAAATCTCTTCTTCGTCGCACACGCCTGACATGGCGGCCGAGTTAGGACGCCTGGAGTTCATCTCACAAGCCATTTCTGCACTTTCCTTAAAAAAAGTCGAACCTGGAGTGCATGTCCTCAAGGGTCCTGCCCATTTTGTATAGCAGGTTACATCTACAGTATAGGGCCCACACTGCCTCTTCTGATTCCGAGTCACTGGCTGTGGGTCTGATAACGGTTACGACTTTCTCAGCAGTCCGGTGATCTGCATAAAAAGATCAAGTAAGCTTTATAATATCCACATATCCATATCCATATATTTACTACGATCCTACTGCCAATCAATTCCAGGTAATGAAAAGTTCTAAGCTGAGCTCTTTCTGGAATCTCATTCTTCTATCGAGGCCTTAAACCAAAAATAGGTCAAGGCAAACAAACCAAGGAGAGATCCACACAGTATGATTGCACGTATAGGTAGCGCATACATACTATCACAGTTTGATCATCAACTTCCTCTTTCCACTAACATGGCTCGATCAATAAACACATCATGGTAAACATAAAAATGAAGAGGAAATCAAACAAAAGCTATCTACAAAAAGAATAAATCACAGAAGAGAACAAGATATACGACTGACCAAGAAAAGCTGTTTCGTCGCAAAAGCAGGACAGGTAATACCGGCAAGAGGGGTCCTTTTTGTTCTGTTCAAAAACATAATTCACACTCTTCTTGAAGATGTTGAACCTCTGCTTCATCTCCTTGTGTGTCCTGTTTTTCTTGTAAAAGAGGCAGTACTTGTGGTATAAGCGCCACAATGCATTGCCCGATTTTAAGTCCCTCTCTGTGGGTATGACTTTCACTTCGGGAACTGCATAAGAATGGAGATGAAATCAGTGTGTTAAAAATCATCAGGTGGCTCCACGCGATGACAAGGACAGAACTCAACGAAGGGAGAAGGGAGAGGAAGATATGATCGACTTATAAAAAGGGCGAGGGAGAGAATCTTTATAAAAAAAAGATACAAATCATCTTTTGTAAAATCATAATCCCAAAATATATCTTATTAATTTGTTTTTGGAAGTTATGAGTACAGGGCGCCTTGGCCCTGCCTAGCCATACCAAGTACCAACCTGCCTGAGGCTAGGCACACACTGGCGAGGCCCGGGCGAGTGCCAAGGGGCACCTTTTCACACACTAGATAAATTAAACAAATTCCATCTCAAAAGACCAAACAGCAGAAGATAGGGGAGCAAGATGGACAACTGACCGGGCAGATCTAATTCGTCGCACCCAAAGGACAGCAAATACTGCATAGTCTGGTCCTTTTGGCTCATTTCAAAAACATGAGTCGCACTCTTCTTGAAAATATCAAACCTCATCTGCATCTCCTCGTGTGTCCTCTCTATGCGGTGATGGAAGCACCATCTATGGTATAGGCCCAGCAAAGCCTCGTTTGATTCCAAGTCCTGCTTTGTGGGTGTGACGGTCATATCTTCACCACTAGACCTGTCTGCATAAATTAAGTATGACAGCTATTTAATATCCCTATATCCATATGGTTAAGATCCTATTCTATTACCAATAAAAGCACTAAAAATCATCAATTTTAATACTGAAAATCATTCCTGATCAGCTTCTTTATTCTATCTGTCCTTGCTAATTATGCGACTTAAAATTTCAACTTTTGTTTCAAATAGTTGCTGCAAAATATAGTCATGTAACAAAAAAGAAGAAGCTCTAAGCACCATTTTTATATCTCAATCATTTGTTCTCAAGATAGTGACATGCCAATACTGTATATTCCAATCCCATACATAGCTCAATCGATAAATACATCATAACAAACATAAGAATGAAGATGAATTTAAACAAAAAATGTCTCAAAAGCATAAACCAAAAGAGGGGATAACAAGAAAGACGACTTACGGCGCAGCTCTATTTTGTCACACCAGATAGACAAGCAAGAGAGATCTTTTTGGTTCATTTCAATAGCATGAATAACACTCATCTTGAAGTTCCTGACCCTCTCCTGCATCTCCTCAGGGGTCCTGAGTATGTTGTGATAGAGGCACCACCTATAGTATAGGTCCAACACTGCTTCGTTTGATTCCAAGTCCCTCTCTTTGAGATCAGTTTCTTCATCACCAGATACGTCTGCATAAAAAAAAGGTAGATATATAATTTCCCTATATCCATATAATTTGAAAGAGTACATGTCTTTATTAAAGATCATGCATATCTTAATGCTATTCCTCCTCTCTATGTTCCATCTGTCCTTGCTCATTTCGCAAAATAAATGTTTTGTTTTAAAGAATTCAGCTTCTGCAATGATGAATCAATCTTGGCAGCACTATAACCAAGTTCACAAAAAAAAAAAACTCTAAGCATGCACTAACATTTTCCAATTTCAACATTTTGTCCTCAAAATAGTCATGCCTTCATTGTACATTGTGATCCCATACATAGCTCAATCAATAAACATAAAATGACAAACATAAGAATGAAAATGAAACTAAATAAAAATTATCTCAAACCAAATAACAGAAGAGGTGAGAACAGATACCGAAGAAATCTTTTTCGTCACAAACGAAAGAAAGGTGAAACTGGCAAGAGGAATCCATTTGGTTCATTTCATAAACCTCGTGTGCACTCTTCTTGAAGTTGTTAAGCCTCTTAGCCATCTCCTTAGGGGCCCTGTGTATGTTGTAAAGGAGGCACCATCTATGGTATAGCGCCCTGACTGCATCATCTGATACCAAGTCCTCGAGTGTGGGTCGGATTTTAACTTCCTTAGCATCCCAGTCATCACGTAAGGTATGCAATATTCCTACATACATATAAACATTTTAAAATTCCATTACCAATAAAAGAATGAGGAGAGATCAATGTCAATATTGAAAATCACACAAGTCTTAATCCTATTCCGTATTAGCTTTCTTTTCCCATCAGTCCTTTATGCATTCCAGTCATCAGGACAAACAAAATGAAACTAAACAAGCTATCTCAAAAACAAATAGCAGAAGAGGGGTAACAAGATAGACAACTGACCGTTCATTAGCTTGACCCCTTTCCGCATAGACTGCCTAGACCATAATGGGTCAGAAAAATACAATAAGAACCACGCACAAAAAGAAGGTCAATGAAATCAATCAAATAGCTACTGCTAGCGTAGATCTTCCATCCAACAATTCAAGTTGTATTTTCTCAAGTAAATCAGGGATGGGGAACTGGATAAAGGCAAAAAAATTCATGCAACTAAGGGGAAGCTCAAGTTCTTATCTAAGATATGGTTCTTCACCACAGAATCTTTAAGGTAAAACTAGGTTATTAAGTTCCAATTCTTTACCGAATTTCCTTTAATTTGAGGCAGAAAAATTTGAAAATTAATCTCCGATCAAAGTTGAACGTGAAACACTGAATTTCAGCAATCCGACGAATAATCACAATCAATTGGTGGACGAAACCCTACGAGATGTGCACATATATATAGCAGGCGCGCGAAGCATAGACCAGATCTAATAGCAGATCAAACGCAACTTAAAATCGACCCGAAAAAGGAACTTGCAATAAAAGGTACCCTAACACTAATCGAAGGAACTAAGATCTACGAGTGGAATTGAAGAAAGGAGGATTAGATGGAGAAAGATCAAACCTGGAGATTGAAATTGTGCGAGGTTGAAGAAGGGAGCTTGCGGATTATAGGAACTCCGTGCTATCTCTGCGATGCCAAAGACCTGTAGAAGGAACGGCGCGAGTCGGCAACATTCAATTTTATATCAATAAAATCTACCCGCAAAAAACCACCCTTAAATTATGCTACTTTTCAAAAAACCACCCATAAAAAGCTAATTTTCACAAAACCACCCATAAATACAAAAAGCTTTCAATTAACCACCCCTAAAAAGTTAATTTTCATAAAACCACCCATAAAAATAAAAAACTTTCAAATAACCACCTAAATCCTAACTTTTTAATTTTTCATTAATATTTTAACATGTAAAGAAATTATACACTTATCATCATTCTTTTTTCTTCTAATTATCATTTTATAGTTGATAAAAGGAGAAGAATTACAACTCGTCAACCTCTTTTATGTATTGTTCAAGCTTAAATTTATCAATAATGACGAATTGTCGAGATTGAAGTCGACGACTTGAAACTTTCAAAACCCACATTGATGCAAGTTCTCTTCTTTTTGCATTATTTCATATAAATAAATCTCTAATAAATGAGTAAACATAAGGATATAAAGGTCCTTTCTTTAAAAAGTTAGGATTTGGGTGGTTATTTGAAAGTTTTTTATTTTTATGGGTGGTTTTATAAAAATTAGCTTTTTAGGGGTGGTTAATTGAAAAACAAATTGTGTTTATGGGTGGTTATTTGAAAATTTAAGGGTGGTTTTGAAAAGTAGCATAATTTAAGGGTGGTTTTGTATAATTTACTCAAAATAATAATAATAATTGATCTCTTTCGCACGTTAAAAATAAATAAATTACGGTTTGTACCCCTTGAATTTTTACTCTTTCAAATTGTGCCTTAAAAACAATATTTTGGATTGTATTTCGAAACTTTTGTAAATGTTTGCCTCATGCCCTTATTTATGAATTTTTTTATTTTAAAACTAAATTAGTTTGGTATAAAATAAAAATTTATTTTTTATTCTATTAAGTTAGAATACAACTCTAATTCTTAAAAATTAAGATAAATTTAAAATATATATAGCCTATAAAAATAATAGTATAAATATATTATATAATCAAAAAACTAAAATACACAATCTAGGCTTCAACCTAAAGTCGACTTAACTTCCCACGATAAACCCATTAAAACGTGTGGCAACATTTCAACCATAGATGAACTTGCATCCAATCTGGGCTTCAAATCACTCACCGAAGCTGAATTTCTAGGTAAAAGAAATCAGCAGTAAAGATGGTCAGAACGCTTGTTCATTACTCCTGGCGGCAAAACCAGTGGTGGGGGTGGGGGTGGCGATGAGACTAGTGACAGCTGAAAGAATATATCGCCCTCCACCTAATGTCAGTTGTGGATGTCGGATATGTGGCCGGACGGCGATGCACGAAACTTGCAAAAACCAGTAGTCAACAACATCGAAAAAAATCTAGGTTGATTTCAGTTGGTGCATGAAATCGTCGAATTGGATCAAATTGTGAATGGTTCAAAATTAATTGAGGGCTTTTGTAGATCACTTTATGCTCGAAATTTAGGTTTCGGTTTCGGACTGTTCTGAGGCCCAGATGCCACTATTTTGTTTTGTTCTTTGCATATTTTCATACATTCAAAGAATATCTTATTGTTTATTTTTATAGAAATATTCACAGTTAAGTATTAGACATAGTTACCTACTTTATAAAAATTACATACTCTTGATAAAAAAAAATATTAGTCCCGACTCTAGAGTAGTACTAGTAATAACTTTTTGTTTTGAAAAGGAAAATAGTAATAACTTAAAAATTACATACTCTTTATTAAAAAAAATAGGAAGAGTTGAAAATTAAAGGGCTTAACATAAAATTAAGTTGACTACACACATTCTATCGGGATTATAGAGGAATCAAAACTCACATAGTTATCTTACCTTTCGATACGAAGCCCTACATAACATCTAAGACAATTCATCGGAACTGACAAAAGACGAGGAAGCACTTTAAGAGTTGTCATCTAGGTCATCCAGGTCGGAAGTATCCATGTAGTTCGACTTTTGTTTATGAATTTCCACCTTCTTCCAATCACACATTTAGGTTTTAAGAGGTTTTAAGCTCCATCGCTTTGCATCTAGGACGTGTCCTCCTTCGCTAAGGCGGGAACATCTAGGACGTGTGTGTGCTTGCTTGTAACTGTGTATGTGCTTATGGCCACTGGTGCCTAGTGGATTGCGTGAGTCTCCCCTCTTGAGGCTCTGCAGAGTAGGATTTACATCCGAACTGCGTCAACAAACTTTTGTGTCTCTATTGCATTTAATTTCAAAAGTTTTTCAAACTCCTTTCGAACAATTGAAGTGAACTCGAGTAGATCTAAGTCTCAACAGGTGGTGATGTTGAGAAGACGACAACAAAGATGCAAAGAAGATGATCGACATAGTGAAAGTAGCAACGCCTATATTGGGGAAGCCAACAAGTACAAACTAGAACATGACAAATGTCTAGATGAGTAGTAGAATTTGGAGGCAGCAATACTAGACTAGTAGGTTTGTTGGAGGTATTAGAATATAGTATATATATTAGGTTAAAATATTTGTGTGGTAAACGGGTGAGTTAGGGGGTTGAGTTATGTGTCGGGTGAAAAAAACTCACCTATATCCGACCTGTCACACATTTCACCCGTAATTTGACCCACCCATCACCTAATTTTGTTTAGTTTTTCACTCGTATATTTAGGTCGGGTGGGTTGGTCACCCATAAATAATGTCCGACCCTAATTGGTTCTAGAGACTAGCTCTATTTCGAGTGTAACTCAAGATGACAAACAATTTGATTAAGATTGACTCGTAGCAAGATCGTTTCTTCTAATATCATTTTTTATAAGCCAATTACATAAAATACTATGAGTTTCTCACAACCCAATTAATAAAAAGAAGATGAATATCATCACTAATTAATTTTATGAATATCATCACCCTATCTTCATCTAATGATCTTTATCTTCTTAATCTTCATCTTCCAAATCCTTATACTCCACTTAATATTATAGGCCCCTGATCTTCATCTTCCTACAATACAAGAGTTAGAACATCTTATTTTTGTTTAAGTAAAAAAAAACAAAAAATTTCAACTTTGATAAAAAGAAATATCAATATCAATGTGACGAATAATGAATATCGACTACTTAATAGCTATTCACAAAATAAATACAAATATAAAACATTGAAACTCAAATTGAATAACAAAACCAATTTACAAAGGTAAATATCAATGCACACTTTAATGAATATCAACATGAACCTAAATGATATCTCATTATTGCATACTAAATAAGCTCCCAAACTTAATAGTGAATACCATATTATAAACCATTTTTCAAAATGTGATATTTAATTTTGAAAAATGATTTATAACATCTTTTTATAAGCATACAAAAAAAAGATAACAATATATCAATTAATCTAGAGACATACCTTATATTCAGTTCCGTCCTATTTTTTTTAGGGATTCTCCTTCAGTGATCCTCAGACTTCATCGAATCTCCCTCTTTACACGATCAATCCGACTAGAAAGCAAAGGAAACTCACGAAAGCAATCGAGATTGATCCGTATCCTGGGAGATTCAGGTTTCGGGCAGCTACGACGACGATACTTCTTACTTTTATAATCGATCCTTTTTTCGGGGACCATGTAACAGCGTAAATACTTATAATCACTACTATCTCGATAGCCATATTCTCCATCACGATAAAATTCTTGCATGTAAAAATCATGATCCTCATTATAAACTTCATCCAAGATGTCCGAGGCAGATTGGCTGGATAACCTCACCTTATAATAGGGCCATGACTCATAATCGTACTTAGCCGTGATCCCCCACGCAATGAGCCCGCCATGGCCCAGATCCTCGTCGAATGACGACCGGAGTTTGGAGCGGGACCCATTGATCTTGTCCTTGGAGTGGGCCCGCGCCCGGGCCCGCCCACGCTTTCCGGTGAGCTTGGAGTGGCGGGTGGGCTTGGTGGTGGGAGGTGGGGAGGTGGGTGTTGTCGGGCTTGCCTGCCTTTGGAGGGGCCGGGTCGGGTTGAGCGGGCTTGATGGCAAGATGCAATAGGTTGTTGTTATTGTTCTCTTCATGCTTTGTTTTGGAATTTGATTTGTGTATTAGGGTTTTTAATGGAGTTAAGTTTGTTGTATTTATAAGGGTGAGGAGGGTAGGGTTTGGACTTGGCGAAAGTTTTGGCTTGGGGAGCAAGGAGTTTTGTTGAGCAATTCAAAGATTTTTTTTTTCATGCTAATAAATTGTAACGCACCTCCGAATATATATACCGGATTTTTAAGTTATATTTTTAAGATCTCAAAGATATGTTTAGGGCTTGTTTGGTTCAATGTATGAAGTTAAATCCATAGAAATTAAATTCCCTGAAGTGTATTCCTATGAATTTAAATTTGGAGGTCATCTCTCCATTCATTCCAAAGAACCCTCATAGAGGAAATCAAAGACAACAAACAATTGACTTGTCCGCAAGATCATTTCAATTAATTTAAAACACAAATACAATCAATTGAGAATCTGAGACCAAGTTCAAGTACTGTATAGACTTAAAAAGGCATAAATTTCCATTAACAAATGACCATCAAAACAAATGAGCTACATTTGCCTGCCAACCTGAAGAAGTGGACAACTAAAAGTATTTATTCCTCATATTTACTCAGGAAATAGATAGAACAGCAATCAACTAGCACATAGACATGCATTGTAGAAACACACTTCTCAGGAAACTGGGTTCTCTTCATTCAAATCGGAATGGTCTTTATTATGCGCCTAGCCTGCAAGCTGGAGATGCTTAATGCTCTGGATTTGCTTTCCCGGGTTAAGTCCTTTAGGGCAGGCACGAGTGCAGTTCAATATCGTGTGGCATCTGTAAAGCTTGAATTCGTCATTGATAGCATCCAACCGCTCTTTGGTGTACTCATCACGACTATCAGCTATCCATCTGCATAAGCAAATTCTCGAATATTAGCACCTTTTAGTTTGCAGCTCAAAGTGTTTTTCCAGATATTTGGTTAAGTTACTCATTATTAACAGTTCTAAATTGCTAAGCTATTGCAGGTATAGATGGAACAAACATCCTATATAAAAGCCTCAAATAATCTCCTCAGCAAGTCAGCATTAAATTGCTTTACTTAGCGAGTCACAATGTAAGACGGGTAGATGGATGACATATTGACATGGATAATCAATTAACATTCACATCTAAGACTACCTCATACAGCTCTTATGAGAGAATCAATCACTATGAACCCGTTGAATGATGCATATATCTTAAAACTATATTCATGCTGTTGATGTTTTTTTCATCCCTTCCTTATGAACACTATGGATGAACTATTGCCAGATATTAGAAGGATCTATCATGTCCATAATTCTATTCTTCAAGAATCATAAAAGAAAAAGAAAAGCACACATCTTTAACATAAGCCCTACAGCATCTACCTTAATCCACAGGATTCTAATCAATATAACCTTTTTCCCTGTGCTTTTCTTTGTATCCAGAAGCAGGAATAAATGCTCACATCAACTTTTCTTTGAACAATGTCCACCCAAGAGAAAATTCAACTCAAATCAACCTTTTCCTATACTATTATTTGCATCATCCATCAAAAAGAAAAGAACAATTCCTGCACACAACTCATCGTTTTGTTCTACAATCTTTCCCCAGAGCAAATAATATACCTTAATCCCAAAAATCAAACCAAATTCCCAGCTTCCACAAAGCTACATAACCCCATAAAAACATAACATATTTATCAAACACGTCCAACAAATCTCAGATATGCAAAGTCACACAATGATATCTATGTAAAATCACCTTCCATTAACCAATCAAAGAAGTACAGAATGTTAACATCAATCAATAATGATTCAAATTCAATTCCGTTTTACGCACCTGTGAGCATGGAGCAACGCAGCGGGGCCAAGATACTCCTCAGGGTTCCACCAGTAGCTAGGGCAAGAAGTGCTACAGCAAGCACAGAGAATACACTCATACATTCCATCCAGCTTCTTCCTATCCGCCTTACTCTGCAAGATCTCCTTCCCAGGGTTCGGATTCGTGCTCTTCCTCTTCAACCACGGCTCAATACTCTTATACTGGTTATAGAAATTCGTCATATCCACCACCAAATCCTTGACCACGAACATATGCGGCAACGGCGTGATAGTCGTCGCTTCACCTCCGGTCTCGCCTTGTATCTTCGTAAGACACGCGAGGCCGTTGCATCCGTCGATGTTCATCGCGCAGGAGCCACAGATCCCCTCCCGACACGATCGCCGAAATGTGAGGGAAGGATCGATCTCGTTCTTGATTTTGATTAGCGCGTCGAGAACCATGGGGCCGCACTCCTTCAGATTGATCTCGTAGCTCTGGAGGTGAGGCTTCGACGGATTGTCCGGGTTCCAGCGGTAGATTGAGAAGGTTTTCATGTTCGTCTGATTGGATTGGGGCTTGGATTCGGATTGTGAGACCGAGGCGTAAGGGCGGACGGGTCGGATCGTCCGAGTGGGGAGGCGGGAGAGCGCTCGCCGGAGAAGGCTGGTCGCCATTGTTGTCGATGAGGAGGAAGAGACGGAGAAATGAAGATGGATGGTTTATATACGAGAGGAGGAAGAGGGGTTTGTGGATGTGATCAGAGCCGTTCATCAATTGGAAGATGAGTGATGACGTGGCGTGGTTTTTGGCCCGTGGTGAGAAGGGTATCGTGGTTGGCTCGTGGATCATTCGTTCGAGTGATCTGGGCCGTCAATGAGGTTGCGTCCTCTCCTGATCAATCGCTAGAGAAAGCCGTAGTGTATTATTCCTCAGGTTCATTTCTTCAATTTACAAAGGATGAAACAATTTGCATTTTGACTCTACATTTGCCTTCTTTTTCAACCTTGATGGGGTTGATTGATCTGTTGGGTCAATATTTATATGGTAAAACTTATATAAGGTTATATGCAAGAACTTTTTTTTACTAGAAATTTTAAGTTCGTGAATTAATCAATAAAGTTTATGAATTAGGTAACTGATTTAAGTTGATTAGATTTTAAGTTCGTAAACTAACCGATAAAGTTTATGAATTAAGTAAATTGATTTAAGTCGACGAGCTCGATTCAATAGAGATAGTGAGACTTAATTTTCATCAAAAAAAGAAATAGAGATAAGAATTAAATTTGAAACCTTTCAATATTTTTCATGTTGAGTAAGGTAAAGAGCTAAAGAAATACTCCCTCTGTTCCTAAATATTTGTCCTCTTTCCATTTCCGTTGTTCCTAAATGTTTGTCCTCCTCCCCCTTCTTTCCTTTTATATATATATTTTTCTTACAATAATACCCTCATTCAATATTTCTTTATCCAATCAAAAATCATATTGTGTGAAAATGTCCATCAACATCACAATATATTTACTTCTTTTTAGTCTTTTCCTTTCTTCTTCTCTTTCTCCCATCTTTATCCATCAACATCACAATATCTCTCCTCTTCCTATTGGTTACTTTTACCTCTCTTTTTTCTCCTTAATTTGTGTGAAAATGTCCTTTTAAGACAAACATTTAGGGACGGAGGGAGTAATTGGTTTACAAAAAGAGTTACCCTAAATAAATAAAAGTATAAAGCTTTTTAAAAATAAAATTGAATATACCTTTTTTCTTAATTTGGGTTTTTAACCTATCTTCGAATCTATCCATCAATTAGATTTGTTTGATACATCATATTCTTTTCCTGGTAAAAAACAAGACATTAAAAGAAGTAAATATATTCTATTTACAAGAAGGTGAAACCATGATCAATGAATCATATTTGGCTTATCAAATTAATTTATCATGGTGCTCAACTCCACAAATTCATATTGGCCCTTTTTGGAGCAAATCCCTTCTCCAATTTAACACAATTGCTATATATAAACACACATTTGACATTTCAATTCACCTCTAATAACGAGAGTCCCCTATAGACTCGGTCTTCATCTCTCATAAACAAGTAATCTTTCATCTTTTTATAACCTCCCCTGATCTTACCCTTCATTTCCCCGCCCCGGTGCTCAAGCCTATTTTGTACGCTTTCTTCTGTTGCTGGTTTCTTCTTCGTCCTTCAATAACCGAGCTTCCTCCTTCCATCCATTGCCATTTATGGGTTCGGTAACAATCTCATCTTACCCTTTAATGACCATTGTTGGATTCTCAATGCTAATGCTGCATAAAAGAATCGGTTTTTCTAACCTGTGTCCGGATAATGCAGGAGGCGAAAAACGCTCGGCCATTGCCAAAATTTGGAGAATGGGACGTGAACAACCCAGCATCAGCTGAATCCTTCACATTCATCTTCAACAAGGCAAGAGACCAGAAGATGTCGAAGGACGCGGACGGTAAAGAGGCTGAGGTACAAAAGAATAAGGGCAACAAAGACACCAAACCAGGCCGACAACCGGTAAGCATCCAATTCAATCAAATCTTGAATCTACCACCATAAATTTTTGAAAAAATTTCACAGCTTATGATCTGATCTGATTGCAGAAAAGGGTCTTTTGCTGTTTCTATGGAGCTTGAAGGAGCAATGCACAACCCGCTAGCAATGGATTTTAGCCATGCCATTGGTTTGTGTTTTCTGACAAGTGTCTTATTTGAAGATGTGGGCAATTTTGGTTATGATATTATATACAAAAATTTGATATAGAGGCAAAGATCCTAAATTGTAAGATTTTTCATACTTCAGAAATCTACCCATAAGTTCAATAATCAACCACAACATGAGTACTTAAAATATAATGCATTCAGATACAAAACAGATGAGTTTCTGTTCATGAGATTTTGAATCTATGCCTTTCTGATGTACAATTTTCTTATGCCTGATTATTGATCACTGTGTTCTTAGAGTAAGGAGATATATATAGACACACTAGCTAATACAAATTCAGGTAAGTTGCAAACTGTTACAATACAACAAAGCACTACATATACCTACTTACTAAGCCAAATTGCTAAATTAACAAACCTGTCATTGTATTTCAAGATCCCTTTCAATTAGATGATGACCGTTAGATGATCCTCTTTCGGGTTCACTATTACTACTTGTCTTGCGTTTGAAGGATTTGCTGCTCAACGCCCGGATGAAGCTTTTTGATTGCTTTAATGGCAGCTTTTTCCCACCATTCTTTTTAGCCAGCCCATCCAATATCACCTTCTTGAGGCTCTCATACCGTCTTCTGTAGGTTGGGTATCTGGACATAGACTTTGTAATTCCGCGTAGCCTTTCAATACAAAAGACATGATAAAATGTAGAGAGATTTCTAAAGTTGTAGTCTGGCATTAAGGCTCTGTTTGGACACACAAATTATAATGTCGTTTTTTGACATGTATGCAAAGACCCACATTCCAATAGTTTAACTATCATTTCTGCAAAAAATGAGATTATAACCTAAAACCACATTATAGAATGCTTCACCAAACAAAGCCTACGAGTATTTTCCATGATACTAGTTTTCTGCAAATAAAGAAGGCAAGATTTACTTAAGTTTTACCTCCGAGACAAAGCTTCTAGTTCAGCTCTCTTGACTTCTGATGCAGGAGGGGTGCCAGTATACATTTCCTTGAACCTATCAGAATCTCCATTCGACAAAACCAATTTGCTGAGGTAATCCTCTTCGGCCTCTGTGAGGTTTTCTGCTTTAATTTGGTCTTTGATGATCAAAAGCGGATTCAAAAACATATCATAGAAGGTGTCTTTTGGCCTGTTTGTGCTAGTGATTTCCGTACTATTATCGCCTACATATGCAACATGACATGAAAAAGAATTTATGTTTCGATCTCATATATGTAAAATTTCATGAGAAAAGCTTAGCAAAACGTACTTAGCAATATGCCTGGAGAATTGGCTTTTGCAGAGCGTACAAGTGCACGTAAGATGCAATAGGCTGGTAATCCGACGTCTATGATGCCATTGCCAGCTTGGCTGGATGTAGCATCCTCAACATCTTTTAATGTTATCAGTCCTTCTAATACCAGCCTTTCTCCAATACGCTCGAACTCCTTAAAGAAGGCTCCCAATAACTATATGTATGGACTTGGATTAGCAATTCATATAACCAACAAAGAAGAATAAAGCCTATAATCAGATTCAGAGTGATGTGACAAGGTCTAAATGAGTTTTGTTTACAAATTTTGAATCTCTTGGAATCAACAATATTCTTATGAAAAAGTAGCTTTAGATGTTAATCTCTTACAAAACAAAAATTGAACTCTCGCTTTAAATGGAAATATCATGTCCAACATAGGATATGGCTCAAGCATGGTAAAAAATTGGTTATCTGGAAAGCATACCTCTAGAGGTTTGAACTCATTTATAACAACTGAAACAGTTTGGGCAGGCAGATTCTGGTCAGGATTCCCTCTCAAAGAACTTTCCCGTGATTGGCTTACCGATGATGTATCCATCTTCCCATAGTACGGCCTGTTAGGAAAAGAACCATTTCAGATCAATTCTTTTTTCCATGCAAAATCACCATTAACTATAGAAAAGCTCAGTATAAACACCTGGGAAAGCAAGATCCTTTTGGCATGTAAATGTCAAGCACGTCATTGCTATACTCGTCATATATAGCCAGGGAAGAAAGGGCGTAACAAAGCCCCATCCATAGAGATGACTCCTGCAATCAAGAATACACAGTGTTCTAACCTGTTCAGTAATAAATTGAATAGAGTGTTCTAACCTGTTCAGTAATAAATTGAATAGCATTTTTTTTATAAAGTTGCCAACTTTAAATAGAAATAGATGGAATTTTCAAGGGTCACACAAAGTGAACTAAACAACAATAAGAATGTGCCCATTAAATAGCAGAAAACTAACCATATAAGCAATAACTGCTGCATAAGCACCCAAGAAGAAACTGGCAACGATTGAACCCAATACTGCTCCAACAACAGCCAACGGCCACAAAAGTATTGCAAGGCCTGCAAAAGGTACACAGATTGTCTCCAAGAAAGGTCCTTCCCTGCCAATAAGATCTTGAAGCAGACGTTGCCATCCCTTAAAAAGCATGTAAGGGCCTTTGCATATTGAAACAACCGAGATTACAGGCACGTCAATTATAACACCAACAACAGCAGCTATAAATGCAGCAGGTAGAGAGAGCACTCTGCAAGGTACGTGGTCATGTTAGCTTATATATACAAGAATCACCAGAACAAAAGATACAATTAAGGTAAACTATTCATTTAGTCCTTTAATGATTTAGTTAAAAAAGAAAGAAAGAAATTATGTACCTGATCTCATAATGTTTTCCATTAGTAGACCATTTTGTTTGTAGATCACCCATAAATGAGAAGTATGAGTGGTAACAAACATCATGAAAGTCTCTTACAACATTAAAGCACCCTTGTACACTACTCCAGGTTCCATCCTTAGGAAATAAGAAACAAAATTGAAACTTTATTTCTTCTTCTCCCTCTCTCTTACATGTATAAACTAAATGATATAAAGAGTAAATGAGGAGAAGTATACTACATACAATAATGCAATGATAGAATGCATTCGACTTTCCTCCTCCAACGGCATCAAAAGTGGCAAAGAGAGGAGAAAGGAAGCCATAGAGGACTCCCCCAATTATGCTTGCAGCAATGCCAACCACTGGCCAGAGTATTAGGGCAACAACTAAGCAAACACAGACAACAAACTTCAAGATTGGGCCCAATGCCTTTGCGCTGCCATTAGAGAAACCAGCAAGAAAACAATCAGCAGTGATATCATAAGCAACTAACAAGTAAACTAAAGGATGCAATAAGGTAACTGCTGTTCTGGGAAAATACCTCAATATATAGTAATATGTCCAGAAAAGATGCACTGGCCAAAGACCCAAGATGACTGCCGTGTTCCCGACAGCCATGATTATGAATAAGAAAGGACAGAATATGATTCCTGCAATGGAAGCTTACTACTTATCACACAGCATATGAATGTAAAATGATTCCTACTTATGGATCCAAGCAAAGATTTATAGCCCAAATTAGAGTTTCACAGATTAGCAACTGGTGGTTATTTTTAGGATGTTAAACTCAACTTTATATATTCTTGGCCTAACTGTGATAAAGGACTCCTAATGCATTATCACCCCAACTTTAGATTACTAAAACTGACTTGCAATTCAGTTGCCTTCTATGCCCAGTTTGATGTTTCACATGCTAGAACTGATTTGTAACATATCTAAAACACTAGATGATTTTAAATGGCAAATCTATGATTCTAAGACGCAAGGCTCATAAGAAAACAACTAAAAATCAACAGGGTATTTGAATAATTGCACATCTAAGGGAAAATGCATCATACAGTTCCATAGAGTAAGCAATTCAATGTCAGAAAGGGAAAAAGAACTTCATTCCACAAATGAAATGAGCGCATGTTGTACCCAGAAACCATCAATAAATCAACAACAAAGCCCAGAAAACAAACCCTTGAGCAAATGGAAATTCCAATTAGAAGTTCAGACACTAACCTTTGATAGTACCCAGAAGAAGAAGGCCAATGAAGTAAGGTAAGAAACATAGGAACTGCCACAAAGAATACCAAAAACCTCCTGCAACCTCCATTTCTCTCCACAACCACCGCTAAATTGAACAGATCAGAGATCTCTCAACAAAATCCACTACACACCCACCTCCGAAATCGATCTAATTTCCCCAAATCCACCTCAAACGAGTCTATTGCATTTTGAGTGCGAAACCTCCTGACACCCAGATAAGCAGATTCGACACCTTTTCCCAAGCAAGTTTTTTCCTCGCACTTCAAGTGGAGAGAGGACTTGTTTTTTAAAATTACAAAGAGGGTCTTGAAGTTCGAATCCCCCTAGCAGGAATTATAAAATTGAGATGAAAGAAAACTGCTTGCAACCGTTCAAAATGCATCGGTCGGAAGAGGGCTCACGCCTCACAAAATGTGACAAGAGCCCAACCAATTTTTCCTTTTTTTTTTTTGCAATGTTTTTGGGATCGATTCGATATACCCAGAGAAAATAATCATAATTCATAAAGGTTGCATTACGCAAAGAATATTATTATGTGATTATTGAAGGCTTGTCTGGTGGACCTACACTCAAAACAAAGCAAAGACACTAATGGGGCTTGTGGTTACCGACCAAAATCATCTCTTAGCAACACGGTTTTTTGGCATATGGTTAAAAAAGAACTTTGTTTTATTTGAATTTCATACTCCCAAGAATTTTAACTTGAAATATTTATCAATGAAATTAATTAGCTAATCGATTCTGCCATTCTGGGTTAGCTAACTTTGGAACCCTTTTCCCTCTGGTGGGATAACAAAAACGTGGAGATGAGAGAAACCATATGCATTCATTCTTTAATGGTGTTAGTAAGAAGTTAGGTGAATTCATCAATTTTGTAACACTAAAATTTAAAATATATAAAATACAGCATACTAAGTTTGATAAAGTGACACGACTCATGATTATTGTGACAGATGTACAAACACTTGAGAATTAGTATTTTATTTAGACATAATGCATTAAGAGATATACATTCAAATTACATGCTATTCAAATTTCAATCTCATATAAATTGAATAATTTCGTATTACATCTCTGCAATAAAGATGCAGTTTAATCCCAACGTGACAACACTAAATCCTACACGCTTCCTTATGTAATCCTCTTCATCTTACACATGTGGCCATTCTACCATTTCAGCATTACAGAACGAAACATAAGCCTTCAATCCGTCTAACTTACTCCATGACTACAAGCAAACAAAATATTTGGAAAAGTGGAGTCATTTTTTTTTTTTTTTTTTTGTTGAGGAAAGAATTAGGGGGGCGAGCTCAGCGCGAGCATCGCCGCCCTAGAGCATCCAAATGGATGAGATCTAGGAGATCTGATGGAGCTGGAACTTCTGAGTCGTTGATGGTATAGTCAGACTTTGCAATCAAATCAGCCACCTTGTTGATTTCTCGGAAAATATGGGTGAGGAAAAGTGGAGTCATTTGGCTCCAATGATTTATTTGATCATCAAGAAGAAAATTAAGCTTTGTGGCATCTTCAGCCTTGCAATGGCTCGTCAATAGCTTGATCATTACATTCCAAGTAGACCTACCCAAACGCGGGTCGGCCCGCTCAACTCGCCTACAAAAAATATGTGGGCTTAGACAAGGGGTTTGGTCTGGCCTGACCTGCATTATAAAGGAGACTGATTGTTTAAACAACTAGTCCATATCCACTTAGGGTTCGTTTGTTTCTATATCCAGAATCGGATTAGAATGAGGTATCGGGTTGGAATAGGAATCACACATACCTTAAATTTGAATGGGTATGTACTCTAGTGTATTTTAGTGGTACGAGAATCATTCATTCTCATCCCTTAGTTAAAACAAATATTAGTATGGGTTTGACTCATTCCTAACCTCATTCTCTATACCATAGGTATATAAACAAACAATAATGCGGGCTAAATTTAGCACGAGCAATGTTATTTTATTATAAATAAAGAAATAATATTTATTATAAATACATAAAGTCATGATGATTAATATTTGTTAAATATTTAACCCTCGATTTGTCATGAAGTTTACATTAATATGGATTAACTCACTTTGATTAACTAATTTTACAAAAAATATTAAAAAATATATATGTTAAAGTAGGATAAAGAAAGTGAAAAGGGATATTTTTTGTTGTGGGAAAAAAATGACATAAATAATAAAAAAAGTGACATGTTAAAAAGTTGAAAAAGAGAAAAATAATAGAGAATTGAAAGTCCTCACTATAACACTATTACTCAAGCTTTAACTAAAACAAGGATTGAAAATACTCACTAGAGGATTCACTATTTGTTTTTGTTTTATGGTTCTTGGGGTCCCGATATAATTGTTGGTTCCTTTGATCGCTGGACAGTCGACATACAAGAAGTGCAAAACCTAAATTATTTAATGGGTCTTGATGGGTTGTTAGGGCCAAATGCACAATCATTTTTTATAATAACATTTTGTTTGTAAATCGTATCATAATTACCACTCCCCTTAATTTCTCTTGGTGAGCTGTCGATACACTAATCTTTTTTGGGGGCTAAATGCACAATCATTTTGCATTGAGTGGGTTGTCTGATTGGTCGCCACACTAATCTCTCAAGGTAGACATGACTACATGAGCCCTACAAACCTCAAGATGTATTCATGGATATAAACTTATACTGGAACTTGGTTAATTATAATACCATGTCAAAGTTCAATAGGATAATAATTAGTTGAGGGTTGTATGTATACAAATTTAATGAGATTTGAACTCATAATCATTAAATAAGACATTTAATCAAAGAGCATTCCTTCAATCGCATATACGCAATGAATTCAGTACAATACATAAACTTCTGAGTTTCCATTTTAAAATCAATTCGATCACATAAATTATGTACTGGATTTGTAAGACTTCAAAAGTTGTGATTAATAGATGTACATGTGACTTACTGATCGAGTAAGAAAATTTTGTTAATCTTATTTCAATTAATCAATTTTGGAAGGTAAACTATATCATAACTATAACCTAAAGCGGAGGTTAAAAAAATTATTTAACGACACGTGTCACTTTTAGATTTGGCCACATCACTTTTTTTTTTAAAATAATCTTTTATTTTTGAATATGATAAATTCTTATCTATGTTTTTAGAATATAGGATAAAAAAAATCTTATTATTAAACAATCTTTTATTTTTGGATAGGATAGATAGGAAGAGCATTAAAATATTTTTTTATCCTATGATACAAATTTTAGAATACATATTTTATTTTTAGATAGAATCAGTTTTTAACTAAGATATCTTAATTGATTATTTGTAATTATTTTTATTTGTATGTTAAATAAAACAATCAATATATTAATTTTTTTAAATATCTTTACATATATTAATTTTTATTTATTATTTTTAAAACCCACCCGTACAAGATACGGGAATACATACCAGTAATAAGTCTATAACCATAAACTTACTCATATTTTTTTCTAATTATATTCTTAAGTCATATGTTAAACAATTTTCTGTCACGGTTTTCCTCATAAAAGAATTGTGCGAATAAACTTCCTACTCTGCATGATGTTTTGATCGAGTTGGAGGTTTTTGTGAATGAGTCTTAAACTAGCCCACTGCCACTATGCCCAACTTCTGGTTTTATTACTTTTATATTTATATTAGGGCAACCAAGTAGTCAAGTACATATATAGATCGAACATTCAAAAGGTTGTTGAATTAATGGGTTTGGGATTGCCATAATATATATGAACGAAAAGAGAAAAGTTTCATTTGCATGTTTATCGTAGAAAAGGGAGATGTTTTGTTGAATACTAACAAGTATATATGCACGAAAAAACAAGTCATTTTTTTTTCTTTTGTGAAGTATTGGAATATGGAATAGAATGTTTGTAAAATTCGTAATTCGCTTATTACTTCTGTGATCACATAGATAAATCTTATCTTGTTATAACAACGAGCTAAGATAGTGTGATAACTTTGATTCTGACAACAACCTAGTCAAGGATAAAGAGATATAATACATGACTTAATTAGTAGAGATTGGATTATTCAATTCTGACATATGTAACGTCGTAGCGAATTGACTTGTTTCTTTTACATTTGCTTTCCCTTTTGGATTACATGTATTGTGTGTTCTGTCCGAGCGATTTATTTTCTGCTACTTGATGATATTAGGGATCGGACTATTTTCCATTTGTTGACTACTTAACCCGCTTTTTAACTATTAATAAAATTATCAGTTCAGGAACGAAGAATGTCGCCACCTTCCGAAAAAATATATCCCTAGAAAAGGAAGACTTAATTAAGAGCTAAAATAGTTAAAACTCACCCCAATTTGAAACTTAATCTTTAAATAAATAACATATCAAAATTACACTAAATACATCACCATACATTAAAAACCGTCTCTATATATTACATGGTTACCCCATGAAACAACTTTTCAAAATCGAACCTGATTCTTTATAGTGCATGCGTGATCGAAGACGAACATATTAGTCAGTCTTGAAACCACATCAATCGTAAAAAAAAAAAAAAAAAAAAAAGGAAAACAAAACAAATACAAGTTATACAACGGTCTTAATATATTTCCACGGATTAGAAGAATAAAACTCCGGCCACGACGGCGACACCAGCCAAAACCGCCGGCGGCCCAAAGGAGGCGGCGGCCCCACTCTTTGCGTCAGCCGGAGCCGCCTCGGATCCCGGAGCTTCCGCCGGCGCCGGAGGGGTAGCGGAGTCTTCATCAGGAGCGGCGGCGGCTTCGTCTTCGGACGGCGCCGCCACTTCATCCGGCGACCCGGGGGTGGAGGTGGAGTCTTCCGCCGGGGACCCGGCGATTTCCGGGTCGTCTGGAGAGGCGGCGGCGTCGACGTCATCGGGGGCAGCGGCGGCAGGGGTGGTGGCCTTGGCGGCGGGCACGGCGGGTGTAGGTGGAGCCGCGGTTGCGGATGCCTCCGGTGCTTTGGTGGCGGCTCCGGTGGCGGCGGCGCCAGTTGGAACGGCGGCGGGTTGGGTGGTCGGGGTGTCGGCCGCGCTCACGGCGCCGGAGATCACAAGCAAGGCTAGGGCCAAGAGGGGTAATATGGACTTTCTTGCCATAACGGATTAACGGCTAACAATAACGGATTTTTAAATGCTGTTCTTTTTTTTAAACGGCTAACAACTTGGTTTGATAAGTATTTAGAAATGGAATTTGTATAGGAAAGAAGGTTTGATGAAGATGGAGATTATTAAGAAGTGCAAGCAATTAATAAGAATGAATCAAGGATGGAAGAAGAGAAAGAATGGGTTTATTTATATATGTTAGGGTTGGATTGGATCGATCGGAAGAGAATGAAATGTGGGTGAATTGGTGATAATTACATTGGAGGCTTTTGTTTTGATTTGAATGGTGGAAATTTGCAATGAAGGAAATGAGTTTGACCGGGTCCAATGGATTCTGATTACTTTACTTTTTTCAGATTGTTTAGTTTCTATTTTAAGTTTGCTTAATATGTGAGACTAGGGTAATTTTCAAATAAAAAGACGATGTATTTTTTCACCTTGATTTTGAATGAACACAACCTTTGTTAACAACGTTTAAAATTAAATATGATGATGTTAGCTAAGTATCTTTTTTTAGATTATCCAAGTCTTTTTAAAAGGTTTTGTTTGTTCAACCCATCATATGTATTACAAATTTAGAAGGGATGGTTTTCCTCTAAGCCTAGTTCATTAATGTTTGGGTTCCAAAATTTAGGCCCATTAAGTTGAGTTGTAATACGGAGTATGAAACATGTAAATCATCCGATTCAATTCAAATAGCCCTATTAATTAACTCTGTTAATCATACATGCAAATTAACTCCATTAATCAAGATCATACATGCAAAATTGCAAATGGCATGCGAGTCTACTACCGGAGACAATGGCATGCAAGATCATTTGCAAATTGCAAATGGCATGCAAAATTGCAAATGGCAAATGGCATCTATCCAATCCACTACGTACTGCTGGTGTCTTAGGCATTATTATAACCCACGATTAGAGGGTATTTGTAATGTATTTTAATCCTAAGTTATAATATGTAACATAAAAATTATATAGTGCAAAGTAATATACACAAGTAGGTAGAGGCTAGGACATGGGCCAGGCTTGAGTCCAAGGTGCCATGAGCCACCCAACTCGAACCAGGACTCGACCCTTGAGCCGCTTGATCAAGTGTGGCTCTTGGTTATTGATTTATGGTTGATTGGGCCAACATTTATGTGCGACTTGGACTTGAACTTGGCATTTGCGATTAATGGGCTCATTTGCATATGTTGGGCCGCTTCGTTCTTGATCCTCGTTTGAGCTCATTAATGGAGATGACGTCGTCTTGGCTCTAGGGTTTCATATAAAAGGGTTGTTTGGAACCCTCAAGAGCCATCTTGCTCATTCTCTTCTGCGGCGCTCTGGATCTAAGGTTTGAAGCTCTCGAGCTCTCACTTGGCGACTCCATTGCTCCTCCTGAAGATGTGACGAGATCGAGAAAGGGATAACTAGAGAGAGATGAGGGAGATCGGGTCTGTGTGGATTGATTTTTGTGAGCTTGTCGGCTCTGTGTGTCTATATTCTTGTTGCTTTGTGCTTGTCTCTTGCTCTTTCTCTCGTTCCCGGCTTTTGCCACTTGTGTGTGTGCTTGCTTGTCATTGTACTTGTGCTTATGGCCTTTGGTGCCTAGTGGATTGGGCGAGTCTCCCCTCTTGAGACTCCGCAGATGTAGGACTTAGTCCGAACTTCGTTAACAACTCTTGTGTCCTTCTTTCTCTTTGTGTTTCTATTTTTTAAAGTGTTTTCAAAGTTGTTTATGAACAATGGAAGCGAACTCGAGTAGATCTAAATATCAACAGTAATAATTTAACTCATTACTTGGATCATATGTATCGTGAGTCGGCTATGGAACAATTATACCTAAACAGTTAAACAATATTCCCAAGGAGTTTTAGACTTGACATAATAAATAATACGATTAAATAACTTATGTCCTTATGGCATATGATAAGAGTCTAAAAAATAGTAATATATTTTAAAATTATATTTATTTAAATTTAATTATTTTTTCAATAGAATTTATTAGTTTTTTTTGTTAGATTTTTATTTCCAAAATTAATATTTTTATTTCCAAAATTATATTTATTTAGATTTAATTATTTTTAATAGAATTTATTAATTTTTTATTATAATTTTACTTTTCAAAATTAATATTCTTAATTTATGCCCTGAAAAAATAGGACAAAAAAACCTATACTTATTCAGTTATTCCCTCCTCAAAAAGAAATCACGAGTTTTTTTTTTTTTTTGTTATAGCGGGCCTGTCTGTGAACAAGCCCAAGTTCATTCAACTGAAAAACAGCCCTAGGAAGCAGCAGAACCAGAGAGAATCAGGACGGAACGACGGACTCTGGAGAAAGATTCGAATTCTTCACCGCCGGCAGATCTTCTCTGCCTCGTCAAAGTCCACAAATTTCGTCTCCAAAATTGATCGGTTTGAACTTGCCCTTCTCAATTGAATTTTGTTTCCTGCTGTCTTTATGCAACCGTGGTTCTTATTTCTCAATTGAGAATGATCCCAAATTTCACTTGTTTTTTGCTGCTGGCACCTGGCTGAGAATTCCCGGCCGCCGGTGGGGATGGCCGCTTCCACCTGCCTCCGCCACTGTTTGTTGGTGGTTTCACCAAAATTCTGTCTTAAAATTCAGAAAAATCAGGATCGGCCTTCCTAGATTAGGTCTAACTCTTGTAGCTTTTTGATGTGCACCTCTGGATGTTAAGATGATCATTTTCAGCTTGATTATGACAGACATTATTGTATCCATATCCTTGACTCAATAGTCTCTGGTGCGTCTTTTGTTTCAGTTTTACCTAACCAGATTAAGAAAGTTGGTGTCAAATGGAAGCCGATACGAAGACGGCCACTAGCACAGAAACCAAAATCAACAATGGAAATGGTTCAACTGTGGAGCAATGTCAACAAATGATCCAAAAAGCCATGAGAAGTATAGTCCTGCAAGTTGTAACTCGGTTTTCCTTTTCCCCTCTTCAATGGTTTATTGGAATTCTCAATTGGTGTGATTTGCTTTTTTCAGCTCCTATGGTCAAGTTTTTGAGGGAGAATTTGGGGAAAGCTGGTTGTGATATTGGTGACAATTTCATCAAAGCGGTCAATTGTGATCAAGAGATGGGTGGTGGTTATGCCCGTGGTGATGGGGTATACTTTCTCTCTCAATTGATTGAATGATTATCGTTTAGTATTAGTATGATCAATTTCCCATTTTCCCCTAATATGTGGATTTCAATCTCCTTGTACTGGCCTACTGAATTTCAAATAAATTCGCTCTATTCTTTTTGGCAGAGCAATTGGTTATGTGCACTATTACCTTAATTCTGAATCTACCATGATTGCAACCGTCTCGCTAGGATAATGTTTTTTTAAGTGTAGTGTGAAAATTGTATAAATGCCGAACTTACTAGCTCATGTTCGTGGTGTGAGATGATAATCTTTGGTAGATTTTCAAAATTGAATTATGTTGAACATAAAAGAAGAGAAAGCCCCGCCAAATGCTACCTAAATGCGGAGTTGTAAATGTCTTAGATTGCCTCCAAATGATTCAGAAAATGAACTAGTATATAAAGGGCCTTTTGCGGTAGTTTGTGTAACCTAGTGACATTCTACCGAAATGTAATAGCAATGCACCGTTTTTGGGGATTCCCCACATCACCTTCACTCATCACTTTCTAGCCTCTTTTCCCTTTCATTCATTCATCAAATTCATTGCTTTCATATCCTGTTCTGTTGATTCTGAAAATTTAGAATGCCATTCTTTACCAATTAGTTGCAGATATTGCAGTGCTTTTGTTGGCTTGCAAAGCTTTGATTGAGCAAAACGTGCTTCTTATCAGATAATTGTGTGTAGCAATCACATGAACATGCAAGATGAGGTCACCCAGGTGGTTATTCATGAACTAATTCATGCTTATGATGATTGCCGGGCTGCAAATTTGGATTGGGCTAATTGTGCACATCATGCTTGTAGTGAGGTGCGTGCTATAATGAGACCTTATCCCTTTATATTTTATAAACTATGATATCTTAGTTTATTTATGATAGTAATAAGCAATAATCTCTTTGGTTGTGTCATGGATAATGGTGCAGATTCGAGCAGGCCATTTGAGTGGTGATTGCCATTACAAACGTGAATTGTTGCGTGGTTATATGAAGTTAAGAGGTCATGAACAAGTGAGTTACTTTACCTCTTATGAAACTTTTGATCATCTTCCTGCATTTTGGACCTCTTAATTTTAGAGACCCTTGCTGATGCACTTGTCTCCTAAAGCAAATAGAATTTTTCTGGTGACTTCCTTATGCACCAAAATTAATGTCAGTTCATTCAGTTATTTTATTTTTCATTCTTATTTTTCGTAGTCTCATGTAAAATAATCTGTTGATTTTGTTGTGTTTTGTTTTTTTGAGCTGGGTGGTACTAGTGAAATTTAATGTGTATATCTTCTATGCTTGACAACTTATCAGTGTGCAACCATAAATTAGGTGTGATCATAGCCTTGGCCATTTTTAGTAAACTCTGAACTTGTCATTTAATGAAATTTGGCAACAATAGCAAAGTAGTAAAACTTCTTAGTGAAATCCTTGTGGACGTGCCATTTTTTGCTAAATGATGCATTCTGAAATATTGCAACCTCTCACCAAAGAGTCTTATAAAATATGAGTTCTGGAGTGTAGAAAGTGTCTTTACATGCTTTACTTTGCTTCCATGTTGATAGGATTGTGTGAGAAGACGAGTGATGATATCTATGAAGGCGAATCCTTATTGCTCTGAAGCAGCTTCAAAGGACGCCATGGAAGCCGTTTGGGATACTTGTTACAATGACACCAAACCATTTGACAGAGCTCCTTGAAACAGGCACAAGATTTACTTGGCGGCTTGGCGCCATGTGTCAGTTGACGGTTATGTCAAATTCCTCGAGATTTTTGGATGCAATTAGAGGCAAGAGGTCCATTTTCTATTGGATCAGTTGATTATTTCCATACTACATATTGAGGTTTAAGAATGCCATTTCTCAATTATTTGACTATTATCAGCTTTGAATGGTGTTGTGGGTAAAGACAAGATATAATACACCCAGAGTTTAGTTGTAGTTGTGAGGTGAACCTGAACCATTCAAGGTTTTGAGCATTAAACTTGATTTGTAGTCAACCATTCAATCTAATTACTGAATAAAGTTTTACACTGACTTGAGTCTCTGCACTGGCCAAAAATTTAAACTTATTAGTTGATTGGAGATAAAATGAGTACTTTTACAAAAAGGGTTCAATTCAAGTTTTTCTATTTATTTTTAATTCGGAGACAAAATGAATTCTTTACACAGACACACCCTCCCGACTTTTCCACTCGGGGTAAGGGTACGTACATCTTGACCTCCAGATCCTGCTTGTACCGGAATCTATCTAGGTAGATGTTGTTGTTATTTGTTTACGGTATTCTTTCGGTTCACTTGACTTGTTGTTTTGGACTTTTGAAAAGTAATTCAAGCTGTACATGATTTGAGTTGGCATGTCAACATGTCCAGTTATTCTCTAGTTGGAAAGGTCTACTACTACTTGGCAACCAATGTGAAATTTGATAATACATAGTCACATGTTTAGAAGAGTCTTTACCAAACTAGTTAGGAAAAACTGAATATCAAACTGACATAAGAAGAAAAGTTGTACAAGTTTATTGTATACTCAAATTTCTAATCCATATATTGCTGTATGTATAGCTTACTACTCATTTACGCTGTGTTCAATGATTCTGACAGCCAAGCCCCCTTTACTTCAAAATAGGAGGTAAATAAGCCGTGTTAAGTAATGCTGGCATAGTGGCATACTGGCAAGCTATACTCTTCCTGTATTATTATTCCCAATCATCATGCAAAATGCTAAATTTAAATGTAGAATGATCAACAATTTGACTTAAACTATATAGGTTGATCAAGATTGTAAATGTACGATTGTCTATGTTTTGATTAGGTATCCTGATTCAATTCCCCTACATAGCTCTTAATATATGTGTTTGGTTATATTATTTTTACAGTAAAAACTCAAAATTTTAAATTCTCATGAATTATGCTTCCTCTATTTTTTTTCTTTCTAAATTACAAATTTCTTTTTTTTATCCTTGAGTTACATTATCATTTTTATGGACAATGTTTTTAAAGTAATTTGAATAAATTCTCATGGTATTTCACTTTTAACCAAACAAATTTTACCGGACAATTAATTACTATAAGCAAACACATTTACCAAATTCCATGTAATACAATATTCGAGAATTATATTTCATGTGAATTTAAATTAATTCTAAATTTCCACATTTAACCAAACAAGCACTAAAGAAAAAATCATAAATTTATAAAGGATTTTTCTAATGGGCACATTTAGAATTCTAATCTTGGTAAATTTGGATTTTGTTTGTTCATTTTAATTTTTTTAAAAGGTTTATTAATTCCAATTTAGGGAATAGTTTTTAAATAATTTTCCAAATTAATACTTTTATTGTGTGCCCATGGCACACATTAGCCGAATCGATTTATAAAATAGTTTTAAAATTTTTTATTAAAAAAATGTAATATAATTTTTCGATTTCTTATGACCACGAGACATAGGTAAAAAAATATGATAATATAGCATGTTGTGCGTACAAAAAGGGCTAGAGTGTTCCAACTAGAGATTGACTGAATGTGCACATCTTCTCTAGTCTTGATCTTACTTGACGGTGTGTGATCGAATTATTCAACGTTGGAATAGGGAAAGGAAATCCGTACCAATGGCTTCACCATGTTTGTCCATGATACATGACTTGTTTGCTTCATCACGGTTGAATTCGAGTCCCAAAAAGTTGGAGAATATTAGAACAATGAAACTCATATCATGATTTGTGTGTCTAGTGATCTAGGCTCTATGTTAGTTTTTTCATTAATCCATGCCTATTTGATACTCACCCCATTCCAAGTTTTTGAAACTTCTTTGTTGATTTACTTGTTTCTCTCTCGCTTTGTAGGTAAAGTTCTTTATACCGATTTTTTTTTATTAGGAAAGGAATTAGAGAGGTCACTAATAAGCTAGTGACCGCCTTTATTAAAATAGGCTACCGAGCCTCTCTCGGTCTTTCGAATTATTAAAAAAAATATATATTCTTTAAGGAAAAACATTACACTCAACTAAAGTCATTCGCACCAACGAGGCAATGACCAAACGAAGCGAATATTTGTGAGCCCAATTTGCCGCGTTAAACAATCCGGCCCAGAACGGCCCACCGTCCAAACCAAACAACCACATATAAATCCCCGAGAAACCCTAATTCCCCAACCATTTCCTCCATAGCGCCAGATCCCCGACTACTACAACCGAGAGAGCCAAATTCCGGGCTATCTTCCGACGATTAATCATGGGTAAACTTTATAGTGTTCATTCGAAGCCTTGATTTTGTTCATAAATGGAGTATCTTGTCGCCATCTTTCTCTAATCTTTTGAATTGAAATTTCTGTGCAGGTAAGGTTCATGGATCTCTGGCTCGTGCTGGTAAGGTGAGAGGCCAAACACCGAAGGTGGCCAAGCAGGACAAGAAGAAGAAGCCCCGTGGACGCGCTCACAAGCGTCTGCAGTACAACCGCCGATTCGTCACAGCCGGTATGAAACCCTAGCCTCCGATTCATACTCTCCTCCTTTCATTTGTTTTTAAGAAGTAGTGAAATTGAATTTTAAATTGGATTCGTTTGGGATTTCAGTCGTTGGATTCGGCAAGAAGAGGGGCCCCAACTCATCTGAGAAGTAAGACATGAGCTGATCGGCGAAGATGAGTTTCATAGTGTTAGGACAACTGCCTTTGTTTTTGAGACTCTTTCTGTTTACTCGATTTTGGTAATCTGAAATTGCTGTTTTTCTTCTCCTTTTGATTCGATGTAAGACTGGATCCTTTTCAAATATATCTGCTATCTATTGTTATTTGGATCTCCATTCAATTGTTCTTCAGTAAAGCTCACTCTTATTCTCCCCCTTAGCTGAAAATTAACTGGTTGTTTTATGCTCTTAATTGGGGCTCAAGGATGAATTGCTGTTTTTCTTCTCCTTTTGTATCATCATATCACTATCATTGAAGTATTTGAAGACATGGCTTTTGCCTCCATTGTGTGATTGTGAATTGTGATATTGTTCTTCATCTCTAAGATAAACACAATTTTTGAAGTCATGGTGTTGCTGGTTACCACAGTTAATCTGTTAGCATAGTTGAGATATATCATTTTCCTGTTGATTGGTTAAATTTTTCAATGATTGTGTTTGTGTGTATTCTCGTTTGTTCGATTTGCTCTTGAAACTTGGTCACCTAATTGATTACTAATATTACATTGTGTAAATATTTACTGTATCAGTTGATGACTGCATTTGACAATCTTGGTTTTCCTGTGATTTATTTCCTTGATATTTTGGCATACTTCAATGGCCTGTCCACTTTTTTTTAGAACTATTTCTCTTCATCTTATTAAGCCAGTCCACTAAATTGTCATACATAAGAGGACCTATAGGTTTTGGGTCAGTGATTAATTCAAGGAGCAGGGGAAAATGGGTGAATCGAGCGGGTCATTTGGGTATTGGGTTTGTCCATGTTATAGTAAATGGGGTGTAATTGGGGAATTGGTTATGATCGGGGTGGGTTGGGTTTTTAGTTGTCGGATGATTCGGGTTATTGGGTCCAAATTGGTGAATTGTTTTGGGTTTCATTTGATTCGGGTTTGACTAAGTTGGTTTTCGGATT
Source organism: Fallopia convolvulus (assembly GCA_964016875.1). NCBI lineage: Eukaryota > Viridiplantae > Streptophyta > Magnoliopsida > Caryophyllales > Polygonaceae > Fallopia > Fallopia convolvulus. The sequence continues at coordinate 4,125,165 of OZ024719.1, forward strand.
GAATCGGGATTATTCGTTTGCTCAAATCAGGTTTCGGTTGAACCGGGTTACAAAGGTGGAAAAAATGCGGTTTCGGCCTTAGGGCATGTCATCCAGGGTTTTGGTAGTTTTGCATTATGTGTGTATGTCGGGTAATTGGGTTGGATCTAGTGTTCATTGCGTTATATAGTTTGAATTATTGGTTCTAAATTGGTTAAGCTATTTTGGATTTTGATTGAGTCGAATTTTGACTAAGTTGGATTATGGATGGAGTCAAATTTTCCATTTTGTGTTGTATTGCATTATTTGGTTTAAGTTGAATCTTGGTTTAATTGAATTGGAATTCAATTTTGTTTTAGACTTAGTGAATTATGGTTCATTTGAATTGAGACTCAATTGAGTTGGGATTCACTTGAAATAAGACTCAATTGAGTTGGGATTCACTTGAAATACGATTTGGTTAAATCTAAGTTTTGGTTTAGTTGTATTACAGTTAAATAAGGATTTAGTTAAAACGAATTTCTATTGTCGATCCCGCCCACCATTCTTGTAAATCTCCTCGTTTCTCTTGGATCTCGAGTGTGTTCTTAAACCATTTGAGCGAGGAGCTTTCCTCCTGTCGAATCCTTTGATGTCTTCTTAGCCATCTTGTTTGTGCACCCTTTCAATAATTTAGCCTATCGTCTACCGTCCTTTGAAATTTTCTACGAACAAATGGATTTGCAATTTTATTGTTTGTGTCAGCGTTAATTCCTTGTTAGATTTGTTTTGAGTTTCAGCCAGTCGGGCCTTTTTTCGCCTCCTCCATCCCTTGGGCCTTTGGACTCTTGTCGGTGAGACAATTTTGAGAAAGTTAACAAAAATTCTATCCAAGTAAAAATTTGAAAAAATATAATTTTCACAAAAGGATTTTCAGAATTGCTTTTTTCTAAAATACGAAAAAAATATCCATAGATTAGATCTCCTTCTCAAAATTTGGAACGTATTTTAAATTTAATTTTTTAAAACTTGCTTGCCGAGCTGATTTTCTAGGAACTTTGTTTTAAGCTCTTAGTCTTCTTTTGATCTTTTATGTCACCTCAATTTGTTTGGTTTGGTTAAGATGGTTTGATCGAATGGATTAGTACTTCTCTAAAGATTTGGACTTGAGTTTGGATTTTGGACCGAATCGTTAGGGCCAGGTTGTTTTTTGTGCTTCATGGCTTCTGAAGATCCTTCATTTCGGTGGAGAGAACGTTCGTTGTCCTTTTCGCATCTTGAGTTGGGTGGACCGTTTGTTGGACGTTTTTTTAGTGCTTTACTTATCCCCAGCCTAAAGTCGTTGACGACCTTTTTGTTTGATTGTTTGTACTTCTCGCTCGCTCTTTTAGCTTGTTTTAGTCCATGTTTCTAATAGTTTGTCTCGGCTGCCGCCTCGTGCGGCCTCTCAGTTCACATGGCTTCTCTAGTTACCGAATTCTTACCTTCTTAAGAAAGAGAGTAAATATAGCTATAATATTTTAATGAAAAATAAATCAAATAAGAAGGGTTATAAGCATGGATTCATGCATTCATTCTAGCTAGATGTCTCATTTATTTTTATAATTTTTTATAATTTGAGGGTAGCTGCTGCCTGGTGTAAGTCTTGCGCATTTATGATGCGTGGTGAAATGATCTAGCTAGAATAAGCTTCAAAAACAGCAACTATATAGAACTTGTTTCTACACAAGCACTTCATATCATCAAGGGCTGCTGGTTTTAGTTAGACAATAACAAACAAGAAAAATTACTCAAACGAGACGATCAGTCTTCAAAGTCAATTAAGCAACACAACTTCGGTTCTTTGTCGCACCGGGATGTCATGGCGGCAATGTTAGGACAACGCTGGTTCATCTCCAAACCTGCATTCTTCCTGAAAGTGTCGAGCCTCGCGATCATCTCCTCACGGGTCCTGCCCAATTTGTAAAGGAGATTACATCTACAGTATAGGGCCCACACTGCCTCATCTGATTCCAAGTCACTGGCTGTGGGTCTGAGAGGGGGTTCAATTCGAGTAGCAAGCCGGTGGTCTGCATAAAAAGATCCAAGTTAACTTTTATAATATCCTCATATCCATATTTGACCTATTTTAGGTTCAAGGCCTTGATAGAATCTCCTTTAGATCCTATTGACCAAAGAGGACATCAACAGTTTGATCATAAACTTCCTCTTTGCACTAGCATGGCTCAATCAATAAACACATCATGGCAAGCATAAAACTGAAGAGGAAATCAAACCAAAACTATCTACAAAAACAAATCACAGAAGAGAGAACAAGATAGACGACTGACCGAAGAAGACTTTTTCGTCGCAATGGCGGGATGGGATATACAGGCAAGAGGGATCCTTTTTGTTCTGTTCAAAAACATAATGCACACACGTCTTGAAGATGTTGAACCTCTGCTTCATCTCCTCGGCTGTCCTGTGTTTCTTGAAATAGAGGCAATACCTATGGTATAAGCCCAACAATGCATTTCCAGATTTTAAGTCCCTCTCTGTGGGTACGACTTTCAGTTGGCGATCTGCATAAGAATGGAGATGAAATCAGTGTGTTGAAAATCGTCAGGTGGCTCCAGGCAATGGACCTTCCTGCATCCTAAGCAGGGCTAGGTGCTAGCCTTTTCACAACAACTTCAAAAACAAATTTAGTGCCAAAAAAAAACAGAAGAGGGGGAGCAAGATAGATGACTGACATGGCAGATCTAATTCGTCGCACCCGAAGGACAGGCCATACTGTATAGTGTGGTCCTTTTGGCTCATTTCAAAAACATGAGTCGCACTCTTCTTGAAAATATCAAACCTCATCTGCATCTCCTCGGATGTCCTACGTATCTTGTAACGGATGCACCATCTATGGTATAGGTCCAACAAAGCCTTGTATGATTCCAAGTCCCGCTTTGTGGGTGTGAGGGTCATATCTTCAGCATCAGACCAGTCTGCATAAAGTATGACAACTATTTCATACCCCTATATCCATATGGTTAAGATCCTATCCTATTATCAATAAAAGCACTAAAAATCATCAATTTTAAAATTGAAAATCATTCCTGATCGGCTTCTTTTTCAGTCTATCCTTGCTAATTATGCAATTTAAAATTTCAACTTTTTTTTTCCAAATAACCCAATTGCTGCAAAATATAGCCATGCAACTAAAATAAAAGCTCTAAGCACCATTTTCCGATTTCAATCATTTGTTCTCAAAACAGAGACATGCCTACATTGTACATCCCAATCCCATACATAGCTCAATCGATAAATACATCATAACAAACATAACAATGAGATGAATTTAAACAAAATGATTTCAAAAGCATGGGGAGAACAAGAAAGACGACTTACAGCGCAGCTCTATTTTGTCACACCAGATAGACAAGCAAGAGATATCTTTTTGGTTCATTTCAACAGCGCGAGTTGCTCTCATCTTGAAGTTCTTGACCCTCTCCTGCATCTCTTCAGGGGTCCTGCGTATGTTATAATAGAGACACCACCTATAGTATAGGTCCAACACTGCTTCGTTCGATTGCAAGTCCCTCTCTGTGAGATCAAAATCATCATCACCAGAACCATCTGCATAAAAAATAGAGGCATGCCTTCATTGTACAGTTGATCCCATACATAGCTCGATAAATAAGCATAAAATGACAAACATAAGAATGAAAATGAAACTAAATAAAAAAAATATCTCAAACCAAATAACAGAAGAGGGGAGAACAGATACCGAATAAATCTTTTTCGTCGCAAACAAAAGAAAGATGAAACTGGCACAAGGAGTCCATTTGGTTCATTTCATAAACCTCATGTGCACTCTTCTTGAACTTGTTGAACCTATTACACATCTCCCCCGGGGTCCTGTGTATGTTGTAAAGGAGGCACCATCTATGGTATAGCGCCTTGACTGCATCATCTGATACCAAGTCCTCGGGTGTGGGCCTGATATTAACTTCCTTAATCCCAGTCATCACGTAAGCTATGCAATATCCCTACATATATATAAAATTTTAAAATTCTATTACCAATAAAAGAACGAGGAGAGATCAATTTCAATATTGAAAATCACACAAATCTTTAATCCTATTCCGTATAGCTTTCTTTTCCCCATCAGTCTGTTATACATTCCAGTCCCATACATAGCTCGATCAATAAAATCATCAGGACAAACAAAATGAAATTAAACAAGCTATCTCAAAAAACAATAGCAGAAGAGGGGTAACAAGATAGACAACTGAGAGTTCATTAGCTTGACCCCTTTCTGCATAGACTGCCTAGACCATAAGGGCAAATCCACTATCCTGAAGTTGTGCCTTGAACGTAAAAGATTGAATTTCAGCAATATGACGAATAATCACAATCAATCTAAGAGCAGATCGCAAACACAACTTAAGATCTACGAGTCGAATTGAAAGGAACTTGCAATAAAAGGAACCCTAACCCTAATCGAAGAACCTAAGATCTAAGAGTGGAATTGAAGAATTAGATGGACAAAGATCAAACCTGGAGATTCAAGATTCAAGATGCAACTGAGCGACGTCGAAGAAATCGCGGCGGTATGTATTCTGCTCTCTCTGATCTGCCAAAGAAGAAGACGTGAAGAAGAAACGGCGGGCGAGTCGGCAACATTCAATTTTATATCAATAAAATCTACCGCCACAACGCAAGTTGTTAAAAATTTAAAAAAAAAGAAAAAGAAAAAGAAAAAGAAAAAGAAAAGTGTTTATGGAGATACATGCCCTAAAAAAAGTTCATAATAAAAAAATGCCCCTTTTTTATACAATTGCATCAATGTCCTAAAATATTCAATTAAATTGAACACGTGCCCTTATTCTCAAATTTCCAAATTTAAAAAAAAATAAATCTTATTTCATAAAAACATTTACTAATATCAATTTTTTTTAGTGTAAATATTACACAAAGTTGGATGGGAGTCTAGCAACTAACTGGGCTCCGACAACCTTATTCAAGGCAAAGCACACACTGAAAAATAAAAAAACGAATATTGGCGTTAGCCGTGTTACTATGAGCAGCTCGTGTGACCCGAGACAAAAACTCAAGGGCATCGCTCTCTAGCTCTCCAAAAGTAGAGAAGGCAAAAGCAATAAAACCTTATAATGGGTATTCTATTAAAAAACATTACAGTGGGTATTACAAGTACGCATGTCCTTACAACAATTAATGTCATACAGTTTCCAGATTCCTCATAGCAATGGAAAAGCTCCTTCTTCACTCACATCAGTGGAAAGCTCGCTAAACCTGAAAACGTATCGACACTAGCGAAGGAGGTGAGATCAGAACTGATCATGGAAGAGAAGAAAGCTTGAAACAAGAGAAAGAAAGAAAAGAGCGGGAAAATTTTGAACAAAGAAAATGTATTAGATTGTCACAGTAAAAACAAATTACAAAGTACTTATAGTTCTTCTCATTACAAAGTCACGTTGATTAGATATTACCACGTAGGCATATAAGAACTATATCAAATGATATAAACCCAATGCTCCCTTCAAGATCGAGGCTAATCCATGTGTCCCATCTTGGGTAAAATTGTTTGAAGTTGAATGCCAGTAAGTGCTTTGGTCAAAAAATCAGTCTTTTGCTGAGATGAATGACGTCTCCTGAGCAAAATAACAATCAAGTTCTATATGCTTGGTATGTTCATGAAAAACTGGATTTCTAGAAATATAGATGGAAACTTCATTGTCATGGGAGTAAAATCTGAAAAACACAAGTTACCAAGCAATTTGCTTAACCAAGCCAACTTAGAACAAATTCTCCTTAAGGATCTGTAGTCAGTCTCTGTAGAGGATAGAGAAACACTACACTGTTTTTAGACTTCAAGGATATCAAGTTCCCACCAAGAAACACCACAAATCCAGTGACTGACTTTCGAGAATAGGGGCATGTTGTCCAATCTGCGTCATAGAAACCTTGCAACTGAAAATTTGGTTTGTTATTAAGTAATAAGGCCTTAGTTTGTGTGCCTTTGTGATAAGAAAGTACTCCCTTTGCTACAACCATATGTGAATCTCATGGTGCTTAATTGAACTGGCTAAGAACTTGCATTGGAAAAACAATGTCTGGTCTGGCGTTAACCAGAAAATTAAGTTTGCCCACCAATTGTCAATAAGGAAGAGGATCTAGTAGCAAAACTCTTTCATTAGGAAATAATTTCTGTATGAGATCAAGTGGACTGACAATTGGTTGAGTAGAAACACAATCAAAATCTTGAAGCAATTCAACAATAATCTGTCTTTGAGTCGTAAGTAGGCCATGGTCGGTTGGAACAAATTCCATCCCCAAAAAATAATGCAAAGTGCCCAAGTCTTTAATTCGAAACTCTCCATAAAGATATTCTTTTAGAGACTCAATTTCAAATGTGTCATTCCCTGTGCATAGAATATTAAATTACAAAATTAATGATAAATTGTTATTGATCCATATGACCATATGTACATAACGAATAAATTAAACAGAAAAATTTAATAATAAACATATTTTATATAAAAAAAAGAATTAGAATAGATATGTCTAGAGATAATCTTGACATATTTTCGTTTTTCGACAACCTTATCATTGTTTTGACTTTTCCAATATGAGTTATGGTATTAAAAAAAATGAATCATAATAAATATATAGAAAAAATGAGTTATAATTTTATTAATATATTTTTTATAATATATCTAAAAAAATATCGAATCATAGTCGTGCAGGACACGACGGGGACAACTAGTTTATCATATTTCATCAAGAAAATAATGCAAAGTATGAGTTTTGCCCATTTAATTTCGGCCTTCTTTGTTTTTTTCATTCTTCTTTTCATTCAGGGTTGGGCCTGTTGGACCGGGAGGGTAGTCCAAGAGAGAACCTACTCCTTTTCATCGCTGTCTCATAAATCGCCATTTTTGTTCTTCGTCGTCTGCACCACACCCTCAACTCCTGAGAGCAAACCCTCGTTAGAAGAGAAACACAAAGGATGAGCGGAGCCGGGAAAAAGATCGCCGATGTCTCCTTCAAGGCATCGAAGAACATCGACTGGGAAGGCATGGCCAAGCTTCTCGTCTCCGACGAGGCACGTAAGGAGTTCGCCACTCTCCGTCGCACCTTCGACGAAGTCAACCACGATCTTCAAACGAAGTTCAGTCAGGTCTGTTGTCTCCCCGCCCCCTCGCAATCTAGGTTTTCTTTCTTTTATTGCCGATGGTGTTATATGGATCTGCAATCAAAATTGGTGTGAAATTGACTTATTCTGCTTCGTCCGTGCTATTATTTTTGTTGCCGATCTGGGACATTTTGTTGCTCGTCGGCCAATTTATTACTGAGTATTGCTGGGAATGAATGGGATCCATGTTGTGATGCATAGTTTTTGGGGCTGTTTGTTGGTATTGTAATAACTGTATCATGTATTGGATCTAATTGTTTGTCCTCGGTGAAAATCTCATGATTTTCGATGCGTGCCTCTCTTGTGCTCCATTCTGCGGGTTAGGAAAGGCATAGTAATTATCAGGTATTGATTTTGTATGAGAAATCGGAAATGGATGAAAATGATTGTCACCTCCAATTCAGAAACAAACTTACACATACACTTTCTTGACATGAAGGGTTGTTATTACTCATATTATAACTTAGCTGGTTGCTTGTTTGAAACAAATTGCCCCCCTCATGGCCTCACGTGTCCTAATGGACCTTATCCATGCTAGTACTGTATGATTGACTAGATTCTGGGCTGTGTTATTCTTATGATGTGTTTGCTAATGGTTTTGAGATTCCTACTGTAGTCTTGATATCCATGTTCTTGTTTCTAATAGTAAAATGATGGATAACTTATGATTGCAATGTAGGTTCTCTTAGCGAATGTATCTGTTTATTAATCCATATTTGTACATACATGCAGGAACCTGAACCTGTAAAGTGGGATTACTACAGAAAGGGAATTGGCTCTAAATTGGTTGACATGTACAAGGAAGTTTATGACAGTATGTATTCTAGATGTGTAAATGTGCTTCTAGCATTGCAATGTTCTAATTAGAGAGGGAGGGATTGGGGAAATTTCCATGTGTTCCTTTTTGAGTAACCATGTTCAGATTTTTGCTGTCTATTCTTGTTGACCACTTGACCTGTTATCTTTTGTTCCTGTATATTTTATAATGTACTTGCATGGTTCTACACTTTGTTGAGACTTGCAGAAGGATGGTCAGCTACTGATATCTATAATTCTTGATGTGTGTATGCTGTATAGGTATAGATTTGAAGTTATTCTCATCAATGAGCAATTCATGCTTTTTTATTTTAATGTCTATATTTTCACTATGCTCATACAAGCTAGGCCATACTTATGTGCCATAGACAATAGGCATTCCATGACTCTTTAAGTTGGTAGGTCTATTGTTGTATTTGTCACATCTGTATAAGGCATACATATCTAGACAGGATTGACCAAGGCTGAAAACTATTTTTTTGAGTGATTAAACTTGCAACTTTAGATCAGAGCTTGTGTTGCCAATTAATTTTTTTTTATAGAATTTATATATATTATGGTCTTTAGAGAGAAAATAGTTATGTCCAAGCATTTTTTTAATATTCCAAGTTTGCTTCTCTTGGTGATAAATATGAAATGTTGTGTTCTGCAGGCATTGAGATCCCAAAGTATGTGGACAAGGTCACTCCAGAATACCTGCCAAAGTTTGAGCAACTGGTAAAGAAAATTATTTTAGTATGCATTGCTTTTTTTGTTATATCTGGTTTCAAAACTGTATTTAGATCAATTTCTGTTTCACAGTCCTTTTTATATGTATGAATTCATCTTGTTAATCAGTTGGACTTTTTATTTCCAAAATGTGCATCAAACCAGAGATTATTTTGATGACTTCAAACCTATTCATGATCAGAGATCAAGCCTGCATTTTGTTTTAGAATTACTGGAAGCTTGTCAAATGATGTTAATGTCAAATTTTCATTAAATTTTCTTTTTGGATAGTCTGGAAATATTCTTGGAGACAAAACATAATCATCCACTTCATTGAATTTGTCTCTATCAAGTAGTGACATTGGAATTGAAACTAATTGTTTGCAAGTTATTTGATGGAGAAGTTGGTTAGTATTCAAATCCTGAAACTAGGATTTTGATCCTCCCTTCTCACCTTTATTCTTCTCTTATGATACTCAACTAGAGAAGCTGCTGGTTTTAGTCCCACTGCACCCTTTTGTGACATAATTTTACATGTATATATCCAAAAGTGTGATATCTCTCAAGCCCTAGAATTAGTCTATCATGGGATGAAATTTAAGCTCAGTTGGTTGAATATATTCTAGAATTAGTAGAATGTGTTGTTTGCTAAGATCTACCTATCTGAACTGTATCTATTTTGTGCAGAAAGTGGAACTGAAAGATGCCGAGCAACAATCTTTGAAGGAGTCCGAGAGATTGGAAAAGGAAATTGCAGATGTCCAAGAGCTGAAGGTAATTTAGACAATTGCTTCTTGATTGTTTGCATCTTTCATGACCATAATTCTTCAGTATCTCTTTTCCCTATTGCATAATGTTTCCCTTCACTTCCTCATTTCCAGAAAAAGCTCAGCACTATGACTGCAGATGAGTACTTTGAGAAGCATCCAGAGTTGAGGAAGAAGTTCGACGATGAAATCCGTAACGACTACTGGGGTTATTGATAGGGTTTGTGTCGACGAACGCCGGGACCCACCTGCCTTTATAGGTGACCCGAACCCTCTTGTTAAAAAGACGAGGCAATTCTGCAATGTTGCATTTAAAATAAGAATAACCCAAATCCTTATATTTGTCACTTGCTGGTTTTTGTTCTTCCTTTGCATGGTGTAGGATTTGCAACATGCTTTTCTTGTAGCTCACATGCTTTGATTATGTCTATGAACGCACCAAGGATTCTTGTGATCATATTACATGTCATTGCAATTTGACCTCTATTTCTTCCTTTTTTTTGTAATGGATGACGTCGCATATATTACGTATGTTGCATGATGTTTCTTTGGGTTTCAGAGTTTGATTTAAGCTGTCAGAATTGGCAAAATATTGCAATAAAGTCGTAAAAAATGATTGTTTGTAAAGCTGTCAAATGCTGACAGATTTTGTAGATAGTACTATGTTTTTTTGCAAATTAGTTTAGGGATTAGGTTTAGACCTTTTAAATGGAAAGATTTTATTTGTTTTTATTATGAGAAAATTTAAATGCCCTCACCTGAGTTTTATATTCCAACCTTAAGTTTGATCCCATCCTCGCACATTCCCACTAATTATGGCAAGGTGTGAGATAATTTGGTGGCAGTTGCCGAATTTGTGACCTACATGGTAAGGAAAAATTAATTAGGTCACGAAGACACGAACCAAATTAATTGATTTGTCTCGATGTCTTAATCCGATAGGAAAAAAAATTAATTGATTTGTATTGATGGGCTTAATCCGATAAGGAAAAAAGTGATGAGATTTGGTTTTTCAACAAGAGAAAAAGTGAACTAAAAATTACAGTAGACTAGTTTTACCTGTCGTACCATGTACGACTGCGATTCGATATTTTATAGACATTATAAATAAAATATTAATAAATATAAATATAATATAAATTTTAATATAAGTAATTTATTGCTTGTAGAATGTATAATTTTTTTTATCAAATATTATATTTTTCACATTTTATTACTTTTTATTTACGTAAATTTAGGGCTTATCAAATATTTTAATACATCTATTAAATATTTTATTATCTATTTTTATAAATTTTAAAATTATAAATATTTATCATTAATTTTTTTTATAAAAGAAAATCACTATATATATCTATAAATAAATTCGTCAAAAGATATACGCTAAAAAATTTATATTTATTCTAAAATATTCTATCTTTAATCTTAAATATTTGTATAAAGAAGTTTTCAAAAGATATCGTTATACTAAATAGATATTTGTTTGATGTTAAATATAGATTTAAATAGTTAAAGAAGAATTTAATAGAAAAAGGTAAAATATTAGGAATAAAAATCAGTTTTGTAATTATAAGGTGGGGCCAGAATTATTCTGATTGCTCAAAAAGGAACAACTTTAATATATAGTTATAGATGCCTTAGAGCTACAAAGTTTCTATAAATAATAATGTGTAAAACAGTGATTAATAATTATGCTACATTATATTATAATTCGTGAGAGATATTTTTCTCATTATTTTTAAAAATAATATATTAAATGTGTTATTATCTTTGCTTGTAGAAAATGCTGCACCTACAATTATTTTTTGCAATAAATCATAACATAAAAATCCATATTCTCAAGTTTATCTTATGATTAAAGGAATTTTCTTATTTTACTCCAAAACAAAATTAGTTTTGTAACTCCTCCTCAGCCAGCCTGCAATCTGCAACGCTAGTACGCTACTAGTACCAGCACCAGTAGCAATCCCATCCCACATTCCAACCCCATTTCCTCCTACCGTTTCAACGTCCTCTCCATTTCCAAAAATGGCACCTCTATTCCAAATTCCAAATTCGAACGTCTATTTGTCGTAATCAAAGGATTCGAATCCGAATTCGCCATCAAAGTCCCCCTTTCAGAGCTTCAATTCACGCCTTCCGCTTCTACATGTCCCTCTCCCGCACTCGTCGAGAGCTTGCATCCGCCATTACCGTATTATTCTAGTCGCATCTTGAGGTAATTTTTTTGGTTGCATTTTTTGTACTTTTGATGTTGCGCTGAACTCCAAAAGACGCAGCTTGATTTCTCAGTTTGCAGATCGATGGAGGAGGTTAGTGGTGAGCACAGGACATGGAAGCAAGAGCTGGAAAGCTTGGTGGAGTTCCCAGGCACGATGAGTTTCGAAGACGGCGCTGGAGGAGATCGGTTCCCGTCGCCGATTTCGGAGGCGGAGCCGGCGGCGAGGAGTGCGAGGGACGCGATTAGGGAGTTTGGGAAGGGCTTGGGGGAGATGAGTTTGGAGCTCGCGAGGAGCTTTGGTGACATAGTTAAGCAGAGCCTGGGAAATGAGGAATCGTTCGTTAGGAGGAAGCTTGGAAATCCTTGCGGTAGGGTTTTCGGGAAGGTGAAGTTCGTGAATGTGTATTTGCCCGAGGATCGGAATCCGGTTCATTCTTGGGGTGTGATTTTCTTGGTCTTCTTCGTAGCCATGGCAGGTAGAGATTATGTGTTTTTGCTTCGTTTTGGATTTTTATTTCTGGGTGTTCAAATGTGGATAACAGCTAACTGAAAATGCCCCTTACTGTACCTGATTTCGTAATTAATGTCAACACCACTGTGCAAATCATCTGGATTTTTGGCTCCTTTGATTATTAGTCCTCTATGAAATCTCGTTTATTATTTCAGCTTATATAAAGAATTATTGGTGCGTGTTCAACTTCAGCCCTTTCAAATGAATAGGATAGAAGACCTACCACTCGTCCTACATTCCTATTTTGAATGAATTGACATTAATCTTGAAGACGTAGGATTTCCTGTTTTCAAGGAATGGTTCTATAATAAAACCGAGCAGAATGAATGCAGATGTTAGACTCTAATGTATTTGTTAAAATTTTCAAAAATGCTTGTGAGTCGTTTGGAACAGATGCAGGGTATCTTGAGCAAAATGAATGCATATGTTTGCATCTGTTTTCTACATATAATCTTATATCAGTTTCTTTCTGCTTTAAGGTATATGTGTTGCTTTATATTGATCTCATTAATAAAGGATGTCAATAACATGAACGGTTGCAGATAGTGTTCTAAGTGAGGCTAAAGTTTTGCTTACTTTCTGTAATTTGGATATTGAGGTGTTCTGAATCCTCCACCCTGTGGAGTAATCCAAAATAGAAAGGTAATCAAACTGGAATAACTTGCACTGATATTGCATTTTCTAATCTGCAGCATTGAGTGTGAAAACTGCACCTGATGAAAACATCCCAGTTGTGAGCCTTGTGCATATAAATCCCCCTAGTGCTAGTCATATTTTACTGCCAGATGGTAGACATTTAGCTTACCATGAGCAAGGTCTCCCAGCTGCTATGGCAAGATTTTGTATAATTGTCCCACATTCCTTCCTATTCTCCCGGCTCACAGGTAATTTTTTTGTAGACTTCCTCATTATGTTTGCTGGATGTTGATCTTCTTAACAATTTTTTGTCTCTTTTACAACTTTACAGGAGTACCTGGATTGAAGAATGCTGTCATGGAGGAATTTGGAATTCGCTTGATAACATATGATCTTCCAGGATTTGGGGAGAGTGATCCACATTCCCAAAGGACCCTTGAATCCTCAGCTATTGATCTATCACATTTAGCTAATGCATTACAAGTTCATGACAAATTTTGGCTGTTTGGATATTCAGCTGGCAGCATACATGTCTGGGCTGCACTAAGATACATTCCAGATAAACTTGCAGGTATATGAATGTGTATATCGGCCTTGCTATGTTCTAAATTTTTTTCATCTATGTTGTGATACTACTAGCTTGGATGTACATGCTATTGAATCTTGACAAGTGAATACCTCTTCACCTGAAGTATATAATATCCAAATAAACAAGTTGTATGTAGAAGTTTAGGTTTCACTGATACTTCCACTGTCTTTAATGAGATAAACACTGCAAACTGTTAAATGATTTGGCTATAAGGATGAGATGATTTTGGGTGCTGAGTTATTTATACCTTCATGAATTTGGGCAATCCATTCCTAGTAAACATCTATGCTTCATTATTCCAGGGTAAAAGGGACAATGTATTATGCCTAATTCATGGTTCTTAGACTACTTTGTTTGTGCATCAGTTTTATTAATTTAATTTAACTCCTCACCATAGGTGTTGCAATGTTTGCTCCCATGGTGAATCCCTATGATCCAAGCATGACCAAGGAAGAAAGATCCAAAGTCTGGAACAAATGGACACCAAAGAGGACATTGATGTATGTATTAGCTCGGAGAGTTCCTAGATTTCTTGCATATTTCTATCGGCGGAACTTTCTCTCGGGAAAGCATGGGCCTATTGATAAGTGGCTCTCATTATCACTGGGGAAAAAGGTGAGTTTAATAATATTCTGGTATTAACCATTCTCTAGCTAGGATTCTTTTCCCAATTTTTTCTGGTGAAAAGAGTCATTGTTCCACAATATTGTCTTTTGGTGTTTGATATACACATGCTAGTTCCTTTTGCTGATTATAGGATAAAGTCTTGATAGAGGACCCACAATTTGAAGAATTCTGGCAGAGAAGTGTGGAGGAATCACTAAGACAGGGCAATGTAAGACCTTTCATTGAGGAGGCAGTTCTACAGGTTTCAAATTGGGGTTTCAAAATCTCTGATCTTCAAGCACGAAAGAAGCAGAAACCCAAAGACATTATCCTCTGGCTCAAATCTATGTACAGCCAGGAAGAAGATGAACTGACTGGTTTCCTTGGCCCCATACACATTTGGCAGGTCAATTACTGACATTTCTACATATATTTTGTTCCAGTATCATTTTGCATGACATTTGTTTCCTGTATGAAGATTTTCACTTTTGCAATACCTTTTGCTTATTGTGTTGGCTCTTCTTCTTATGTTAACTCATTAACCTAACTTCGTTTCCACTTTGTAGGGGATGGATGACAGGGTGGTTCCACCTGCTGTAACAAGTTTTGTCCACCGAAACCTACCCGGAGCCACAGTTCATATGCTTCCCAATGAAGGGCACTTCACATACTTCTATTTCTGTGACAATTGTCACAGGCAGATCTTCTCCACAATTTTTGGAGCCCCACAGGGGCCACTTCAAGGTGTGACTTCCCCTGAACCAGATCCTGTACCATTTGAGGAGCAAACAGAAATCAAAGATTCAGCTGAAGAAGAGACCTTGGTAAGAGATTTAACTGAACACAGCGAGACATAGATGTTATAGTCTAATTGGAAAAGCATATAATTGTATATAATCTTTTGTTAGCAACTCACAATCTATGTGGGAACTGGGAAATGAGGACTCCTAGCTTCTACCCATTTTACTTGAGGTTCACTGGCAAGGCTTTTTTGATGCTACGAGGACAAAATGGTGCTAATACTCATCTGGGAAACTTGACCTTTGAGCGAGTAATAAAAACGCAGCAAAAAGAATGTTTCTTTAGCTCGAAAAAGGCGGTAATTTCTGCTTTTTTCGCTTTGGATCATGGTTGATGTTGGATATGATGATAAATTGGGTCAATTTGGACTGGTTTGGATATTAGTATGACATACGAAGTCTTGTTATCGAATTACATTCGGGTAATTTAGAATTTTGGTTGAGACAAACAAATTATGATGTGGTAATCATGCTGTGTACCTAGTGACGTCAATCTTGTATTTTTTGCACTGTGTCATTCTTGTTCAAATGAACAATCAATTTTTCTTAGACAAAAGTGTAGAAATTAAGCACAAATTTTAGGTTAATTAGAGCATTCTAATTACCATGTCAAGGTGTGTTGCACACATCTTGACTAAAATTGATTATTAGTATCACCTCTGTTAAGCTAAACTTGTCATTCTAGCTTGAGTTTCTTGTTAAATAAAAGTTGTCATTTGACTTATTTTAACACATTTTTTCCAATAATATCTCTATTACTTAAAAATATTTACATAAATCTACAAAATAAGGTAAAAGATCTTAACAAGATTGGGGATATTTTAGTCAAATCAAACAATTTTTTTTATTTTTAAGACAAACTCTAAAACGACATGTTTAGCTTAACGGAGGGAGTATTAATTAAGAGCATCTCTAAAAGATTTTCTGAAATGGAGAAATTTAGATTTTAAAAATATTTGGGGTATTTTTTAGTCTAACAAATTTTCTATCTCATTCTCCAAAATAAGAAAAGAGAAGAGAAAAAAAAAAAGAGTTCTCCCAAATATAGAGAATTCTCCCTTCTTCTCTACCCAAAAAAAAGAGAGAATTCTCCATTCGCAAAAAAAAAGAAAAAAAAGAAGAGAAGAGAATTATCCAAATAAAATAGGGATTATTATCCAAAATGGAGAAACAGTTGGATTGTAAGTTTAAATAAAGTGAAAAATATGATTTTTAATTCTCCATTTTGAAGAATTTTTTGGAGAAATTGTGGAAGATGTTCTAAGGAGATACGAAGATTATGGTTGAAGACTACAAAGGGTGGCTAATCTTGAAGTTTAATGCCATATAGGGTTTCAACGATAAGACTACCAAGGACAACTAAAATTGATTATTATCAGTTAGGGAAATATGAAGATTATGGTGGAATACTTCATAAAGGAGTATTTGAGTTGTTGTGACTGGGTAAATAATTAAAAAGTATTTTATGTAAGTTTTTCTCAACCCTTTTTATTATTTTTCTTTATTAAACTATCGTTTTTTATTACCCTTATAATGGAGGAATCTATCTTTGTCGAAAGACAGAAACTCCGAGTGGATTGGGGATAAGATATCACTTGCTTAGGTGTCAAGGCATATTAGCCGACCCTAGAGATAGAGTTTTCGACCTACTCTCTCCCTTTACAACAATATAAATAAATGATATTATGGGAGACGCATGCCGATATTTTCTCAGCTCGCTTGTAGTCTTGCGTTTACCACGAGGTTCATTCAACAAACTACTCTTTTGACTTAGGCATCGGAGGTGGGTTAGGGGGACCCCGCCTCCTGTTTCTATTGTTTTGCAGGTCCTAGGTTGAAGAAGAAGCTTGAAACGGAAGGTGAAGAGGCGAATAAAGAGGAGCTAGCATTCATTAGTGTATTAAAGGTGAATTTTTATACACTAACATTTGATGTCGTCTGTAGGAAACAAAGATTCAAACCCATAAAGAAATCACTATGGTGAGCAGAGCAGAAAAAGATCATCGCCTAGAGGTTCGCGCAAACCCCAAGCGACACTGCGATCACGGTTTGTTGTCACGATCGCGGCCAACCACGAACCGCGGTTGCAGCCAAAGCTGATCACAATGAGTGCTGCGAAATCGACGACACTAGGGTAAGGAGCGACCTTGTCAGCCCCTCATCGATCTCTGTCCCGCCTAAGGTTGGTAGTTGGCCACCGAGTGGCGAATTGGGCCTGGGTGCGCGTCCGATAGCCCAAAGACGAAAGCTTGATCACGATTGCATATCAACGATCAACCGTCATCGAAGCGGCAAAGCCCAAATATAGGGAATCTATTGAATTCCTAGGCCGAAACCAAAACACGCACAAGCGGCGACGGCCAGGACTCGCCTGATCGATTTCGAAACCGCGACTCTCCCAAACTCGAGCGCAATCGACTGGACGACAACAGCTCGCTAGCGCAATCTCAATTACCAGGGGGACCGCGACCGCTGCTTACGTAACTGTAACCACAACCTTCTTGAGGTCGAAGATCCACATAAACGAGGCAAGCAGAAGGATCTTAGAGCCATAAGCTCAGAGCTGAGTAAGAAGTCTGTTGATGAGCTCCAAGTGATTCCGGTAGGAGAGGATGAGCCCGAAAAGAAATTCTTTTTCGGTGCAAATCTCTCAGACGATGAAGTGTCAGCCATCACACATCTACTGCGAAGCAATCGTGATGTCTTCGCATGGAGCCCATATGACATGCCTGGAATAGATCCAGAACTTTCTTACCATAGGCTGAACGTTCTCCCCGACGCAAAGTCGATCGTACAACGAGCAGGACAGTCATCTATCCAACATACCGAAGGCGTGATCGCTGAAATAAAGAAATTGCAAGAAACCAACACCATTCGAGAGGTGTGGTACCCGACTTGTCTAGAAAATACCGTTATAATCAAGAAAAAGGCAAGAGATTGGAGCGTCTGTGTGGACTTTACCAATCTCAACAAAGCATGTCCAAAGGACTTGTGTTTGTTTCAAAAAATCAACCAGATAATGGATTCTACAACGGGGAATGAGCAATTGATCCACATAGTTATGGTGTTGGATTCAATCTCCCAAGTCCAAGAAGTAAACTTTCTTGGTCCCGAAGCAACCGCGCAAACCGAAATCGCAAGCGGTCTTCGTAGCGACCGAAACCGCGATCACGGCCTAGAAAACAGTGACCACGGTTCACAGAGTGATCAAGCGCAATCCAATATTCACTTGAAGAATCTAGCTTGCGATCAAAACCGCGATTGCGAGCCATAAGGCGATCACGCAAACTCCGATCTTCACTCGGAGGATCGAGCCTTAGCGCACACCAAGCAAAGCGCCTTGCTTGAAGACGACCAAAGATGTGACTCGACATCACCCTACCCGTCCGTGAGGTTTCGTTTTAATTTTTTCTATCAAATGCATAATAAATACATTAGAGGTTTCGTTTGAAACCTCATATATATTTAGGGGTGGCAAATTCTGGACCGATCCGTGAAAACCGCCCGACCCGTCCGACTCGAGACCCGCCTGATATCCAAAATACAAATATAAAATTGAACCCGAAACCAACCCGACCCAACCCATTTTAATCTGACAAAAAAGCAACCTGTTTAAGAAATATGCTAAATCCGATTGTATCCGAAAAGACCAGCTTGATACCAACCCGAACCCGACCAACCCGAACTCGATTGCACTCGACACCCGAAAGAACCCGAACCCGGTTATACCTAGCACCCAATTAAATCCGAACCCGAAATAACCCAACCTGATTATACCCGACACCTAAAATAACCCAACCTGATTATATCCGACACCTAAAATAACCCAACCCGATTATACTCGACACTTGAGTTAATTCTCCGAATTAATTCTAAATTAAATGATTTCAATCCTAAATTACTAAGACATACATTGTCCAAAAAGTTGGCATTACATTTATTTCTGTGCAAGTAAACTTCCAATTTTCAACAATTTGTTCTCTTTTTTGGGAGTTATATCATATATGCAAGGCAACAACTTACAGGAGGTTCCTCAGCATCATCAAGGATGGAGCAGAAAAATTAAACCACAATTCTATTCTCAGATAAGAAATCAATGTGACACATACCTCAGGAGCTTATCTTATGCCAAAAGTAAATGAGATAACAAGAACTATGATTTTGTAATTGTAATATCCGTGATTTTTTTCGGATAAATTTGAATTTTTTCTAGACATTCTAAAATAAATAAATTATAATATTATTATGAAATATTTATTCTAGTAAATGAATTTATTAGAAACGGAACTTAATAAATTCATAGTTAACGGAAAATTCTTTTCTTAAAACCCGATCGTTTCGACGCGCGTCACAAACCATTCCTCAATCCGTTTGCAAACGCGTCGGACCAATCATTACAATGAGATGTGGAGATTTTGGAAGATATGCACTAGATTGCTTCATTTATGAAACAATCTCTACAAAATCCACTAAGAAGTTTAAGCTATTATCTTATTGTTATGTTAGTCAAAAACCATCACTAGGAGAATATCCTCTCTTATTCTCAAATCTCTACACAATCTCTCATCATCTTTTTCTCTATTTAAAGAGAGACATGACATGAGAGAGAGGCTTAAGAAGCTCTCATCCTCCTCTCTTCTAGCTCTCTCTCTTCCTCCATAAAACTCCACTAGTGCATTCCACCACACCATCACACCACCACACCACCACACCACCACCACTTCCGGCCACCACCAGGCGCTGCCACCAGCCCGGAGCCGCCGCCGTCCAGCCGTGCCGCCGCCCCTCTCTTCCACTCTAGTGGTGTGTTCTTGCTCCAAAAATCCCACAAATTAAGGGTATAAAAATCTAACTCTTTTTACACCATTTTAAGTTGTTTTTAGCATGATTAAAATTGATTTAAAATCTGATTTTCCTCTCAAAAATCAGAATATAAAATGTTATAAAAAGGGCTTGATTTTCCTTTGATTCTTACATGCATGCATACCTTGTTAGAAAGAATGGTGTCTTCTACAAATCATGTGAACTTCTACTAAAATCCTACATATTTTAAGGGTGATTCTCACCTTATAAATTCCGATTTTTATTTTTATTTAAATGATTCAAAGAAGCCCCTCTTGTTGTTGGAAATCTATAAGTTATACTAGTATTTTCAATGGTAAAAATTTAAGACATTTGGATCTTGCCTAAAACCCACTTGCATGTCACTTTGAGTACTTAGAAGAGACTTTTCTAATATTTGTAAATTTTAAGATCTAATAAACTTAAGCTAGAAAGATTTTTAATGGAAATTGTTCTTGCATGTTGATGAAACCCGAAATAACGGCTACGCTACGAGACAAGAAATAAGATTATTATATTTGAGTGCAAACACTTGCTCCTTTATTTATGATTCTTCCGTGGTAGAGAGGTTACAAACCTACGAGGTTGATGTACAACTCTGAGAATCACACCTAGACCTCCTACAAGGTTCCGAGATCGCACCTAATGTTGCGAGGTCGATTCTAGGGCGAGGTAGATTTGAGAATATGATGTAGGGAGTTTTGTGAGTTTCTGTAGTGAGGTTTTAGGCGTGAGCGAGATCCCTGCGCGACTTTGGGGTCCTTTTGTGGGTTTCTCTTATCTGTAGCGAGGTCTTCTGACGATGTTCCTATCACGTCGATCTTTAACAAGCAAGAGAGTTCTTGAGTTCAAGTGGTTTTTCGACCCCTTCTTCCTACGAGGTTCTTCTCTATTTATAGAGAATTGGGGGGCTGAGTTTAGGTCAATGTTCGATGTGGGATACTCGAAATAAGGGCTTTTGATTGGTCCATGAGTGAGGTCACTTGTGATTGGTTTGGGAGTGAGGTTGTTGGTGATTGGTTCGAGCGGGCGGGCGCATTAGTAGAGTCGGTGACGAGGTTGAGACCTCGTCCCGGGATGTTTGAGAGACCTCGCATCCGTCGGGAGTTTTGTTTTTAAATAACCGAGCATGGACGTGGGTCCCTAACTTGCCTATGGGGGT
Source organism: Fallopia convolvulus (assembly GCA_964016875.1). NCBI lineage: Eukaryota > Viridiplantae > Streptophyta > Magnoliopsida > Caryophyllales > Polygonaceae > Fallopia > Fallopia convolvulus. The sequence continues at coordinate 4,145,970 of OZ024719.1, forward strand.
CCTCCTGGGCCCACTTTTTGCTTTTACTGTTTTGGACATCATCACAACCCCATGGCCTGGGGGCCTCGCCCCGAGGGTCTCAGGGCATAAGTTTCATGGATTCGCGAGATGCGGGGTGTTTTTAGAGGTTTATGAAGTTCTCGAGGTTGGGAGGGCGCTTTGCGAGGTGTGAGGCCCTGTTCTGCGCGGGTGAAGATCCTTGGGCCTTTTCGCCGTACTTTGCTTAGTGGGCCGTCCAGGTGAGACAGGCCCAAGAAGCCTTTCGGGAGTGGGGGGAGGCTCAAATCTGCTCTATATAAGGGCGTATCCCACACGCCTCCCCCTCATCTTCCCTCTCCAATATTTTCGCTCCTTCTCTCTCTTTATCTCTTCGGTTTCTTCTGAGCGGTTTCTCCAGACGGTTTCCGACGAGCTTTTCGCCGTTCGCTAGTTGCGCCACCGCCTCTCGTTCGCCAACCTTTAAACAAGTAAGTTCTTGATCTTCTTCCTCCTGTCTTTTGGTATTTTTGCCTTTGATTCTTCCTTTGTTCACTTTTTGCCCTGCGTTTCGTAAGGGCGACGGTGTGTCGCCCGGTGTTTCGTGCCGGTGTCACGGTGGCGAAGCGGTGGTGGCAGGGTCGTGTGGTTTTTGGCGTTTGCCTTTGTTATTTCTTTGTTCTTTCTTCGTTCCGTTTTGCATCTGGGTGGGTGTTTCTTTGTTCTTTCTTCGTTCCGTTTCGCATCTGGGTGTTTGTTTGTGATTTCTGGGTGTTTCTTTGTTGGCTGCGCGGCGGCGTTGTTGGTGGTTTTTGTTCCGTAGAGCCCTTGTCTCCCCTTGGTTTTTCGTCTTCTCTCCTTTATTTTCGTTCTGCTTTTCTCCCCTCTTTTTTCTTTGCGTTACGCTCCGGGGGGCGGTGTTGCGGTGGTGAGACGGTGGTGGGGGGCGGTTGCCGCCGTGAAGGTATCGCTGGGCTTTTGGGTTTATCGCTTTTCTCTCTCTCTTTTTTGCTTGGGGTGACGGTTGAACTTCCGTTTCTCCGCCCACTATTTTTCGAATTTCGAAAACCCTCGGGAGCCCAAACGTCATGATGTCTGATTGACGGGACGTTTGGGCTTCCGCCGCTGGCTTCCACCGTTGGTTGGCCTTTTTTCTCTTTCCTTTCTTTTGGCGCTTCAAATTCTTCTTTGCCGTCCTATCTTGTCAGAGTAGCCCATAGGATGCCACGTGGCCTTTTCCTCTACGACCTCGCGTTGCTTTGTCCCCCGAGGTTGCGACCTCGTGCCCATTTTCTCCCGAGGTTATGATCTCGTGCTTTTTCCTTTTCGAGGTTATGACCTCGTGCTCTTTTCTTTTCGAGGTTATGATCTTTGTGCTTTGATCTCGGGCTCGACCTCGTCCTTCCTTCTTTCCCGGGGTCATGATCTCGTTCTTCGATCTCGGGCTTGACCTCGTTCTTCCTTCATTCACGGGGTCATGATCTCGTGTTTTTCTCTTTGTTTGCCTTGCCTTTAGTGCGTTACTGACCTTTTCTTTTCCAGGTGCTAGCTTTTCGCGACCTGGACGTTGTCTTTTCATGCCTAGGAGAGCCTCTGCGAGCCCACCGCCCGGCTTTGTCTTTAATTTCCAAGAGAATTTCTATCAGGAGGTCTCCGAGTCCGTAGGAAGTGTAGAGCCTAGTGATTCTTAGAACCCAAGTTCCCCTTCGTTGGTCTTCAGCGAGCCCTCATCCAGCGACTCCGCTGTTTCGAGCAATTCGTACTTTCCCCGTCTGCGCATATATTCTGGTGTTGAAATGGCTTCCTCTTCTTCTCCTGATGTGATCGCAGCCGAGGTCGAGGCGAGGTTGGACGCGGCAATTGCCTCAGCCTCGGCTGCGTACGTGCCATCGAGCTTCCCCGAGGCCTATATTACCGACGCCGTGTCCGACACTCTTGTCGTCCTCGAAGAACGGATTCCAATGAGCTCGAGCACTCTCGAGGCCTATCTGTCTGAGGGGGTGGCCGACGATCTAAAGCTGGACGACCTCGCGGACATAGCTAAGGACTTCCCCTGGCCCGAGGGAGTCGAGATGGCACTGCCAGAGGAGGAGGGGCGACCCCTGGCGTCCTATGAGGGGTGTGCGGTTGTGCACCTCGTCAGTCTCCAAGCGGGCTTTAGGCTGCCCTTGGCCCAGCACATCGTTGATTTTTTGTGGGCCATGGGTGTCTACCCCGCTCAGTTGTTCCCGAACGCCTGGCGGTTGTTATGTGCTTACACAATTCGAAGCCGGGAGCTTCTGGACGAGCCGAATCTTAGTGACTTGTCGGCGTTAGTCTTGGCGAGGAGAGAACCTCGCTGTTCCCTGGTCAACCTCAGCACACCGAACGTTAAAATTATTACGACCCAGTCGAATGTCGGGACGTGGAAGCCTAAATGGTTTTTGGTCCGAGACCTCAGCGAGAGATATCTTAATTTCCCTGTGGCACTGGGTAACTACGAGAGATGCGTGTGCCCGTACAAGGTCGCCGAGTTCCAGGCGCTCAAGGCCAAGTACGCCACAGCGTACTAGGCGCCATACGAGCGCTACCTTTCTCAGGACCGGCTGGAGCGGGCCGGGCTGAGCCTCAGTTTCCCTCCTCGCGAGGGCGGAGAGGGTATTTTATTATCACTATTTCCCTGATTGTTTTCTTTTTCCTTGTATGTTTGCGGGGTTATACACCTCGTTACATTCGTTTCTGACCACGTCCTAACCTGATTTTTTTCTTTTTACTCCTTTCTTGACAGTGGATTTTCTGCACGCTCTTACCATGACGTCGAAGGGGAAACAGCCTATGACGTCTACTTCTAAGACCCCTGCTCCCCGGGTCCCCAAGGGGATTTCAATCAACGAGCCGAGCTCGCAGGCGAGGACAGGTACAACGCAGCCGGGACCTGTCCCGCCAACGGCCGCGGCAGGGGGAGCCGCCCCAAGGGGAACGTCACGAGGGCGTCGCAGTGGGACGTCACGGGGCCGCCCCAAGGGGAAAAAAGGCCTGATGTGGTTCCGTCAAAAGGGGCCACCACGAAGGGGACCACCCATCCACCCCGGGCGTCCGACGATAAGGCCGGGCAGAAGAGGAAGGAAGCGGGGTCTTCCCCCGAGAAGAAGAAGAAACCCCGGTCGGGCGACCACCAACGAAGCTCGCGGGATCTGGAACTCATTCCTGCTTTCAACTTCGAGGGGCGAAGCCGCGGGGATACAGGCCCCCATCCTGCCAGGTTTCACTGCCCTGGACCCATCAGAGGGGCCCCATTGGATTGGGCCCGGGGAGATTACAAGGAGGAGGTCGCGTGGGCCAACAACCTCACCAAGGCGGCGCTCGACGACGAGGCCGCTCGGTATTCGGCCATGGTAAGCCTCTTCTTTTTTTTGTTTTTGTGTGTTTAATTCTTGTCTCTTTCTTGTTTCTAGTCTCATCCTTCTGTGAACCTGCAACACACCTTTTTTGATAATTACAACCGAAGTCGCATCGTACTCCTTCATTCGAGGATGGACAAGATGGAGGCGGCGCTTCGGGCCCGCAGCGAGGTGTGCGAGCGACAGGCCAAGGAGCTGGCCGAGGTCGCGGAGTCGTCCAAAGCCGCGGAGGCTGCGGCCAAGAAGCGGGTCGAGGCCGCGGAGGCCGCGGCAAGGGAGGAGGTGAAGGCGGCGAGCGAAGGGGAGAAGAGGGCGAGGGGCGAGGCCGAGGTTCTGCGGAGCGAGGTTGAAGGGCTTCGAGGCAAGCTCTCCGCCGAACATGAGTTTTTCAAGGCGAAGGAAGCGGAGTTCCTGAGGGCCGAGGAGGAGATCAGGCGCCTCGAGGGGCGCATTGTTGAGCTTAACGAGGAGGTCGTGGCCGCGGGTCCCAAGTATGTGGACTCGGAGGAGTACAAGGCGGAGCTGGTGGAGAGTGTGAGGACAATGTTCCACCAGGCAGTCCGCATGGGCGTAAAACAGGCGGTGGCCAAGTATGGGCACCTCAACCCCCAGATCGTCTTCTTCAACCCCAACTACAATGAATCCATGGGGGAGCTGGGGTCGAAGGATCCCGAGTGGGAATGCGAGTTCTTCCTCAACGAGGACGGGACTGTGTCTAGCACTGCGCCCCCCGAGGTAGAGCTTATTGGAGGGAACCCGGAGTTAACCTCCACGGGACCTCAGCCCGCGACCAGTGCGCCCGCGCCTCTTGCCTCCGCTGCCCCTGCTCCTGCTGAGCCTGCTCCTGCTGAAGCCTCGGCTGCCTCCGCCGAAACCCCTAAAACCATTGATCTTACCGGTCCCGAGGTTGAAACCTCGAAGAAATGATGATAACTTTTTTCTGGTGGCCCTACGGGGTTTGTAATTAAAACATCTTTTTCTTTTTTTTTGTTTGGGTGACCCTACGGGGTCTGTAATCGAAACACCTGCTTTTGATTTTGTGCCCTTCGTCACTTTCTTTTCCTATGCTTGTTTGATTTAGACTTTCTTGCATACGTCAGTCCTTATCCGTCCAACCCCATGGTTCGAGTGTCACATCTTTTGTGGGGCTCGGACCACACCGGGCGTTGTAGTCCTGCGACGAGGTCGTGAGCCTCTGTTCGGACCTCGTTTTTCTGGAAGTTCGTTCCAACCTAAAAATAGCCGTCCGCGAACCTCGTTCGTGTCCCAAGCGGGAAGCGAGGGGTGGAACTTTTCACCGAGATTCTCCAACCCCAAGCGCGAAGCGAGGGGTGGAACTTTTCAACGAGACTCTCCAACCCCAAGCGGGGAGTGAGGGGTGGGAATTCTTCCAAACGAGTTTCTCCAACCCCAAGCGTGTAGCGAGGGGTGGGACTTTTCACCGAGATTCTCCAACCCCAAGCGTGAAGCGAGGGGTGGAACTTTTCAACGAGACTCTCCAACCCCAAGCGGGAAGTGAGGGGTGGAATTTCTTTCAAACGAGATTCTCCAACCCCAAGCGGGAAGCGAGGGGTGGAATTTCTTTCAAACGAGATTCTCCAATCCCAAGCGGGAAGCGAGGGGTGGAATTTCTTTCAAACGAGATTCTCCAACCCCAAGCGGGAAGCGAGGGGTGGAATTTTTCAACGAGATTCTCCAACCCCAAGCGGGAAGCGAGGGGTGGGTCTTTTCAGCGAGATTCTCCAACTCCAAGCGGGAAGCGAGGGGTGGAATTTTTTTTCAAACGAGATTCTCCAACCCCAAGCGTGAAGCGAGGGGTGGAATTTTTTCAACGAGATTCTCCAACCCCAAGCGGGAAGCGAGGGGTGGAATTTTTTTCAAACGAGATTCTTCAACCCCAAGCGTGAAGCGAGGGGTGGAATTTCTTTCAGACGAGATTCTCCAACCCCAAGCGGGAAGCGAGGGGTGGAATTTTTCAACGAGATTCTCCAACCCCAAGCGGGAAGCGAGGGGTGGAACTTTTTTCCAAACGAGATTCTCCAACCCCAAGCGTGAAGCGAGGGGTGGATCTTTTGCGAGATTCTCCAACCCCAAGCGGGAAGCGAGGGGTGGATCTTTTCAACGAGATTCTCCAACCCCAAGCGTGAAGCGAGGGGTGGACCTTTTCAACGAGATTCTCCAACCCCAAGCGGGAAGCGAGGGGTGGAACTTTTCAACGAGATTCTCCAACACCAAGCGTGAAGCGAGGGGTGGACCTTTTCAACGAGATTCTCCAACCCCAAGCGGGAAGCGAGGGGTGGACCTTTTCAACGAGATTCTCCAACCCCAAGCGTGAAGCGAGGGGTGGAATTTTTCAACGAGGGAGCGTTTTTAGAAAAGCCTGCAATCCTTTATTTACCAACTGTGAGGAACAATGGGGTTTCGAGTTTCTACATGTAATATTTTTTGAGTCGTGCGACGTTCCACGTTTTGCTCAGTGTGCGCCCCTCGTCGTCCCTAAGTTTGAAAGCCCCGGGCGCGACTTCTTCTCCGAGGATGTAGGGTCCTTCCCAGTTAGGGTCCAATTTTCCTCCTTCGGTGCGTCTTAGCACGAGGTTTCCCGTGGCCAAGAGGCGAGGTCTGACCTTCTTGTCGTGGTATACGGCGATACGTCGCTTGTATTCTCTAGAGCGCAGGTCCGCTACCTCGCGGATTTCATCTCGGAACTGCAGTTCGACTTTGAGGTTGGCCTCGTTTTCTTTTTCGTCGAAGTTGTACACCCTTGCTGATGGAATAAGGGTTTCTACGGGAACGAGGGCTTCCGCCCCGTAGGTAAGAGCGAAGGGGGTCTCGCCCGTTGCACGGCGCGAGGTCGTGCGATACGTCCAGAGGACGAGTGGAAGTAATTCGGCCCAGCAGCCTTGTGCCATGCCCAGGCGCTTTTTGAGGTCTGTCAAGATGCGGGCATTAACGTTTTCTACCTGGCCATTGGACTGGGGATGAGCCACGGAGGAAAATTTGAGGTTGATGCCCAACTCAGAGCAGAAAGTCCGAGTTTCTTCCCAGTCGAATTGGGGGCCATGGTCGGTCATGATTGTCATGGGGACACCGAAACGGCAGACGAGGTTCTTCCACAGGAATTCGCAGACCTTTGCCCCGGTGATTTTTGCCATTGCCTGTGCTTCGATCCACTTCGTGAAGTAGTCCACGATGACCAAAATGTATTGTACTTGGCCTGCAGCTTTAGGAAAAGCGCCTAGAATGTCCATTCCCCACATTGCGAATGGGCATGGCGCGTGAATGCTGCGGAGGGGAGCCGTCGGGGTGTGCTGGACGTTCCCGTGTTTCTGGCATCCGACGCATTTTTGGACGTAAGCTCTCGCGTCTTGTCGGAGAGTGGGCCAGAAGTACCGCAAATGGACGATTTTGTGTGCCAAAGACCTCCACCTCGGGTGTCCCCCACAAACTCCCTCGTGGGCCTCGTAGAGGACGTGGTCCGTGGCCTCGGGCGGTATGCACAGCAGGTTGGGTTCAGCGTAGGCCCGGGGATAAAGTTGGTCGCCGACGACGCAGTAGCGGGCGGCTTGCATTTTTAGTTTTCTGGCCAACGCGGGGTCCTCTGGGAGGATGCCGCTTTGTATGTACCTCGTCACCGGGGACCTCCAGTCGTCGGTCCTTATGGACATGACCTCGCTATCGACGCTTCGTGAGAGCTTTCTCTCCACCATTACGCGGTTTCCCACATTCAAGGGAAGTGCAGAGCCTAACCTGACGAGGGCATCCGCCTTGGTGTTTGAGGTCCGCGGGATTGACTCCACCGTGAAGGTTTCGAGGCATGAAACCAAGGCCTTGACTTTTGCTCAGTAGGCGGGCAGAAAACCTGTCCTGGTGTCGTATTGACCATTGAGTTGTCGTGCTACCAATTCGGAATCTGTGTAGACCCTGATTTTGCGGGCTCCGTTGAGTAGCGCCATCTCGATCCCAGCGATCATGGCCTCGTACTCGGCGTCGTTGTTGGTAGCATCAAAGGCAAAGTTGAGAGCATACTCCGTCTCGATTGAGGGGCCAGCGAGGAACACCCCGGCCCCGCCACCGGCGTCACATCGTGAGCCATCAACGAACACCTTCCATTCGTCCGAGCTTGTGTCTGTCTCGGGGAAGGTGACCTCCACCACAAAGTCGGCGAGGGCTTGTCCCTTCATCGCGGTTCTCGGAATATAATTGATATCGAACTCGGAGAGCTCGACGACCCACTTGGTCATACGTCCGGAGAGGGCGGGCTGATGCAGAATCTGACGAAGTGGGAGGTCCGAAAGAACCTGGATGGGATGTGCGTGGAAGTATGGGCGTAGGCGCCTTGCGGCGGTCACTACAGCCAGCGCCATCTTTTCTGTCGGGGAGTATCTCTGCTCCGCAGGCTGGAGCACGCGACTCACAAAGTATACCGGGTGCATGGCCTCTCTTGTGAGCACCGCGCTGACGGTCTCGGGACTCACCGCCACATATAGTTGCAAATCTTCGCCCGCGTGTGGAGGTGACAAGGTGGGGAGCTTGGTGAGGAAGGTTTTTAACTCGGAGAAGGCTGTCTCGAGCTTCTCGTCCCAGACGAACTTGTCATTCTTTTTGAGGGCGGCAAAGAATGGGAGGGACTTGTCTGCTAGGCGGGAGCAAAACCTCCCCAAGTAATTTACAGCGCCGTTGAGTCTCTGTACCTCGGTACGAGATCGGGGAGACCTCATTGCGAGGATAGATTCTATTTTGGCGGGGTTGACGTCGATCCCGCTCTCGCTGATCATGAATCCCAAAAACTTCCCCGAGGACACGCCAAAAACGCACTTCTCGGGGTTCAGGCTGAGCTGGTGGTGTCCGAGGGTGGTGAAAACCTCGGCGAGGTCAGCCAGGTGCTCCTCGGGGCCCTTGCTCCGTACCACGATGTCGTCGACGTAGGCGGATACGTTCCTGTCCAGGTGGTCTTTGAAGACCAGATCGACGAGGCGTTGGAATGTGGCCCCTGCGTTCTTGAGGCCAAATGGCATGACCTTATAACAGTATGTCCCCCGTTGAGTGATAAAGGATGTCTCCTCTTCGTCACGGGGATTCATCGAGATCTGGTTGTACCCCGAGTAGGCATCGAGGAAACTCAAGACCTCGTGCCCAGCAGTCGAATCTACAAGTGCATCGATCGAGGGCAGGGGGTAGCTGTCTTTGGGGCATGCCTTGTTGAGGTCTTTGAAGTCTACACACATCCGCCACTTGCCGCTGGCCTTTTTGACCAACACGACCTTGGATAGCCATTTCGGATACTGGACTTCGCGTATGAAATCTGCGGCCAGCAGCTTGGCCACCTCTTCATTTGCGGCGGTTGCCCTTTCTTCGTTCATTTTTCTTCGACGCTGCACCACAGGACGAATGGCGACGTCGATGTTCAGGGAGTGCTGGGCCAGGGTCCGAGGCACACCTCGGAGATCTTTTGCAGTCCAGGCGAACACGTCGCGGGACCCAGCAAGCAGGGCCTCTAGTGACGCTGCTGCATCCCCAGTGAGGCAACCCCCGAGGTAGATCTTTTCTGATTTGTTTTCGAAGGGGGTAATCACCCTTCTTTCTGTCTCGGGAGTGGGTATTGTGAAATCCCGGACCTCGAGGTCTGCTTCACCCGAAGTCTCCACCATGAACACAGAGCACTTTTGCTTAGCCGAGGTCATGTAACAGACGCGGCCCTCTTCTTGGTTGCCCTTTACTTCTCCGACGCCCACGCTGGTGGGGAACTTCATTTTCAGGTGGTAGATGGAGACCACCGCCTGGAATTTCATCAAGGTGACTCTCCCGATGATCGCATTGTAGGCCGAGGGCAGGTGCACCACCGTAAACTCTATTACCTCGTTTCTCGTTGTCGAGCCAGTACCGAGGGTCATCCACAGGTCTATGAGACTAGCGACATCGACCTCGTTTCCCGAGAAGGAGGTGAGCTTCCCAGCGTAGGGTCTCAAGGATGTCGTGGAGATCCCTAGCTGCTCGAAAGCGCCAAAATACATGATGTCCACGGAGGAACCCGTGTCCACCAGTATTCGCTTCACTATTTTCGAGCCCAACTGAGCGTGTATCACCAGGGGGTCGGAGTGGGGCATATGGAGCCCTTCGGCGTCTTCTGTTGTGAAGGCCATACCCACGTGGGTCCGTGAGGTTTGTGTCACGCTGTATACCGAGGGCTCATGGTGACTTGCCCTCGCGTATCTTTTTCTTTTCGCCTGGCTCGAGCCCGCCAGCGAGGGCCCGCCCGAGATGGTGTTGATGTACCCATCCGGCGCCGCGGCTTGTCCGGAGCGCGACTGCCTTGCCGGAGCTTGTTGTTCTCTGTTGCTTGGTCGGGACCGGGTTGGTTCCTGCTGCACGAGGTTGGCCCCCGACGCGGGGTTGGCGTGCTTTTTCTCGTTTGGGTTGTAGGCGGGACCACCTTTGCCTCTGTAACCTCGTGGCTTCCCGCCGAAGCAGCTCCAACCCCCACCGCCACGGTTGTCGTATCGGTTGTTGCTTCTATTGTCGTTGTTGCCTCTGTTATTGTTGTTGTTTTTGTTTTTGTTGTTGCTTTTGTAATCGGCACGCCGGTCGTGAGTTTGCGTCATGTACGTGTCCCTCGCGGCCGGCGCAGCCACCTTAGATTTTCCCTTAGCCTCGGTCATGATTTCCTTGTCGGTCCTCGGTCGCGAGCTCTGGCTGGCAGCGTCCTCGGCGTAGACCTGTGCCGTGATCCGAGCACACAGGCTCTCATATGTGGTCGGATTTTTGAGAAAAATGCGACATTTGAAGTCCCACTGGCGAAGGTTGCCCATGAGGATGTCGCGGACCGAGGCCTCATCGATTTGTGCGATCTTAGCGACCGCGGTGGTGAACCTCGTAAAAAAGGTACCCAACTTCTCGTTTTCCCCCTGCTCGATGCCACGGAGATCGCGCATGTTCTTCTTGCGCTTTCTCGAGCCGTTGAAGTGCCCGACGAAGGACTCGCATAGCTGGGAAAACGAGGCTATCGACTCGACCTTAAGGCTGGTGAACCACGTCATTGCCGCCTTGTCCAGAGTGGTCGGAAAGATCCGACAAAAAATGGTGTCATTGTAAGAGTTGACGTTCATCTGGACGGCGTAGTGTTTTATGTGGTCCTCGGGGTCGGCCGTGCCGTCGTAAAGTCCCATTTGTGGCCAATGGAAGGCTTTGGGCGTGTGTGCCTCTTGGATCTCGGGTATTAAGGGATTCCTGTACCCACTCTCGACGGATGGGCGAGCAGACCTCGACTTTGACCTCGCCAGAGGGCGTGGCGCGCTTGCCACCGTCTCGGACAGCTCCATGTCGCGCCTTTCTGCACGTCGCGAACGGGATCGCGAGATCTGCATCGGATCTCGGGAGGGTCTCTCCGTAGTAGATCCGTTCGTGGGCGCATCCTGCCCCGGCATGTAGCCCGGGACATATGCGGGCACGTACTCGGAGTGAGGTTGCCCCTGGGGGGAAATCGGGACGTATGGGGGAGCTTGGCCCTGTTGGTACTGCCCGTAACCCGGATAGGGATACTGGTTGAAAGGAGCGCCACCCTGTTCATATCCTTGGAACGGGTATGGGTTTTGTGGGATGTTGTATGTCCAGCCTGGCGGGACCACAAAAGGGTATCCTGACGGACCCGCCGTCGCCCATGGAGGGGTCTCAGCCATGTTGTCGGGATGTTGGGGGAAGAAATTGTTTGGACAAGCCATTCTGAGGGGGTTTTAGGAATCAAGGTTTGCACTAAAATGGGAAGCTGCTTAGGATGAAGAGGTTCCCACAGACGGCGCCAATGATGAAACCCGAAATAACGGCTAAGCTACGAGACAAGAAATAAGATTATTATATTTGAGTGCAAACACTTGCTCCTTTATTTATGATTCTTCCGTGGTAGCGAGGTTACAAACCTACGAGGTTGATGTACAACTCTGAGAATCACACCTAGACCTCCTACAAGGTTCCGAGATCGCACCTAATGTTGCGAGGTCGATTCTAAGGCGAGGTAGATTTGAGAATATGATGTAGGGAGTTTTGTGAGTTTCTGTAGTGAGGTTTTAGGCGTGAGCGAGATCCCTGCGCGACTTAGAGCCATAAGCTCAGAGCTGAGTAAGAAGTCTGTTGATGAGCTCCAAGTGATTCCGGTAGGAGAGGATGAGCCCGAAAAGAAATTCTTTTTCGGTGCAAATCTCTCAGACGATGAAGTGTCAGCCATCACACATCTACTGCGAAGCAATCGTGATGTCTTCGCATGGAGCCCATATGACATGCCTGGAATAGATCCAGAACTTTCTTACCATAGGCTGAACGTTCTCCCCGACGCAAAGTCGATCGTACAACGAGCAGGACAGTCATCTATCCAACATACCGAAGGCGTGATCGCTGAAATAAAGAAATTGCAAGAAACCAACACCATTCGAGAGGTGTGGTACCCGACTTGTCTAGAAAATACCGTTATAATCAAGAAAAAGGCAAGAGATTGGAGCGTCTGTGTGGACTTTACCAATCTCAACAAAGCATGTCCAAAGGACTTGTGTTTGTTTCAAAAAATCAACCAGATAATGGATTCTACAACGGGGAATGAGCAATTGATCCACATAGTTATGGTGTTGGATTCAATCTCCCAAGTCCAAGAAGTAAACTTTCTTGGTCCCGAAGCAACCGCGCAAACCGAAATCGCAAGCGGTCTTCGTAGCGACCGAAACCGCGATCACGGCCTAGAAAACAGTGACCACGGTTCACAGAGTGATCAAGCGCAATCCAATATTCACTTGAAGAATCTAGCTTGCGATCAAAACCGCGATTGCGAGCCATAAGGCGATCACGCAAACTCCGATCTTCACTCGGAGGATCGAGCCTTAGCGCACACCAAGCAAAGCGCCTTGCTTGAAGACGACCAAAGATGTGACTCGACATCACCCTACCCGTCCGTGAGGTTTCGTTTTAATTTTTTCTATCAAATGCATAATAAATACATTAGAGGTTTCGTTTGAAACCTCATATATATTTAGGGGTGGCAAATTCTGGACCGATCCGTGAAAACCGCCCGACCCGTCCGACTCGAGACCCGCCTGATATCCAAAATACAAATATAAAATTGAACCCGAAACCAACCCGACCCAACCCATTTTAATCTGACAAAAAAGCAACCTGTTTAAGAAATATGCTAAATCCGATTGTATCCGAAAAGACCAGCTTGATACCAACCCGAACCCGACCAACCCGAACTCGATTGCACTCGACACCCGAAAGAACCCGAACCCGGTTATACCTAGCACCCAATTAAATCCGAACCCGAAATAACCCAACCTGATTATACCCGACACCTAAAATAACCCAACCTGATTATATCCGACACCTAAAATAACCCAACCCGATTATACTCGACACTTGAGTTAATTCTCCGAATTAATTCTAAATTAAATGATTTCAATCCTAAATTACTAAGACATACATTGTCCAAAAAGTTGGCATTACATTTATTTCTGTGCAAGTAAACTTCCAATTTTCAACAATTTGTTCTCTTTTTTGGGAGTTATATCATATATGCAAGGCAACAACTTACAGGAGGTTCCTCAGCATCATCAAGGATGGAGCAGAAAAATTAAACCACAATTCTATTCTCAGATAAGAAATCAATGTGACACATACCTCAGGAGCTTATCTTATGCCAAAAGTAAATGAGATAACAAGAACTATGATTTTGTAATTGTAATATCCGTGATTTTTTTCGGATAAATTTGAATTTTTTCTAGACATTCTAAAATAAATAAATTATAATATTATTATGAAATATTTATTCTAGTAAATGAATTTATTAGAAACGGAACTTAATAAATTCATAGTTAACGGAAAATTCTTTTCTTAAAACCCGATCGTTTCGACGCGCGTCACAAACCATTCCTCAATCCGTTTGCAAACGCGTCGGACCAATCATTACAATGAGATGTGGAGATTTTGGAAGATATGCACTAGATTGCTTCATTTATGAAACAATCTCTACAAAATCCACTAAGAAGTTTAAGCTATTATCTTATTGTTATGTTAGTCAAAAACCATCACTAGGAGAATATCCTCTCTTATTCTCAAATCTCTACACAATCTCTCATCATCTTTTTCTCTATTTAAAGAGAGACATGACATGAGAGAGAGGCTTAAGAAGCTCTCATCCTCCTCTCTTCTAGCTCTCTCTCTTCCTCCATAAAACTCCACTAGTGCATTCCACCACACCATCACACCACCACACCACCACACCACCACCACTTCCGGCCACCACCAGGCGCTGCCACCAGCCCGGAGCCGCCGCCGTCCAGCCGTGCCGCCGCCCCTCTCTTCCACTCTAGTGGTGTGTTCTTGCTCCAAAAATCCCACAAATTAAGGGTATAAAAATCTAACTCTTTTTACACCATTTTAAGTTGTTTTTAGCATGATTAAAATTGATTTAAAATCTGATTTTCCTCTCAAAAATCAGAATATAAAATGTTATAAAAAGGGCTTGATTTTCCTTTGATTCTTACATGCATGCATACCTTGTTAGAAAGAATGGTGTCTTCTACAAATCATGTGAACTTCTACTAAAATCCTACATATTTTAAGGGTGATTCTCACCTTATAAATTCCGATTTTTATTTTTATTTAAATGATTCAAAGAAGCCCCTCTTGTTGTTGGAAATCTATAAGTTATACTAGTATTTTCAATGGTAAAAATTTAAGACATTTGGATCTTGCCTAAAACCCACTTGCATGTCACTTTGAGTACTTAGAAGAGACTTTTCTAATATTTGTAAATTTTAAGATCTAATAAACTTAAGCTAGAAAGATTTTTAATGGAAATTGTTCTTGCATGTTGATGAAACCCGAAATAACGGCTACGCTACGAGACAAGAAATAAGATTATTATATTTGAGTGCAAACACTTGCTCCTTTATTTATGATTCTTCCGTGGTAGAGAGGTTACAAACCTACGAGGTTGATGTACAACTCTGAGAATCACACCTAGACCTCCTACAAGGTTCCGAGATCGCACCTAATGTTGCGAGGTCGATTCTAGGGCGAGGTAGATTTGAGAATATGATGTAGGGAGTTTTGTGAGTTTCTGTAGTGAGGTTTTAGGCGTGAGCGAGATCCCTGCGCGACTTTGGGGTCCTTTTGTGGGTTTCTCTTATCTGTAGCGAGGTCTTCTGACGATGTTCCTATCACGTCGATCTTTAACAAGCAAGAGAGTTCTTGAGTTCAAGTGGTTTTTCGACCCCTTCTTCCTACGAGGTTCTTCTCTATTTATAGAGAATTGGGGGGCTGAGTTTAGGTCAATGTTCGATGTGGGATACTCGAAATAAGGGCTTTTGATTGGTCCATGAGTGAGGTCACTTGTGATTGGTTTGGGAGTGAGGTTGTTGGTGATTGGTTCGAGCGGGCGGGCGCATTAGTAGAGTCGGTGACGAGGTTGAGACCTCGTCCCGGGATGTTTGAGAGACCTCGCATCCGTCGGGAGTTTTGTTTTTAAATAACCGAGCATGGACGTGGGTCCCTAACTTGCCTATGGGGGTCCTTCTGGGCCCACTTTTTGCTTTTACTGTTTTGGACATCATCACATGTTTCAATAAAGGAATTGTTATGAAGAAAATCAACATGCATGTTTCACTTGAGTAAGAAATGGACTTTTGATGATGTTTGAGGAATAACTTAGTCTTATGGATTTGTAATATGCTTTGATGATCTTATAAGTTCTTGCATGCTACTTTAAATAAATTTTATTAAGAAAACCCACCTTGCATGTAATTTCCTAACAATTTTAACACTTAAATGGATTTTCTATTTATTTTATTTATTTTATTAAAACCGGTTATATATATAAAATTGCTAGACTTTTAAATAATTTCTATAAACTTTGCATGTAGAAGTTATGGAGTTTCTAAAATAAATATTATTGTTGAATGTACTCTAAGTTTACTAAGATGGAATATTTACCATATTCTTTAAATAAAAAGAAGTATAACCCTTAACATAAGCTTTGTTAAAAATCTTTCAAAAATATGATTGTGAGATTAAATAGTTTTTCTAGAAGTCATTTATACACATGCATGACCATGCTAGAATTTTCCTTTGAATAAATAATGATTTATATGAAAGTTATAATAAATACAAACTTCATTAAAAGAAGTCTTCTTAAGAAAATGATGCATGCAAATCATTTTATAAACCATTTTAAATACATATAAACACTTGTGTGTAAGTTAAAAAGAGTTTTTCTTAGGCTAAGTAAAGCCTTATATTCATATTATTAACTAAGTAATTTTTATAAGTTGCAAAACCCTTAATAAGTGTCACCTAGAAAATAATAATAAAAAAGAGTTATTATTATTTTACCCTTCTTCCTAACTAAATTATCTAACCAAATAATTTAGTTTAACTCACTTTCTCTTAGAAGAGGAAACTAAGAGAAAGGTTGTCTTTAAATTAAAATAAGGATTTTAATAAGTGTTAATTATCATTCTTGCGATTAAATAGGTCGAGGTTCTCAAACGGCACTAAACCGTCTTATTTCCGAGTTAGTACCATATCCGAAGGACATTCAAGGCAAGTGGATATTCTCCCTTGTAACCTTTATATATATATATATATATCATTTCCGTTAAGGAAATTCTTCTATGTTGGGAACTACATGTTTGCTAAAAATGAATAAATTTAGTTTATTCATTTACTTAGAAATAAACGACATATTGTTATTATGATTCGTACTACGCTATTACTGAACTTTAGGATCGATGATTTGTGGCCTTGCTTGTTTCAATCTCTTTTCGAGATTGGTTATGGATTAACCTAGGCGATATTATATTATGCACTAGCTAGATGCCTATATACTCGGGATGAAAGAGGCCCGGTATCCTCAGGATGAAAGAGGCCTGCACACTCAGGATGAAAGAGGCCTGGAATTCCTTTATTTCCTTTAAGTGGACTCGGCTCTTTCACAACCTCCACACCCTTAAAATTTATAAATAATATGAAATGTTTTGACACGTAATAAAGATAAGTGCTAGTGCACATTAAAATGAATTAAAACCGGGCCGGTTTAGCACCACGTGTACGCGACTCTCGGTCCGAAAAGGGTGCGAGAGGTTTTCTAGAAAATTGATGTGGCCTAAAACATTCCCAACGTTAACTGTACTCTAAGAGAAACTACAATCTCGTGATTCCCTTCTTCTCGAATCCAAGTTTATCTCTTTTCGAGATCAACTAAATTCCGTCCTTATAAGCTCCACAAAGTGATTATAATTTTTTTAAGTACTTCTTCCCTTAATCTCCTTGATGAGATAATAAAATTACCATACTACCCTTGAGAATTTCCGTTCTCATTTGCTTAGTCTCCTTAGACTAATTCCTTTTGTTTTCCGCATTTTTGCCTGGTATTTCTCGCCCTTCGCGACAAATGCCAGACGCTAGGAAACCTCCATCGAAGGCGTAAAAGACGAAGATTACTCAAGTGAAGGAAGGAAAGTCGGAAAATTTTCAAGGATGGCATTTTGTTCATTTTTGGGTTTCTCCACATTGGTTTAAACAATATTAATTTATATTCCGCTTCCTAACAACTCTTAAGTTTATGTTTTGTCAAACTAAGTTCGAACTTTGTAATGGATACTTATAAGTCTCACATGTGAGCAACTCTTTATATGTAATGACTTTTAATTCTGCATGTTTTATTCAATTTAATACCTTATAAAGCCTAGGGTGACTTTGGGTGGTAAAACCCGAGGTCACTGGCGGTAACACCTATCGTTGCAAAATAGGGGTGTTACAGTAATATCATAATAGGATAGCCATAAGTTGCTCACAAAATGTAGCCAAAAAATTCTGAAAAGATGCATTTAAAAGACCACAAACCAAGTAGTAGGTTTACACGGGATCCATAATTAATTAGTTTTCCTAAGAAGCCACAAAATATATTTCCCTTGAAATCACTTTAGCAACAACAAATTTGAATACTTGATGCCAACAACCCAAAAGTCAAGCCTACAACAAAATAACAATAATTAAATCATCAACAAATTTAAATACTTGAGTAGACAATAAGGGAAAAAAATCATTACAACTGACATCTTTTAAGTTCATACGACCAAAAAAGAATGGTATAGAAATGCAACCATTAGCAACAACATCGAAAGAATCATAAAACGACTAGCAAAAAATACAACATTAGATAAGCACAATGTACAAGACTAGTGAAAAAGTGCATACCATACTTATTGAACTTGATCACCAGATTCACCACTTTCAATTATTGAAGTCCCTTCTAAGATGAAACTAATCATAAAAGTAATTTAAATATAAATATTATTCAAAACAAGATAAAAATATAACAATTTAAGAATTGTGATATATTTAGGATTTTACCGTCATATCCAATTAACCAATTTTGTGCAGCCACCAATACATCTACATTTTGATCTTTAAGAGCACTCCTACATTTACTAATAATCCTTCCTCCCATGCTGAATGTTGACTCGGAAGCAACTGAAGTAATTAGAATAGCTAGTATGTCTCTAGACATAGCAAAAAGTACTGGAAATTCAGTAGAATGAACCTTCCAATAATCAAGCACATCATATTCTTTACTTTTATCCGACTTTATACGGTCATCTTCCAAATATTTGTCTAACTCGCTTTTTGAAAAACTGTGCTGACCATAATAGTCAAATTCCTACATCATAAGTGCTTAATATATGAAATAAAAGTTAACATTTAAATTAGTATTTTAGTAAATAACAAAAGAAAGTTTAAAATTATGTAGAAAGTTTAAATACCTCAAAGCCATCATATTCAAATGAAGTTTCCACTCTAGGCACTTCAAAACTTGATGAATTACCAATTCCAGCCATGCGTTAATATTCATTGAAAAGTTCTTCCAAACTCAACTTTACTTCTTTAGCCATGTTTTCCCCTTCTAAGAGACCATATGTTCCACGAAAACAATAATCCAAAAACGAGAACTTGTATCGAGGATCAAAAGCAACGACAATTGCAAGTATCAATACATAATCATTCCAATACTTGTTGAACTTCTCTATCATCAAATTTATTGCATTCTTAAGTTCACTAGGAGTATCCAAATCAACAATTGGTTCTTGTAACCGCTTACTTAGAAGACCTTAGGAAGATACAAATTGGCAGTCGGGCAATCACTTCCAAAAAACAATGTGGTCAAGTCATAAAGCGGTTTCAACAACTTGCAGATATCAACAATTCTCCCCCATTCATAATCTCTAAGATGATACTTGGAGAGATCAGAAGAATCATAAAAATAAGCATTCAAAACACTTCGGTATTTCAATGCCCTATCAAGCATTATATAAGTTGAATTTCATCTCGTAGCTACATCCAACCACAATTCACCAAAAAAGGAAACCTCAGAAGATCTCTTAGCCAAATTATAAAACTTATTGAACCTCGCCTCTGAACCATCAATGTATTTGATGCCTTATCTAAGTTTCACTATAGACTGGTCAATTACTTTCAACCCATTTTGTACAATCAAATTCAGATATGAAAATATTTACCCTTACATACCAAATCCTTAAGCAATGTCCCATCTTTCAACTTCTTTATCATCTTATCCATGTTCGATGCATTATCAACCGTTAAGCAAAAAAGCACTGAACATTGCAAAACACTTGCAAAACAAAAGAGATGCCTACATTCCTCTATCTATAATGATTATTCCAACCCAGAATCATGATTCGGAAATATCCTAGATTATGCATTGGTAGTTGCATCTTTGCGGTGAGAGTAGACGATGATTTAGATCAGTTTGAGTTGCATCTTTTTTCAATTCAATGGTTGCTTTTGGATAAATTTTTATGAATTAAAATTTAACGCATAACTTAGTTTCCAAAGAAAAAGCAATTTAGATGTTATCTTTTCATATCGTTCTATCTCGCCACTTTGTCTTTAATCGGAATGCAAGTTGAACTTTGAAGGCTTTTAGACTAATGGACAAAGTTGCTAATATGAATTGGATGCTAATATATATAGGTATGGCTAAAACATGACTTAGCTTGAAGCTGAGGACCACACTTCGGTTCTATCCCCAAGAAGATGCAATTTGTACGGGCCTTAAACAAGATGAAATCTGATCTTTTGCTAAGATTCAATTTGTACAGGGTTAAATTAATACATGATACTTTATGTTATGGTTAAAATTTTGATATTTTATTTATATGGGCCTTAAACAAATGCTATGGAAAGAATTTTTTCTAAGTGATAGGATTTAAGGTAAAATATTATTGTCTTAATGTTTCAGAGTCAAAGAAAGCTCTTATGGCATGTATACCCATAAAGAAAACGACTTGTACCATAAAACAATTGGTGTCATCAAGCTAGGAGAAAACAAGTTTTATAAGAGCGAACACAATTAGTTAACAATTTACAATAAGGAATTATCTCTCTTTAAAGAGAGAGATGGTGATGATTACATTAATATACAAGCATAAGAGACCCTTCGTGCAACAATGCTCTCTAAGAATGAGTCAACATATACTATTTCCTCATGTTGAAATACTATGCAGAGGAGCAATTACCTGTGCAAAGTGTAAGACAAGAAATGCAATAATCTAACAAGTATACTATTGGGTTAATGAGACCAAAACAAATCCTCAATACACTGTTTCTTCAAGAACCGGAACAAGGATGTCGATGATTCCTACCAAACAGGAAGTGCTGCAAGGCATTAAGAAAATCATTAAGTAATTCAAGATTCTAACAACCTAAAGATGGAAAGACTGATCAAAATTGATATTTAATCCCAAAGAGAAACATCTTTGTGAAATTTGATCTCAAAGATGATCAATTTCAATGCAAGCAAGGGTCCAATGAAGTGTTGCCACCGCATAACCTTTCTCACATATTGTGAATTTGGGTTTGTCCCACATCGAGACTTGGCTGAGATACCCAACACCACATAATTTTACTCACATATTGTGAATTAGGGTTCGTCCCACATCGAAACTTGGCTGAGATACCCCACAACAAAACAATATATATAGAGGAAGAATGGAATTAAACAAAGGATCGAAAAATCTCTTCTAGTCACTATTTTTTTTGTACCTAGATTCGATGTGTTAATCTTCGAATGAGATCGCGCTATTTATGATATTGAAATAATTTTTAGCTGAAGGGTGGGGAGGAGGAAAAATCTATGTATAAATAATAATTTTTAGCTGAATGGTGGGGAGGAAGAAAAATCTATATACAAAACCCGTTTGGTTGTACAAAATCCTAGAGTTAGCATTTAATAAAATTCCGTACTTAGCGTCATTATATTCCGGTTTCATCACACCTCACTTGAATGCTCTTCATCATACCCTCAAATATGCGGCTAGAACTACTAGATAAGGTATTCGCTTAAATGGTTTGATTGGGCCTCTTGCCAAGTCGGCAAAAGATCAGTAAGTGGCTACCTTGTCCTCTTAGGCACTTTTCCTATTTGTTTGAAGTACAAAGAGCAATCTATTGTGAGCAGAAGCGTATCAGTGTATGATATATTGCAATTTATTTGCATTAGCTTGTGCTTATTACATTAAAAACGGTGGCAATTGGACGATTTTCTTAAAACAACAAATTCTGCTTGATGATTGTCCCATGGAGTTCAAAAAAACCCGAAACATAAAAAAAATCCGAATAACTCGACAACGGGTTAGAAATAGCTACTGAATTCAATTATTCTTCTGTGCGTATCAACGGTTCTTTAGTCAAACAAAAGTTCGATAAATTAAAGGTATATCTATATTACTTAAATTAGTATAATAGTTTAAATATTATAATTTCAGTATTAACCAATTGTTATTGTTTTATAATTTCATTTTCAGGTTAAAGCATCGTATGTGCGTGCTGAATGAAAAATGGTGAATGACCTAAAAGAAATGATGGAGGCGGTGAAAATTAATCCCTTAGTGGGTGGTATATATGTTGATAAGAAGATAATGAAATACCAAATAACAAATGAGGTGTATTATAATCATACCGGTGAAAAAAGAAACCATGTCATATTGATAGTAGGATATGGTATTTTTGCTAAAGAGGGAGACTACTAGATAGTCCAAAATACACGGGGATGAATGGAGAATAAATGGGAAATTTAGAATTGCCAGAGGTTCCAACACGTGTGGTATTGAAGGGAAATACTATTATCCTGTATTGATTGGTAAGATTGATAAATTCTTGCTCTTCGTGATTTCTAAATAGTGCCCACTCAAACTTCGAGCGCCGAACTGATGTATAGGAATACTTTTTGGCATGTTGCATCGGTCGAGGTGGCCGATAGCTCATCCTCTCCCTTTTTCATCCCCTAATTTCTAATTATTTTTCTTTTCCTACTTAGGTATCATTCAACAATATTTCACGATCCTTAACAAACGTATTTCTAATTATTATTTTAATCATCCCACTAATTTATTTTCAATTGAATGACCCGGAGTATTATGTAGTACTCCAGATAATTAAGAGATGGGCTCACACCTATCTAGAAGTACTTTAATTGCCAGTGATTAAAGATTATTTAATGAATATATAATCAAATTCTTTCATAATATATAATTCATACAGAAGTAAATTAAATATTTTTTATATTTGAAGAAAGCATATAACATCATTATAATCATTTTTTCTTTTTTATTGAAATGTTCTCCTTTTATTTTTTATATGATCTCAATTAAAATTATGAACTTAAAATTATATGACCACAAATTGATCTCGTGATCTGAATTATCTTTGTCAAGATAATTTTGTTATATAATATCATAAAAATTATAAAAAATAAATTCATGAAAAAACTGATTAAAGAAAAGATATGAAAGGAATAAACTATATTGGACTTCAATTTTTTTCTATCAAATGCATAATAAGGCTATGTTTGCTAAGTTACCAAAAAAACTAGTTAGAAAATTCATTTTTCTTTTTAATCTTGATCATTGAATTAAATAAAGTTAACATAAAATTTGTAATCATAAAGTGATCAATATCGTAAGATAAGGAGTTTGGTTCAAATGATATTTCTGTGTGGACTTTACCAATCTCAACAAATCATGTCCAAAGGACTTGTGTTTGTTTCACAAAATCAACCAGCTAATGGATTCTACAACGGAGAACGAGCAATTGATCCACACAGTTATAGTGTTGGATTCAATCGCCAAAGACCAATAAGTAAACTTTCTTGGTCCCGAAGCAGCCGCGCAAACCGAAATCTCAAGCGGTCTTCGCAGCGACCGAAACTGCGATCATGACCCAAAAAATAGTGACAACGGTTCGCAGAGTGATCAAGCGCAATCCGATATTCACTTGAAGAATCTAGCTTGCGATCAAAACCGCAATCACGATCCATAAGACAATCACGCAAACTCCGATCTGCACTCGGAGGATCGAGCCTTAACGCACATCAAGCAAAGCGCCTTGCTTGAAGACGACCAAAGATGTGACTCGACATCACCCGCAAGTGCGGCCGCACATTGTGTGATCCAGTGGGGGCCCAATTCGAGTGACGCTATCGAAGGTCATAGTACTTTGTGGTCTGATCCCTACGGATTAGACCATTTATGGGATTCGGCGATGCGTGTCGCCGGATCCGAAGAAGATTTGCGAAATTTGAAAGCATACTTGTAATCTCCTCCAATATTGACCGTGCTTGACAAAGGGTACATCTTGAAGCTTTATTTAGCCATGTCCCCTCGAGCAATCAGTGTCGCCTTGATTAAGGAGCCAATCAGAAATCAAAGGCCATTCTACTACACCAGTAAAACGTTGCTCGGCGCAGAAATCAAAGCCCATGGAGTAGTTGCTGCTAGTTTTGGGGCATCTCGCAAGCTCAATCACTGCTTTCAAGAGCACCCAATTCAAGTCATTACGACCTATCCTATTCAAGCGCTCCTCGCAATCTCGGATCTCGCAGAATGGGTCGCAAAATGGGTTGTGGAGTTAGGGCAAAACGACATCGAGTACTGCCATAAAGGGACAAGTGTTGGCGAATTTTGTAGCCATTCGCATACCATCGGAGCCGCACGCGACAAGCGAAACTGCAGTCGCAAATGACCTCTAGAATCACAGAGTAGCGCCCGTTATGGAAACAACGGTCACGACCGGTATGACCACGGTCGCGGATGGCATAACCACGGTCGCCTCTAAATCTTAGATTCATTTTTATCTCATTCTACTTTGATTAGTTAAATTTTTTATTGATTAATTATATATTCAAATCTCATATTATAAAGAAAAAATTATATACATTAGAATTGAACTTTTGTTTGATATTATATGTATAGATTTTATTCATATTAATTTATTTTTAAAATAAATAATTTATATTTGAAAAAATCTTTACCAGGTACGGATATTTATTCTAGTATTTACTAAAGCAATAGGCAAGCAACCGTTTCACCATTTTCTTCTCAAATTGGGCATTCTCGACTTTCGTAATGAGGGAAAATATTAGAGGATATATATTATACTTAAAGTTATCTTATCTAGATATTTTTTTTTTTATGTTTTTAGGAAGTTTATATCTTTTCCTAGAAGATAGATATATTATATATTATTGTCTTATAGATAGATTTATAGTTTGTTTGAGACTTATCTTGTGATCTCCTATAATGTACTTGTTGACATACGAAGATCAAATCAAGAAAATAACTTTTACCATCACTTTACTTTATTTTCAATATTTTCATCCCGATTGTCGTTTTTAAACATAAATTTATAGTAGCATAATTTTACACATACAATAATTATAACTACGTAATTCATGGAAAATACCAAAATTGAAGCAGTCATCTCTTGACCGCCGTTAGGGACGTTTCCATCAATCCACCCCATATGCCTGAATTTTTGCAGTTTGCTTTCGACATGACTGACTTTGGTCGTTTTTAGGGTTCACATATTCATTATATAACTTAAACGTGATTTGAAATTTGATGCCATATAAATATTACGTACTTGTATAAATAATCCAAATAATCACATATGAACCAAATATAACGTGGTAGAAAATCATGCGATGAAAGAATAACATTAATGTACGTGTACGTCTATCCATGATATGATAACTTGCATAATCCGTAATGTATATCATGTATATACTTTTGTGAACTTAATTAATTTCAAACATAAAAGTATTCTAGCCGTGTTTCATATGTATATTGTACGTATCAATATAGTGACATTTCAATAAGGAATTATCTACGTTGTGGATCAATTATTCAATATTGTTGCACATATGTGAATTTGATTTGTTCTTCATTCTCTACGATCGTGCCATCGGGTTTACATTACTCTAGAAACCTTATTAAAGACTTGTCCAACACTAGCAATTAACAAATTGGCGGGTTTAAATATTCTATAGCTTTAGAAATCTTGGACATGATATGATACTTGACTGAAACTTCCAAAATTTAACGTTTTTTTTATCATTTTAATGGACAATCTACAAATGGAATTTTATAAGTTCTTTAGTTTGAAATTTGGCGAAGGCTTTGACAAGCCCTTGTAGTGTAGCCAGAAATTTATCATTGTAGGGGCCGACAAAATTTTCTAATATATCTAATGTACGTTTCGAGAAAGATGTAAAAATAAAATTAAATACAAATTTAGACAAAAAAGAGAACATATTTTTATAGAAGAGGGACTAAAATATTTTAAAATATAATTATATTAAGAAAATAAGAATTTATAATGTCGACGACTTATATAATTATGAATTATGTTTCAGACTACATTTCGATTAAAAAAAAATATTTCAAAATACAAATTAATTGAATGATTTGTATCTATAAATATTAAAAGCTCGTAACTAAAAATTAAAACCCAAACTAAAACCCTTGTTTCAAAGTTTTCGGATTCAATTACATTATGAAGGTAGGATGTTTAACAAAGATAAAAATATTCTAACTAAGTAAATGACTTGTTAAAAGTGGTTTGTATACGTCCCATCTTCAAACGTTCAGAACTTCTTGCTCAAATGTCAGAATTAAGCTTATAATATATCAAATCAAAGCTATTTACAAGAGGAACATATATACGGATAAAAATTTGGATTGAGGGGGCATGGCCCCCACCCGCCCCAACATAGCTCTGCCCCTGCTTGTACAAACTCCTTAATAAGTTCTTTTAGAATTTTTTAAGTTCTTTAGTTTGAAATTCTAATGTAAGTAGTTCTTTAATATTTTGTTAAACAACATTCTTTCCTTATAAATATTCTCATGTTTAACTAGCTATATAGCCAAGTTTCTTATACATTTAAAACATGGAAACAGTCTTACATATATCCTTGACTTTGCATTTGAAAATTAACTATATGCACTCCAAATTTCAGGCTTTTTTATGTAGATAATATATACCGATCGACTCAATAAGAACTCAAGACTTTCATTTGCAAACTCGTTCGGTCAAAAAATTAAGACTTTTCCATAAAAAGCACAGCTTATATTATCAAGCAACTATCTCAATTCTCAACTACACCAACAAATTAAAAAAAAAAAACTAAAATTCAACCAAGACTTTTCATCTTATTTATTTTGTCAAAATCATTATAAATAAAGTCCAGCATCCACACAAATTTCCATCAATCAATCTAGCTAGCTCATTACTTTGTGAATTTGATAATCTCACCTTCATCTTCTTCATCCTTTATCATCATTCATCGATCGAGCGATCGCCATGGCAGCCGGAGGAGGATCGTTGGAGGATACGGCTGCATTTGCAGCTGCCACAGTTTGTTTCGTTATGATCTTCGTCTCCATCATCATCGAGCATCTAATCCACCTTATTGGCAAGGTAATTTAATTAGTTATTAAGCTCCTCAATTAGTAGCTTATGCACTTGCATTAATTACCTATTTTTTTTCGTATTTAAATAATTAATCTCTTAGAGATCGATCGATATGAAGGGTTGATTATTTAGAACTTTAAAGAATTATTTTATAGGTAAGCTTTACTAATTAAATTAAATACCATCTATATTCATATGGTTTTAACTAATTTTAAGCAATGATAAATTAAGTTCGAAGATCTATCAATTATCAGTGTACATATATGTATATAATTAACGTGATGTTTTGGTACATATGTATTTTATTCAGTGGCTGAAGAAAACACATAGGATAAAACTGTACGAAGCACTGGAGAAAATCAAATCAGGTGTGTGTAAAATGGCTAGGGTCACTTAATTAATTACTATATTAATTAATTTATTTATATGGTTGATTTGAAATTTTTGGCAGAGCTTATGCTGGTGGGATTCATATCACTTTTAATAACAGCAACCCAAAGTTCCATAGCTAAAATCTGCGTAAACCAAGGTGCTGTGGAATCATGGTTGGCATGCAAGAACGGCAAGATTACCAAACCTGATCCACCCGTTTGTAAAGAGGTTAATTTGTATATTTTGTCTTGATTAGAACCAATTTTCTAGCTTAATTAAGGATTTTTCTAATGTGTGCCCATGGGCACACATTTAGAATTCTAATCTTGGTAAATTTGAATTTTATTTATTAATTTGGATTTTTTTAAAAAAGTTTATTAATTTCAATTTAGGGAATAGTTTTAAAATAATTTTCTAAATTAACACTTTTATTGTGTGCCCATGAACACACATTAGCCGAACCGATTAATTAATTATGTATTTGGTATAGGTTAAAATTTTAATAAACTGAAAAGAGTCCTTTGTTAGATTAGTTATACAATATTGTTAGATTGCTTACCGAGGACATATATAGTTTAGAAAGATCGGAAGCAACGGATCGAATATATATTATAATAATCTGCAATAATGTTGTTGGGGTCGAGATTTTTAGATGGCTGATGCTGTTTGCACACCGTATTTTGGCTGATTACACCACACAGTCTGTTTGAGCGGAGTCTCCACACAAACAGTTTGAGTGGAGTCCACTCATATAGTTTGAGTAGAGAGATGCCCCTTCTCGCGTCCCTTCTTTTAGTATTTTGCCGATCGCCTTTTCGGTTATATATCTATACACATTATTTATTTTAATAACATCTAAAATCATACCCTAAAAACCCTTCAATCTTTATAAATCTATTTTCGTTTAGTAATGTTAATTATTTAATTAAAACTTTTAAGATAAGTGTATATTAATTATTTTTTATTTTTTAATATGTGATATTATATGAAACAATCTACACATACAATATGGTATCTAGTCCTTATCTATTAATTATAAATATCAAATTAACTGTCCGACTACATAATACCAATTGAAACCTAAACACTTATCCTAACCTTAAATACTAACCCTAAACCCTAATACTTACCCTAAAATCTATACTTTCCCTAACCATAAACCTAAGCCTCAAATCCTAATCTTAAATCCTAAATTTTAAACCCTAACCCTAATAATACCCTGATCCTAACCTTAATCATAACTCTAACCCTAAACATTAAACCCTAACCCATAATCCTAAATCCTACCCTTAAATTTTACTCCCTAACTCTAACCCTTAAAACCATAACCCTAATTTCTAAACCATAAACCTAACTCATAAACCCTAATACTTTCCCTATACTCTACTTGGCCTTAACCCTAACTATAAACCCCTTAAACCATAACCCTAAATTCTAAACCATAAACCCTAATCATAAACCCTAATACTTACCCTATACTCTACCTGGCCTTAACCCTAACTATAAACCTAAACCTCAAATCCAAGATCCTAATTCTAAATTTTAAACATCAACCCTAATAATAAACCCTAATCCTAACCTTAAACTCTAACCCTAACATTAACCCTAACTAATAACCCTAAATCATAACTCTAACCTTAATTAAATCCTAACCCGAACATTAAATCCTAAGCCATAACCTTAACATTTACTCTATAACCTTAACCTTAAACCTTAACCCTAAATTCTATACACTAACCATAAAATCCTAATAATTAACCCTAATACCAAGTATTCATCAAGATAAAATTGTAATTTTTTTTTATCAAAACTCAATTTAAACAAGTATTCATCAATTTAAACAAGCATTCATCAAGATTTGTAATTTTTTTTTATCAAACTTTGAGTTAAGAAAAAATCATTAATATAAATGCATAAAAAGATAAAGAAAATCTAATTTTATTAATTTAAATTAAGATTCGAATTTTTTTCAACATCTACAAATAATATTAGTCATCAACATAAAATTGTATCTTTTTCTCAAAATAAAAATATATCAACATAACAAAATTTATTATTTAAAATTATAACATTATATAGATATAAATTTTATACTTTGAGCTCAAGCCTTATTAAAAGATAAAAAATATATTAAGACCCTAAATCTTTTTAAGAGATAAAAATATTAAATTAATATGGAAAATATCATCTCATAGAAATTTATGTATATAAAATTACATAAATATGTTATCTGTTGTACTAAACTAATACATAATCCATAGATAGAAAATTATATACATAAAAATTATATAAACATGTCATCTATTTAGTATATATAGCAAGAATACTATAAGTTGTTACAAAATCTATTAAAATATAATTTCACATTATTTTATTCAAAAATGCCACGTGGCGCAAATTTTATAACATACTTGAGTTCTGCTTTATAATATATTAAGGTAGATGACATAAATAAAAATTTTAAAAAATCGAAAAGTAGGTCGATTAAACCCTATAAAAAGAACGGTAGAAGGGGTATTTCTCCACTCAAACTGTTTGTGTGGACTCCACTCAAACTGTTTGTGTGAGTCCACACAAACAAATTGTGTGGTGCAACTAGTAAAAAAATTGTGTGCAAACAGTATCAACGTTTTTGGCTTGAATCGTAATACGCGTGTTTCTTAGATTGAATCTTAAAATTGTAAGTTTCTAGATTATAGTTGAATATATAATTAAAAACAGGCATAATATATCGTAAAATTCTTATATTTTCTGTGAACATATTAAAATTACAATATATTAATAACTTTAAAATATGAAAATGTTATTTTTTCTATATTTTAGTGGCGATTTAATGACTTATCTATATTTATAGTCAAGTAAAAGGACATTAATGCATGTATTCATATTTTAATTAATGAAATAATTTTTCCTATAATAGAGATTTGTTGTAGTATGATAAGAATCATATGGTTTACAAAATTGTTAGTCTTATCTTATAAAACGGTTCGAATTCGGTAGAGTTGTAAAAAAAACTCTATGGGTGAAGTTCTAAAACCCTATGATAATTTGGTGAACCCTAGGGGAAATAATTAAAAAGAAAAAAATCATAATTAGATTTGGTGAGAGGTAAATCTAATCTCAACTATTCATATCTTATTTAACGACTGAGATCTCTCCAACTCTACCCATAGAATTTTTTTGCAACTCTATTGGAGCCCAGTAACCTAAGATTCTAGTTAGCGATTTATCTTAATGAGATTTTGCTCACAACGATATCAATTTTGTACATGTCGATCTTTACATTGGAGACTTTATAATGCAATTTTCTTATACACTAATATACATTGCATATATAATTTTTTTGTTTACAGGGAAAAGTGCAATTTATTTCACAGGGAGCTCTTCATGAACTACACGTATTTATTTTCGTATTGGCTTGTGTTCATGTTATCAATTGCGTCCTCACCATGGTCTTGGGCAAAGCTAAGGTAACGTGTCGTTTGCCTTTTTTATAATTTTTGATTAGTTTGAATTAAATAACATAATTGTCGTTTTCACGTATAATTGATTTTATTCATATTCAACCAAAAAAAAATTGATTTTATTCATCTGTAACCATTT
Source organism: Fallopia convolvulus (assembly GCA_964016875.1). Taxonomy (NCBI): domain Eukaryota; kingdom Viridiplantae; phylum Streptophyta; class Magnoliopsida; order Caryophyllales; family Polygonaceae; genus Fallopia; species Fallopia convolvulus. The sequence continues at coordinate 4,176,104 of OZ024719.1, forward strand.
TGATTTTGCAGATGAGACGCTGGCGGAAATGGGAAGAAGAGACAAAAACACAAGAATACCTATCTTCTCATAGTAATTAATTTAACTAACTCCTAATTTTTTTTTAATTAGAATAGTTTCTTGTACTTGATTAATTATGTACTAATTAGCTTAATATATTAATCAATTAAACCAGATCCAGAGACACCCAGATACACTAGACAAATTACTTTCGTAAGAAGACACTACAACTTTTGGACTACCAATCCTATTCTTCTTCCAATTGTAAGTATATATGCTCGGATTTAGTTTGTATTGATTAGTTAAATATTGACAATGTATTAAATTGTTCAAGTGAAACATGAGATGCTAGATTTATTCAGAAAAATTAGGTTTTACTAATTAAATTGTTTGTTTTTATAATTGTGATCAGAGGTGTTTCTTCAGGCAGTTCTTGGCATCCATTCGAAAAGTGGATTACTTGACACTAAGGCATGGATTTATAACGGTAATTTCATGAGTTTTCACTTTATCTATTGTTTATCACAGTATAAAGTTAGATAATCTACTTATTATAAATTAGTAAATTACCCAAAACAAGATAAACTTTTCAAAATCATCCGTAAATTAAAAAATTATAAATTGTTCAGTGCTTCAATAACTGGCTTTAACTATTTTTGTTAATAAGTATTCAAATTAACATTTTTATTCAAGAAATAAAATCATGTTTTATAGTAATTTTTTGAATAAATTTTAAACATTAAAAAGGGCTGTTGTTGACCTTTTGAAAACAAAAGTTCAAAGTTGGGAGGTCACGCATAATTTTTTTCATTTTTGGATGATTTTTTCGAAAATTTCTCTTATTTAATTTACTAGTGGTTTTGTGTAATCTATACCACTTATCATGTATAATTGCAATTAACACTACTTCCTGCCAATGTATTTAATTAATTTGCAGGCACATATAGCACCTGAAAATCAAGGAAATTTCGATTTTCACAATTACATGAATAGATCGCTTGAAGAGGACTACAAAGTTGTTGTCGGAATCAGGTTTAAAACTTTTCAATGCCAGATTTGTTAATTACTTTGCACTTTTCTTAAATCTTAATCTGATATGATTGATAAGCATACACGTAATTAATTTCAATATATGACTATTATATTGAATATATAGAATATAATAATATGATCCATCCGTGTCCAATTTTGTTGCTAGTAAACCTTAACTATTCAGGTCAAGATTGGAACTTTCTAATTTCTATTTATTTTAGTAGTAAGTTAAGGAAATTTTAAGAGAAGTCAAACCCTAACATTTTCAGCTCAGATTTGGTCATGCATGACATATTGACATGTGCTACAATGTCCACTTTAACACTGTTTAAAACTTATTTTTCTTAAAATCATTGTCTAAGACTTTTCAATATTTTTTTTGTAGATTACTTTTAATTTTTAATTTGGGATATATTTTCTTATATTAAGAAATTTAACCTATAAGATATATTTTTTTTTGGGTGGAACGACCTATAATATATTTTGAGATGTACATGTGTACATATACATTTCTCTAAATTTTCTTGTTGTTCATTATTGTTTTTCAGCCCAACAATTTGGTTTACGGCCGTGGTATCACTACTCTTCAATAAATATGGTGAGTGTTCTTACAACAATTGATCACTTACATTTATTCATCATACAGAATACCTCGTATAGTAACAGTCTTTTTATTATGTACTCTTAGGATAAGTTATAAGAAACTTAATTTGAAAACTAAAACCCTAAAATAAAATTAATAAACCCTATAAAAAATTAAATATATCCTAAATAAAAATTTTACAAAATCTTTCCGCAATTAGCTTCTTAGGATAGTATGTAACCTAGCTAGTTGATTAGAATTTTAAGCATAAAATGCCATTATACATGTACATTTTTTTCTTCAAATCTTCTAATAGTGGTAAATGAGTGTATGCATTAGGCATTGAATTAATGTTTATAAAAATATGGATAAATTAAATTGCGTGGTATTTATAATCTTATTAATGATATATGTTTTCTTCTTCAGAGTTTCACCATTCACTGTGGCTACCTGTTGTTCCAATCATCGTAAGTAAATTTACTGAATTGAAGAAGCTACGACATCCACTCTAAATCGTGCCCGTTCAATCATCATCTAACGGTCCGGATTGAATGTAGGTACTTCTCTCTGTGGGAACGAAGGTGCAGGTGATCATAGCCAAAATGGCGTTCAGAATACAAGAGAGGAGTGATTTGGTGGTCGGTGACCCCGTAGTTGAGATCGGAGATGACTTATTTTGGTTCAGTAGCCCCCGCTTTCTCCTCTACCTCATCAATTTCGTCATCTTCCAGGTAATTAATTAACAAAAAATCTTTATGCACACGAAAATTTTCCCAATATACAAGATGACTCGTATCACGATGCGTCTCACAATATGACGTGAATCCTAAATAGATATCACGATGCGTATCACGATGTGTAGGTTTCGCGCCATGTTTTGAGCTGCATCATAATGTGAGCCATCTTGTGTGCGTCGGGCAAAAATTTCGTTTATGTGAATCTTCTACCTTAATTGATTATAATTAGTGATTACCTAACTATTTAATTTACATTTTGTAAATTGAGATAATTAATGGGAGTTGTTTTAGCTAATGAGTTTGATTATTTATTTTTATTGCAGAATGCCTTTCAACTTTCATTTTACCTATATACATGGGTGAGCAAAAATATATATGCTAGTTAGTTTGTACGAATTCACTAATTATTTTTGCAATAATAAGCTGAGTTTAACTTCTTTTGGATTAATATCTTATGTCGTTGGATTAATTTCTTTTGGTTTTCGTGCAGTTTAAGTTTGGGATCGATTCTTGTTTCCACAAGCAGAAGGAAGACAAAATAATTATAGTGTGCATGGGGTGAGATCATCACTCTTAACGTTTTTCTCGTTATGTTTCAAATATATAAATTTTTTATAACATAGGTCACAATGTCACATCAAACGAACTTAATTAAAAAAAACATAATCAACCAAAAGTTTATATTTTTCAATAAAATTCGGTAGATTGTTGCTATTAATTAAGGAGGTGTTTAGATCGCACACGGTAATACATTATCCTATATTAATATGTAATTTAGTTAACATAAATTGTATTAAATTTTTATATTACAATACACGATAATGTAGTATTCTATGCGATCCAAACATGTTCGAGAGTATATTGCTCATGACCGAATCCTAAACTCTAATTATTTATTTTGATCGAATAAACTCTACTGTATTTAATTATAATTTGTTTTCAAGCTCTTTTTTCTTAACTATAAATTACTAAAGATATTTGAACACAACTCACATAGCTTGCATGTATTTTGCAGGTTGGTTGTTCTAGTCCTTTGTAGCTACGTGACACTCCCACTTTATGCTCTCGTTACCTTGGTGAGAATCCCACATTCCTCAACATACACTTAAAACCTAAAACACTATTCTAAAAATTATGTCTAGCCTTATCTAGGCTCATCGTGTAGCTATCCAGTCTGTTTAGGCGTCTATCTAGAACCGCCAGTCTATTTAGGCGCCTATTTAGGACCGCCAGTCTATTTAGGCGCCTATCTAGAGGACTGCCTAGGCAACCGTTCTGGCTGTCTAGGCACTAAGCGGCCCATCTCCATCTAGGATCCGCCTAACATTTTTTAAACATTGACCCAAAAATACAAAGCGTCATTTGACTAAGGAGATAAAACCATCCGAAAAACCCTACAATACTATTGCACGTCGTAAGTATTTGAAGTTATTTTTATCAAGATTTGTTATTAATTATTGATACTTACATTGTATAGATGGGATCAACTATGAAACGAACCGGATCAACTCGTTCGAGTGAGGGCAATCACCGATCTTCGTCCGCGGTTACACCGTATCCCGAGCATCTAGACATGGCTGATCAGACAAAAGATTCAATGCAATCCCCATTAGATCATAACAAAGTTGTCCATGAAGACAATAGAAGCCATGCAATACAAATTCTCGCAACGGAAAACGTCAAATCGAAGGACTCGTCATTTCCGAAGCGATCCAAGTCGTGCAATTGAAGAACAATCGAGCTCAGTATAGACAAATAATTAACAGCATTAATAATGTTACTACTTTATGTGTGTAGAGCTCTTAAAACATGCTTATTTGGTAAAGTGTGCTGATCAGTTTTGAAACCATATGTTGTTAGAGCATGATATGTACATAAGGTGATCAGTGTATACGTTGATATACGTAGAAGTCTTCTTGTGCGAGCTCCATGTTACCAAACAAGTGATCATATGTATCCGTAGTTCAACTTATTAAAACATTTTTTGCTCAAATCCATTGGTAATTTATTTCACATTAAAGAAGAGGAGGAAAATAATTATTGAAACATTTTATTGCCATATAAATAGAGACATTGGTGTAAAATAAGATTTGCCCTAATTGAGAAAAAAAATTTAGGTGTATTATAGATAGACTTTAAATCACGTTGCTTTTCTTATTCTCTTTTAAAGATATCAGTCAGTTGGTCATTAGAGAACACATGTATATAGAAAGTGGTGATGCAACCAAACTAAATTAGATCAGAAATAATATAACAATCAATCTTCATATGCGTGGTTTGTTCAAAGAAAATAGATATAGAAAATATGAAGGGTGACTTGACTATTAGAGACAAGTTTCATTGGCAATGAGTGTTGATAGCTAAGATGTTATGTTTTCATAAAGCCTTGTTTAAGCCTTATGCCCTTATGTGACATAGGAAACATGGTATGACATTCTTACACTTGGTCTTAATCTATGTAGAAGAAATCGGGTTGCACTTGCTTAATACTGCCCTAAATCGGGTTTGAATCATGCTTGTGGCCCTTGGGCTTAGTCCCGGTTTGCAGGTAGCTAGTCGAGTAGTCGAATTCTAGCTCGAAACATTGGGTTGTCTCTAGCTTGTGTAATCTGCTTTGTGGCCCAAGACTGAAGATGAAGCCCAATTACAAACCTGAAGCTCGCATTTTAGTGAAACGTTGCGTTGAGGAAGTGTCGTGCGCCTTGACCTAGCTATAAAAGCCAACTTCTCCTCTCTGGCTAGGTCATTCCAAGCTTACACCGCACTAGAGAAAGAGAGAGAAGAGAGAGAGAGAGAGAGAGAGAGAGAGAAGAAGAAGAAGAAGAAGAAGAAAGGTGGTCCGGTGGTGGAGCGACTCCGCGGGGAAAATCTGAATAACAACTTAATATTTTACGCTTGTTTAAAATATATCTGATCACCACATCATTGATTCCTCCGGAAAACTTGTCGGAAAACGTGTTCGGATTGTTTTTGGTTAATATTGCGATAGTTCGTATCGCTGGTGGTAATTTTCAAACTTCGGATTAATTTTAGTTGAAAGTTGATACTTGGAATTATTTTGAGTCATTTTTCTATATATTATATATGTATTTAGTCATAAATAGGAAGCATATAGTAATAATCCTCGATCAAACCGTCACATTAGTAGCACGCCTATATCTTTTGAATATGAAAAGTAGAACTAATTAAGTATTAGTTAATGATTTGCGCACATCTCTCTTATAAGTATCATACATTTCCAAGATATATATATAAGAGTACATTTGTCATAAGAGAGAAAAAAACAGCAAGTTTTTCTTCCACACGTAGGACTAATCAACTAGGGGCTTTTGATGAGATGTGCCGTTCATTTGACAATTAGATTTTCTACACATTAAACACTTGTAAGACCTTTTCTTAATTAAGAAATGATGTACATGTGTTGTAGTGACATTTGACGATCGAACCATCTTCTTGGTCGGGACCTCATGATGATCAGGCGACTTTGACTTTGACTTTGACTTAAGCGAGGTGAAGCCTACCTTAGTTTCGACCTTGTGGGCCATGAGCGATAAATGGTTGTGGATTTCCTTATCGGGAGTTTAGAAAAACTAATACTTAATAGTTAACTCTTCATAATATATTCAACCAAAAAAAAACTCTTCATAATATATATAGTGACAGTGTTCGATCATGAAATACCATTCCAGAATATAATAACTGTAAATGAATGTGGAGATAAAGTTTCCACGTCTAAAGTTGGAATATAAAAAATTTATTACATAAGTTTAATCGGTTATTTCTATTATTATTAATTAATTTTACATAAAATTTTACCATATTTATGTGTGTTACTTTATTAGGTCTAATGTGCACGTTGTGCTAGTACATACTTGTAAATCCCACGAACGTTATATTGATGTTGAGAAAATCATTATTTCCTTTGATTTTGATGATTACAAGCCAATAACAAAAATGGTATAAGAATACAAGATATACCAAGTGTCCCCCAGTAGGATGTTCCAATCTTACTTACCAAGTTTTGCAAAAATCCATCCTCAACAAAAGAATACATGGCTTGATCAAGTGCTTTTATGTATTTTTTTTTTTTAACAGATAACTATATTCAACCTAAAAGATATACAAAATCCGGTTACATGTACGTAGAGGGTGTCTTGATTTAAATACACATTTACGCATAAAGTTGATATGAACTCTAGAGAGCTAAGTGCGATTTAGGATTAGAGGAAAGACCGAGAGCATGGTGATCATAACTGTTGGATACTGGTATTATGGGAACAATGTCTATTACCATGGAATCAGTGTTAAGTACTCCTCTTTAGTTTTGATAATGACAAACTCTATAAGACTAACGATCTTTATGTCTGTGTAAGTTGTAATGTAGATTACAGGTTAATACAAAACGTAAGGGAATAGTCAATGAAGCACTGATGTGAGGAAACAACAGTGCGAAGATACTTCATCCTTCCTTATTTAGTAAGCGCGTAAATCAGTTGCGAGAGAATCTGATCTAGGAAGATTTGACAGCTAGATGAAGTTGTTACTTGGAGAAGATCATGGAATAGATATTGCCGAATTATATCTCCCAGATATAGTGGAAATTGGTTCTAGTCTTTCTAGGATTAGATAAGATAGAATCAATGTAAATCTGGTTTATAGTGAATAAAATAATGACTATATTTATCTTAATTACGAAAGTAAGTAAGATATGATTGGGTTAGTTTGTTGCACTATAAATAAGGGTTAAGTGATTAGGTTAGAGTCACCGATTACAAGTGAAGTCATCGTGTAATTTGAAGTTGATCACTGTTTGTGTTGTGGTTTAGTTTTATTGTTGAATCGTTCTAGGGCTGAGAAGTTGAGTTAGATAGGTCTACGTTCTAGAGAATAAGATAAGACTATCTTTGATAACTCTACTTGCTTGTAGTTCGTGTGAAATCAATAAAACTAAGAGAAGCATTACAACTCCTCTACGGAGGGAGTGGTTTTTCCTTCAATCAACTAGTTGGTTGTTGAAGGTTTCCACTATAAGTAATCGTGTTAAGTTTTGCATATTTCCGCTGCCTAGTTCATTGTTCCAAAAGGAACAGTGTCTGTATTTCTAACACACTCGTTCCAACAATAACGAAGTTGGGTGTGGAGATGGGATTATGCGGTCGATTTCACTAGGTCGGAGTTAGGAGAACGTTCGAGGCTGAAGGACGAATGTAGTCACTAGCTAGTTGTGTACTTCTAGAAACCTAAGTTTGCCTTTCTAAGTTTGCTTTGCTTAATAAAGAATAGTGAATTTGATTGGAAAGATCTTGTTTTGGTTGCTACATTTTGTGCTTGATCGTAAGTGTTAGCTAAGAGTTACGTTTGTTCCCAAGGCATCGGAAGTAAGACAAAAACACAGTTAATTAAACAGAATGGGACACAGTTCCTTTATAGAGGAACCCCACTACAACCAATTAGTTGTATCATGTATGGGTAAACCTCTACCACCACTTGGAGGATTTTGAATGACTTTATTCTCTTATTCATATTTTCCTAAGCCACTACAAGACAAAGTTCAAACTTCTCTGTTCCCAACAGTTGCCAAATTTTGGGAACATTAATAAACTTTCTCAACCTAAGTACTAGGACAACATATCAACTAAATAGGGAGATCAAACCTTATACTACTACGCTTTAAGTTGTTATTCAATTCCCTAGCACCTGGGAATAATCACTTCGAATTCACCGTCGTCAAGATCAAACACCCGTCGGTGGGGTTCTTCTCTGGACTTCTTCTTCGTTCTGGACTCAGCTCCTTTAGAGATTGCTTAAGGCTTTGTGAGAAGTAGTTTGGGAGTAAACTATTCATTGGCATATATAAGCGTTTTGATACTTGAGGCTCAATCTTCATTTTTGCACTTCTTTGAAATATCCTTTTCTTGTTAGCCAAGTATGTACTTTCTTCACATGTGATTTCATTTGAATTTGTCAACTTTTCAACCTCTTTGGGTCATTGGATGAAACGGCCCAGTCTGAAGAATATACTGCGCATCTGCTTTGTCTGGAACAGGCTTTCACGTTTTGAACTGAGTTGTCTTTCTTCACATGTGACTTCCCATGTTTTGGGAACTTGTCTCTCATAAGTTCCCTTGATATGAACCTTCTCTTTCATGCAATTTGTCATTGTTGCACTCTTGAGTTCCATTGAGGGAATATCTGATCGACCTGAAGTTCCCTTGAATTACTTAGACATAACACATTAGTTCTCAAATGAGTTGTTATTATCAAAACTGGAGAGCTCTAGATGTTGTTCCGATATTTTGGAACACGAGTTCCCAACACCGTTCTAACATTTTGTTTATTTCTACTATCCAAGAAATTGTTCCCAAAAGATCTGTTTTATTGTATTTTACTAACACGTATGATCCAACAATTGACTCATCGACTTTGACATGCTATCAGAGTACTTTGGTCTAGCTGATCCCTAGTCTATTTGATTAGCCGGCCTTAAGTAGGTTGCGGTTCAGTCCAGGTCTATTTGGCTATCCGAATTTAAATGTGATACTCTTCTTATTGTCAATTGATTTTAACATGAAACTTCACTGAACTTATATGTTAGACCTAATATATATGTGACGCTCATTCTAAAGATACACATCCTCACGTTATATTAATCCATTGAACTTTATACACCTCATTTTTACAATCCGATCTAGGTGGCTGGCCCACCTCCTCTTCTAGCTCAATTTCTATGCCACATATTCAGAGTAGGTGGTAGTCAAGTAGTATCCATGTAACTTCCAAAGTTATATTCACCACATACAAGTATTTGTACCAGACTATGTCAATTAGCCACCACACATTCAACGCTCATTTTCCCCACTTTTCGCAAGGATTTAACTAACCAGTCATAAGAAATTCACACGTACATTGTGCTGACTAAAAATATGTAACTTTTGTCTATTTAATACTTCATCCGTTTTATTCTATTTGACATTTTAGAGCTAAAATTGTGTTTATTAAAACTTGTCATTTTGGAGTATTTATTTAATTAATGTATTAGAAAGTGTTTGTAAGCACTTTTTTCTTTCATTTTATTGGCTCTATGGATGAGTTAGTAATTAATTTTTGATTACATATAGAAAATTTTGTATTTCTAACAATATTTATTATATTTTCAATGAATTTCTTAATATATGTGAATTGTTCTAAAGTGTCATGTAGAATAAAACGGAGGGAATAATAATAAAAAGCTAGCAAGTCTACTCACATGGGTAAAATTTTCAATTTCATCGATCAATTCTTTTTATGTAAAAACGCGAGTCCTCGGAAACTCACGTATATGCTTACATTAATTAAGTGTACAGTGGATCCACTTGTAACTTTGGAAGATAATGTATTATTTTTTAATCAAATCTTAATATTTTAATTTAATGCACTGTCTTGGACGGCAAATGCCGGCGCATGCATTGTTTGGTTAATTAAAAGGTTCAATTAATAAGTATTATCGTGGGATTAAGTAGGAATTTTGGTGATTTTGTTAAGTCAATAAAAATAAACACAGTAAAAAGCAAGTCTACCCGCATGGGTGAAACTTCAATTCCGCAGGCTGAAATAAAAATTCATCGATCGGTTCTTTTTCTTTGGCGAGAGTCATTGAATACGTAAGTATGATAATTATATTAAAGTCCGACAGGCTAATACAGACGAAAGTTCATGAGATTTCGAGATAGCAGTGCTAACAAATCGTCGACAAGCTTAATGAGATGCCCAAATTGTACCATAATAATGGACCAATCTAATATAACAGGCAATGACATTTTAGTGTCTTTTTAGCCAACTCGGTCAAAATAAATAACGGGTGGACCACTCGATAAACCCAAACAACCAAAAAATATCCCATCGGCCATCGCACATATGCAACAGATCTAGTATATATATGTGTCCATGAGTTCTATCCCTAAATTAATTGACAATTAATTGAAAAAGTAACTTAAATATTTACTAGATAATTTATATCACAAAGTTTAGGCATGGAATAATTTCTTTAGAAATTACATATTTATATTATTAGTGTGTACCGTGCAGATTGTAGTTTGTCTGAAATAAATATGTGGTACACTGGTATGTTTGAATTATCTTAGATAATGTATTAGTTTAGATTAAATCTTAGCAAGTATTTCTAAAAAAAAAAGATTAAATCTTACTCCGTAGTATTTTAATGCATTGTCTTGGATTGGAATATACAAATGCGGCGCTTGGAAAAGGTTAAGCATTATTTTGTGGGTATATTATTAACAGAATAGGCAAGTGGAAAATACACTCGATTTCCAAATTTTAATTTAGGTTTATTTTGAGAATATTAAATATGGAGTACGTTAAAAAATTTGAATTTTATTGAGATAGTTTCATATTTTGGTGAACATTGTTGTCATTTCATTTGCAAATATTTGTCATTATATAAATTGATATAAATATTGAAAATTTGTTTAATTTTACCTACTTAACTTATTCTTCTATATTTAGTTTATTTTTAGAATTAGTTTTGGAGAAAGAGAAAGAGTTTTTTTAATATTTGTTTTTTTTAAAACAAAGTCAAAAAATAAATTAGTAAAATATATAAAAGGATAAATATTATTCAGAAAAAATATGTTATAATGACAAGTATATAATTCAAATTAAAAAAATATACTATGTATAAGAAAAATGTATAGACGACGTTCTAGAAGCTTTTCAAGGGCAAGTGTTAACCTAGCTATATACTCCGTAGTATGAAAAGTAAAAATAAAAAAGTAATAATGTGTGAGAAAATCAAATTCGTTTTTGAGTCGAAAATCAAAATCTCATACCTTTGGTGGAATGAATTCGGGTGCGTTTGGTAGTGCTTATATGCACTACTTATAAGCACAAAAATGCTTATATGCAGAAATAAGCACATAAGCATTGCCGAACACACAATTCTCGCATATTTTAAGCAACGCGTAAGCACATGCTTATAAGTAAAAAAAAATAATCAACACCCCCATGCTTATCGGTTTAAGCATGTTTATCCCACAAAAATGTAAGCACGTGGGCCCCACATACAATATTTTACTATTACCCCACAATCTCACCTACCCCCAATTTCACCTCTTCTCTCTCTCCCTTTCCCCATGAGCCCCCATTGAAGGTCAAAATCCAAGCTCTCTTCTCCCTCTCCATGATTTTTCTAGTTCTTTGGTTCTCATAATTTTTCTCGTTCTCATGTGTGCCATTGACGCCCATTCATGTCTGGTTCTTTCGTTCCCATTCATGTCTGCCATTGACGCCCAATGGAGCTCTCCATCTCCACCTCCATTGAAGCTCGCCTGAAGCTCGAATGACGGAACGACGAACTCGGAAGGAATCAGAGAGAAAATCAGGACGGAACGAAGGACTTATGAGAAATAATTCCTCATTGCTCCTCTCCGTCGTCAAAGCCTACAAATTCGGCCGCTGATCGGTTTGAGCCACTCCTCAATTGAATTTTGGATCGAATTTTTTTTGCCCAAATGCTAATCTTTTAATTGAATTTTTTTGTCTGAGAATCTGGACATAACGAAGATGCCGGACGGAACGACGGAAGAAGCCTAAGAAGGATCCAGACGCCGGACCACAAAAAACGAGCCACTGGGCTGCCGGGGAAAGACATGCTAGACCGTCGGGCCTCTTTTCTGTCACTATGAGCAAAGGAGGAGGGATGAAGGAGATAAAAGAGGGGTATAAAAGGGGTGTAATTTTTAAAAAATTCAAGGGTAATTTGAACATTTCCTTAATTACCTCTTAAAACCCTCCAACCGAACACCACTTGCTTACAACAGAAATAAGTTTTTACTTATCAGCATCAGAAAAAGTTTTTACTTATCAGCACAATCCACTTTAAGTAACTTATCAGCACAAAAAACTTATAAGTAACTTATAAGCAAAATTTACCCGAACGCACCTGAAGTCTCTCCACATCGGACACTATCACACTAAGGATCAATATATATACCACTAATATATAAAGAGGGTGAATTTTATTTATTGATTTAAGTTATTAGGTTAAAAAGTGGATTTAAATTTTATACATAAAAATGGATAAAATTAGACTCGTCATTTATTTAATATCGGCATTCGAAAATTTTGCCTGATATCAGAGTATGTGTAGTCCCGGTTCGTATTTCTGGTAAAAAAAACGGATATATAGATAAAAGAGAACGAGATGTTTATAACCTGTTAAAAGTGTGGGATAATATTAATAAAGAGATTGAAATTAATGTTAAACACTTATACCTGTCGGAAAAAAAAAGTTCAAGTGCTAACTAGGTTGGGCTAATTATCACGTCAGGGGCATGCTGGTAAAATGAAATTCTCACATCGAACATAAAGGTCAATATACCACTAAGTCGCGCTCCGTTTGTTTCTATACCCCTAGTGTAGAGAATGGGGTTATTAATAAGACAACCCGATACCAACCAATGTTTGTTTTAACTAAGGAATGAGAATGAGTGATTCTCATACCAACAAAATACACTAGATTTCATATACTCCGTACATCCCAAAATTAAGGTATGAGTATTTCTATCCCAACCCGATACCTCATTTCAATCTGATTTCGGGTATAAAAACAAACGAGGCCTAATATATAAGAGATAGGGGCCGGGAAATTCTATCAATTGGCTTATGCTAGGAGGTTAACAAAAAAAAATAATGATTTTAGAGTCCTCTAGATGAAAACCAATAGAGAAACTAGGTTATTTATATAAAAGATTAGGATATGCTTAATTTCAACAGCTCCTCATACATCTACTATCTTTTTTCTCATCAATTGGTCAATTTGAGACTTCTTGTTTTTGTCCCAACATTTCCTCATAAGATGCTTACACGCATGTATCTCATCATTGAATACGTAGTAATTCACTCGATCCCCACAATATTTTCCAAGAATACTTTTCAATTTTCATGCATCTCATTTAATTAAAGTGTAAAATATACACTATATTCGTATTAATTACTACCTCCATGTGTTATATATATATGTGATCAACAATCCTTCTTCTCCCTAGCTAGCTCCCTACTATTAAATTCTTCAGTACTGATCGCCATGACAGGCGGAGGATCAAGCTCGTTGGAGGAGACGCCGACGTTTGCAGCTGCCATGGTTTGCTTCGTCTTGGTCTTCGTCTCCATCGTCATCGAGTATAGTATCCACCTTATTGGCAAGGTAACTATTGTATAGCATCATAGCACGCAAACACAAATCATATTATATACAACCCATGTTAATTATTCGAGAACTCTAATAGGACAACGTTTCTCATTTTTTACGTCGAAAACTCAATAACATATTTGGCATTGTAAAATTATGATAACTAAACCTTTTTCCATGTCCGTGTCATTTCTGTTTCTCTTGTCTATTTTCAGATAACATATATATATATTATACGAACAAGGCAATACTAATTTCCTAATACTACTAAACTAAATTTTCAGATTCTTAAACTTTTCATTCTAATTTTAACCTATTGGAATGAATTTATTACTTTTAAGCAGTTTCTCTCTTCCAGACCCAACATTTTGGTGCTTAGAATTCATTAGTTGAACACTTGAGCGATTTAGGGTTTATTGTTTTATGATACACTACACAATTGGGTGAGAGAAACTGCGTGCAATTTGCTTTTGTTTGGCATTAAATAGTGTTTGAAAAATCAAGCACGTGGAGTACTAGGAAGTCAATTGTATAGGAGTATTAAATTGAAGAATGTAGGGACCTTGTCAAAATAACTCCAATAGGCTTGGAATTTGAATGAAAACAAATTTAAAGTAATTAAGTTAGGGGTTTGCTCGAACATTTTTACAAAATTTGGGGCTAGAAAAAAAATAACACTTCGGTTTTAATTTAGACTAGACCGGGTCTGATTCAAGAACTGTCAGTTATGGTACCTCCGAAACTTGGAACCGGCAACAAAAAAAAAAAAACTATCCAACCAAGAACTCGGTTGTGGGTCTATTTTGATGAATAACAATCGCGGTTTCACTTGCTGGAAAGAGACACACGTCGGTTCAAATGAGTTTTATTTTTTAAAATATTTGTGGAATCAGCCGTTTCGAACCGACGGTTTCAGGGGTGGTGGAACTAGGACCGTAACCGTCCTCGAAACCGATTTCAGTCCCGTTCCGCTAGTTTCCCGGTTCCACTGAAAACGGGCCCATGTGTAATTTAGACCTCGTTAAAAACGTTTTTACATTTGAAGAATGAAAATGCAAGTTAACTTTTCATGAAAGTGAAAAAAAATGTAATTTTTGGCATATGTGTATATTAATATGCTTTATATTAAATGATGTGAGGAATGCCGAGTATTAACAAGTTCTTTTTTTTGGTAAAACATGTTACATTAATTTGTTCCTAACTCCCATATACACACACATGCAGTGGCTGAGAAATACTAATAGGATAAAACTCTACGAAGCACTCCAGAAGATCAAATCAGGTGTGTACCCAAACTATACAATTAATACATATATAATTAAGGTCTTATTATTTTCGTCTTTTTAAAGAACATTTATTTATTGATTATCATAATTTTAATTATGTGTGAACCAGAGCTTATGCTAGTGGGATTCATATCACTTCTTCTGACAGCAAGCCAAAGTTCCATAACTAAAATCTACATAAACCGTGACGTTGCGGAATCATGGTTGCCATGCAAGAAAGATGACCAAGTATTTCCTAAAGAGGTTCGCAAACTTTTTTTTTCTTTTTTCCATTGAATAAAAAATATATTCAATAATTAATGAAGAAAATGATATGACACACATTCATGAGTCATGACAATGCAAATATAGTTTAAATTATTTCTCTTTCTTTTTGTGTAGTAATTATATACATAATACACTCAGGGGCGGAGCGAGGGGGTGGCGAAGGGCGGCGGTCGCCCCCCCTTTCCCCGTTCTGATAAGTAATAATACATTTCATTTCAAGTAAAAGTATCTAAAATAATTTGGAATAGTGGCAACGCGTTCAGCCTTCCACTCTTTGGTCACGTGTTCGAAACTTACGACGACGCTCACTGGTCACTTCCTTTCTTTTTACTTAACGTGGCATGTTATTTGTTTTTTTTTTTTATGTGAGACAAATTAATTTAGTATATCTACTAGGTACTGTACTAACTACTCTAGTAACTAGTGGTGAGTAGTTTAAAATGTAAATAGTTTAAGTTAACAATTATATTTATTAGTTATGTTAGCAAAGTAAAATAAGAATATTTTTAAATGTAAATAATATCCTTAATTATATATTTCTATCTTTTTCTATTACAAGTTTACAACAAAGATAAGAATTTATTTTTCTTTTACACACTTAAATTTATATTTACTTACTATATATAAATCTATTATTAATTACTGCTCTATTATATATATATTCACACTTATTATAAGTACTAATTATTTAAATAATAATATATAATTTTATTTATTATTTCATATCCGATCGACTCGCCCCTCCTTCCAAATTTCTCTGGCTCCGCCACTGAATACACTACTCTCTCCGTTTCACAATTTAAGGCTTTTTAAAACTTTACACATATATTAAGACAAGCTAAAGTAGAATTGATAAGATTTGGTTTTTTGTGTACAAAATTAATATGACATTAAATCATATAATATCATCCAATGAGTGACATTTTTTAGTATTTATAACTATATTGAAACTAGAAATACATTAATAAAATGTTATTTTTGACAAACTTTAGTATTAATAAATTAAAAAGAGATTTACAGTGTGAAATAAAATTTTAAGCTAAATTTTAAGCTAAAAATGACCTATATTGCGTGTACCTTATACAAAGGCATAATTTTCAACAATTATCGGCATGTTGTTGATTCAGTTGAATATTATCTCTTTTTCTGAAAATTGTCGTCATAAATTAATAGTGACAATTGACATATAGTACTATCATTGGCTCTATTCCTTTTCTTGGGTTGAAATATTCTCATTTGGATCACAAATAGCTAGTAATTGATATATTGGAGACGAAAACATTTCAAATTTTAATTAATCACAAATTAAATGATAATTTTTTGGACAGGGAAAAGTGGAATTTATATCGGAGAAAGCTCTCCATGAACTTCATGTATTTATTTTCGCATTGGCTTGTACTCATGTTGTCAATTGCGTGCTTACCATGGTCTTGGGCAAAGCTAAGGTAATTAATTAATATTATGTGTTATAATTATTAGGCTTTCTCATGTTATTATTATTTACAAATGACAACTGTTTTGCAGATGAAGCACTGGAGAAAATGGGAGGAGGAAACAAAAACAGAAGAATATCAGTCTTCTCATAGTAATGTCACAAACTTCATAAAACATACACTCATTATAGGCTCTTAATTTGTTTGATTAGATAATTAAGTGTGATTAAACTTATACCGAGTATAAGTTAATTAATTAATTTTGGCAGATTCAAGGACACCTAGGTACGCTAGGCAGACAAGTTTCGTAAGAAGGCACTTCCATTGTTGGACCACCAATTTTGTTCTTCTTCCAATTGTAAGTACATTTTTTGGAAATTCTAATATATTTTTTTTTTTGAAAAAATAATAAACTTTTTAAACAAAATCTTAAATTATTTAAAAAAATTACATTTAACTATATTTTTCTAATTAAAAAACTTTATCACATATATTGTTAACTTTTGAGATGGAAATTGGAATTTGTTAAGTGATGTATGAATCGAGGATGAAGGTTAATCGTTAAAATTATGGTGTGATCAGACGTGTTTTTTCAGGCAGTTCTTTTCATCAGTTCGAAAAGTGGATTACTTGACACTAAGACATGGATTTATCACGGTAAATATTTTTTCATACAAGTGTTCCATCTATACTACTAGTAGTAAATTACAATAATTACAGCGGATGTTTTTTGCAGGCACATGTAGCACCTGAAAACCAAGGGAATTTTGATTTTCACAAGTACATGGACAAATCACTTGAAGAGGACTTCAAAGTTGTTGTCGGGATCGGGTAACGTAAATTTTTTTTTTTTTTTTTGAATAAAGGGTAATAATATTAGTAAGTAAACTAGTTACAAAAGATAGCTACAAAAGGCATCTAGGTAGTTCTAGATGGAGTGTGATTTTCCAAACCTAACCTTACAATCCACCTTCTAGTCTCTCTATCCTCTTTTGGAGAAAAGGCAAGGATACAATTTCTCACATGGTTAATAGTAGCCCTAGCACAATCTATATGATCAACATTTATGTTGTTGAACACTTTCTGATTTCGTGCATTCCACACGTAATACAATATGCCAGTGAGACAAGAATTCCACAAATTGAAAATGAACCCACCTTTGCGTCTACAATTCTCCAAGGCAACAATCCAGTCTTCAAGTCTTGAATATCTTCTACCAATTTTTGCCCATTGAAGTACCTTGTTCATCACAGCTTTTGTGAATGTACATTGGAACCACAAGTGCTCCCAATTTTCTTGATGACTATTGCAAAGAACACAACCATCATCTTGAACTACTCCAACTTGCTTTAACTTGTCTTTCAGAAGAGCTCCTTTGTTGATAATCATCCAACTAACAAAAGAAGTTCTTGGTGTAGACATTTTACCCCATATGTATGTGTTCCAGATCTGCTTATTACCATGAGACCTTAGGGAGTCATAAACCAACTTACTGTCATACTTTCCATTGGTCGTAGGAAGCATTGGCACATTTGAGTTTGATTCAAGGTTCCTAATCAATTCATCTCTGACCTCAAGCAAGGCTTTCCATATAGCACTTGATGTAGATTTCTTTGAAACAAGCCAGATACATTCACCTCTAAGCAGGTTAGTGTGCCCCCAGTTATGCCACAAGGAGGGCTTGTCAACAACCAACTCAAAGATGAGTTCTGACATGGCTGCCTTATTCCATGAGAGAACTTCTTTTAATCCCAATCCACCTTCATCTCTAGGTCTACATACAGTTTGCCAAGCAATAGGTGCTTTGTTACCTCCAATTCTCCCTGACCAGAGAAAGCTTCTTAAAATGGCATTAACTTCTCTGATGACTCTTTGAGGCAGTAAGAATACTTTAGTCCAGTACTGCATTACCCCATAAAGCACGGCTTTGACCAGCTCTAGTCTTCCTGCATATGATAGCTTTCTAGCAGCCCATGAATTCACTTTGCTGGTGATTTTTTGCACTAAGGGTTTGTAGTCAGTTGCCAAGGCCTTTCTACTACAGAGCGGAATGCCAAGATAGGTAACTGGGAGTTCTCCACAATCAATGGATAAGAGCTGGCTAATCTGGAGTTTCGTGTTCTCTTCAATGCCTGCACAATATAGCCTTGACTTGTTGTAGTTGATAGTTAGTCCAGAGCATCCACAAAACTCATCAAAAGTAGTCTTTAGACTTTGTACCGATATCAAGTCCCCATGTGCAAAGAGGAACAAATCATCAGCAAAGCATATGTTGGTGAGCCCCATCCTAGCACACTTAGGGTGAAACCGGTATTTGTTGATCCTGGTCATTCTCCTCATAAGCCTGTTAAAATACTCCATTACCAAGACAAACAGGTAGGGGGCGAGGGGATCTCCCTGTCTCAAGCCTTTCTTCCCTCTGAAGAACCCATGAAGCTCGTTTCCAAACTTGACTGTGAATGAGCTGTTGAGGGAGCATTGTTCAATCCAGTTGATCATAGTAGGAGGGAACCCATCGGGTAACGTAAAATTATTTACACTATTGTTGCCATTTTTGTTTTTTTTTTACCCGTACTTTAGTTACTGTCTGCTTGGTAGGGATGTAATTAAATTGAGTCGAGTTTTAAGTTGTTCAGACTTAGCTTATTTAAAATAGGCGAATTTGAGTTCGAGCTCAAGATTTTATTAAGCTCGATTTATTTAAGTACTCGTTGAATTCGGCTCGCGAGCTGCTCATTTATTTTGTTCATGAGTATATTATAAATGAGCTGGCATATTTACACGTTCTCAAATGCATGCAAGTAGGCTGCTCATTTAGGGTTTTCGGTTTAAAAAAAAAAAAAGTGTGTATAATATTATAGGGCATCAAAAATACTTTAACAAAAAAATATATTAACGTTATACCGAATATATTAAAGTACGTTCAAGATCATATACATAATCGAGTTTGTTTACGAAGATATAATTGAGCTTGCTCATGAACAAATGAGTTGAATTTTCTTACGTTCATCTCCAGCTCGTTTACCTTTCAAGGAGTTTACGCTAGACTCATTATAAATCGATTTGAACACGAGCAGATTTTAACCGAACCAAATACCAAGTTTCTCGTGAACATGTTCATTTACAACCCTATTGTCTCGTAAAATTGGTATACAAAAGCCTTTATAAAGCTATCATTTATAAAAACCTTAAAATATGTGAAAAAATATCTATAAGGCATACATCAAATGTTTATTCATTTTAATCATTTATAAAAACATTGTCCTTTACATATATACACCAGTTCATTTCCCGTAACTAATATTGTTGTTCATTGTTTTAACAGCCCACCAATTTGGTCTACGGCCGTATTATCTCTACTCTTTAATAAATATGGTAAGTCCTGCTCCAATCTGGTCTTTATAATTTATACTCCATACATTGTTAGCCTTTACTTGTACTATTAGAAACTAAAATCCTAAAAAAAAATATTACAAAAATAAATTAAATCTAAATTAATATAATTTAATAATATATTTTAATTTTAAGACTCTTAACTTATGTTCATCGATTCTATTTTAATTATCCCTAATGACAATTTTATTTGTACGTTTTTCCCCTATAGCGTTCCGCCATGCACTCTGGCAACCAGCCATCCCACTAATTGTAAGTACTAATTAATCACATCAACTTGCAATCTCGACCGCTCATCCCACAGTTGATCTCACCATCTAACGGCCTGAGACTAATGTAGGTTCTGCTAGCGGTGGGGACGAAGCTACAGGTGATCATAGCTAAGATGGCCATCAGAGTACAAGAGAGAAGTGATGTGGTTGCAGGTGATCCTGTGGTTGAGATAGGAGATGACTTATTTTGGTTCAAGAGCCCAAGCTGTCTCCTTTACCTTATTAACTTTGTCATCTTTCAGGTAAAAATATTTTAGGTTTAATTAAGGGTATGTTTGGATTGTCGAATTTAATGCAACATTATGCATTAAGTCCGGTGATCCAAATTCCAAAAATGAAGCCTAGTTAGATGAAAATAATTAATACTCCAATATACTTGTTTTAGTTGATAATGCGACTTTTTTTTTGAATTATTGTAGAATGCCTTCCAAGCCGCTTTCTACCAATATACATGGGTGAGTAAATTTGTGCTTTATCAAAACTTACCATTGTTACATAAAGATGACAATAGTTCGGGTTTTGGATGGATGAACTACTTCCATCACTTGATCAGACCAAACAATAACAATTGTCGGGTTTGTTCGGGTGTCTGGCGGGCTTGGATGGAGTTACCAACCCAAAATACATGCACAATTAATTGTAATCTTTGGATTAATTTTTAGGCTTTTGTTTTTTGGTGCAGTTTAATTTTGGGACCAAGTCTTGCTTCCACAAGGAGAGGGAGGACACAATCACTATAATTTGCATGGGGTGAGGCCATCATTATTGGTTTTTCTATTTAAAGAATCTAGTAAGAAAAAACAATACATATTTTGAGACCGGCAACATTAGCTGGCTAGCTAGTGTTGGGGTTTAGTTATGAATCCTCGAAAAGAGAAATTACAACCTAATATATAAGGTTATGAGACGGACTATATTAAGATTGTATGTTGGGCTTGATAGTTATGCTCATCTTCTTATAACAATTAGTATAAATCTAAGTAATTAAGAATTACCGTATTAAACAATATACATTTGAATTGTTACTAAGGAATTTGTATCACATATTGCAGGTTGGTTGTTCTAATCCTTTGTAGCTACGTGACACTCCCACTTTATGCCCTTGTTACCTTGGTGAGAATCCCACTATCTATCTCAATACATAATTAAGTAAACATAAATGACATATTAAGGAAATAAATACTTTTAAAATGAAGCTAATTAATCATAGTTTGGCTAGACTTGTTAATGACAATGAAGCTTCATTACTTGTATAGATGGGATCAACCATGAAGAAAACGGTGTCTATTCATAGCCGTCAATCGTCGTCGGCAGTTAGACCGTATCCCAAGCATCTAGAGGCCGCCGATCAAGCAACGGCGTCTCCGTTAAGTCACGGCAAAGCCATCCATGATGATCACAATGGAAGCCATAAGATTGACATGATCAATCAATTAGTGGAATTTCCAATACAAATCCCTGAAACAGAAGCCGATGAATCAATGGAATCCCCATTTGCTAGGCGATCCAAGTCATGCAATTGATCCAAGAAAGAGTTCAATTAATACACCAACAAGAGCATGTTATGTAATTATAATGGTTCAATTAATGGATGGTTGGATAAGAGCATTTTTATACATTGCATTTTTGAGATGAATATAGTTCATATATTAATTTTTGAGCGGATTCAAGAAGCCCCTCCTCACAAGCTTCTTGTTTTTCCGCTAGCTTAATGGGTAAAAAGTTGCAGCTATCAAATGCCTCTCCGTTCGACTATAGAGGGAGCCTTTTCCTTATAGCCAAAACGCTAAATGAAAAGATATCTTTTCTACATTCTCCGACCTCTAAGGGTATAGATGTTGGAGAAATTAAGCTCCATCCATTGGAATTAAATTCCTAAAAAATTAGTATCCAATGCACCCTTAAAATGTTCAGGCAAAAATAATCACTTGTTGTTTTGTAGGAGAGAAAAAAAAATGTAAAATTGGACAATTTTATTCTTGTTTCTGATATCTTTAAAGATTAATATACAGGCCCAAGTTCATTCAACTGTATTTTTTTTGTCTAGTGGGCCGATTACAAGCCCGTCCTTTTTCCTTTTTATTTGTCCAGCAGACAGGCCCAATTTCATTCAACTGATTTGTGTATTTGTTTTAGGAAAGTTCATCTGAGAATCAGGGAGGAACGACGGACTCGGGAGAAAGAATCCTTCACCGCCGCCGCCCGCCGGCATATCTTCTCTGCCTCCTCTAACTCTACAAATTCATCTCCAAAATTAATCGGTTTGAACTTGTCTTTCTCAGTTGAATTTTGTTTTTAATGTTTTTATGTCAACTGTGGCTCTTGTTTCTCAATTGAGAAAGATCCAATTTTTCATTGTTTTTGTGCCGCTGGCCGCCGCCCCCGCGCCCCCACCTGCCTCCGTCATGATTATTCTGTTTATGTTTTGCAGGGCATCTTTATTTAGAAATGGCTCCATCTCAATATCCAGATTTTGGCAGGAGAGCTAGAGGTAATTTCTTTCTTCATGAATGGAGTTCCTTTCTCTCAAAGTTTTGGTATTGTGAAGTAAATTTGGTTGGTTAGCACTGTTTTTGTGTGTGATAATCTTGGAATTTGGTTGCAATAGGCATGGAGTTAGTAGTATTCGAATTGATAGATATTCATAAAGGAATGAGCATATATCTTCTGAGTAACTTTCATTGAAAATTGCATTTGTGTTCATGGCAGGGTACATTTATAGATTACTTTACAAAGATTGGTATTATAGATATTGTAGTCTGATGATGATGGGGATCTTTTTGAGTTAGACACTCATTATTATTCTATTTTTCATTTGATTTGCAGATCTCTTGTCAAAAGACTACAATTTTGATCATAAATTCACTCTTCAGATACCAAGTTCAGCTGGGATGGTATGGTATCGTTTACTACTATTTTCTGCATGATAGATCATAGGTCTGCCCGCTTAGAAACAAATTTGTCTTGTGCTTTTGATAAGTATTTGCAGTATTGCTGTCTGTTGTGTAGATTTACTGTTGAAAATGTATTGTTTTAAATCTTTATGTGTAAATTCATTTCCCTTCTTTTTAATGTTGTACCATGTGTTAGAGCTTGCAAATGTGGTGTACAACTTGCAGATTTAATGATAGGAAAAGACTTCCTTGATAGTATTCTGACTTCTTGGATTGTGTTAGAACCACTATATGCCTATTAAGTTGCAATACGAGTCACTTGAATTTGATTTCGTTGTTGACTCAACTACTGAACTACGCAAGTCTTATCACAAGTATTAGATTAAAGAATAAATTCTAATCACAAGTGAGAACTGAGAGATTATCTTGATTACATGTGCAACTTTAGCAGAACTGAAGTACATGTTTGCATTATTGAAATAAGTCATTTATGTCAGTAAAACATACAATCATTGAGGTTCTTACTTGAAAGTCATTTAAGAATTTCACCCCTAAAATTAGAACATTATTTGAATAATGATACTCGTGATTCTCAATCAAGAAAACTTGAACATCAATCAAGAAAACTTATCTTGAAGAATAGTTTGGCTGGGTTTTTTCGGGTGGAACCCAAATGGATTGGAAATGACTATCTCTTACCAACTCTTTGCTAAGGCTGCTGCTAATTGCTAGTACAAAATGTTTAGCTTTAAGGTAAAGTTTCTATACTACATTAGGAGAAAATCTATTTGGAAACTTAATTTCTCTCTCTCAGTGTATGACCAAGTATGTGCTATATATAATTTGTCAAGAATATTATGACAGAATTATCCATTTGCTACATTTTTTTGATTAGTCATTATTAACTACTACCACCCATGTCAAGTGAAGTTTTCTTTACAAATTGAGATCCAATCCTAGTAGTCTCTGGTAAAGGCTAGATTAATTAATGATGGCAATGGCATTATTCTTTGTAAATACCTAGAAGTTTGAACATTCTACTAATATAATTCTCTGAGCAGAGTCTGACCGCCACGGGTATCAAGAAGGATGAAATTTTTCTTGGAGACATAAATACTGTCTACAAGAGTGGGAAAGTTGCTGTTGATGTAAAAGTTGATATGTATTCAAATGTAAGTTGACTATCTTTTTTTCTCTGATCAATTACCAAAGACTGCAAATTTTTATTGTTTAAGATATCTCTCCATCTAGTCAATGCTTACATGAAGTAAATTTATCCTGTTACTACAGGTATCCACTAAGATCACTCTTGATGAAACTGTAGCAGGAATCAAAACTGCTCTCAGCTTCAAGATTCCGGATCACAAGTCTGGCAAGGTTGGTAATTATCACATTATACACCTCCAAAGTCATGTGAAAATTGTTTTCCAGTTTATAACTCCAGATCTCAAAGCTTCCAAAGCTCGTAGTTTGTGATCTTTAAAGTTGTTTTTGCAATTTTTGTGAAGTTTAGTCGTACATGGGACACATCACTTCATCTATATGCATCTAATGCCAACTACATCTAGCTCATCTAGTACAGAAGCTGTTGTGTCTAAGGGATGTGAAGAAGTGCCTTAAAGTACTGGTTTATTTCAAATCACCACTATGACGCCTCTATATCAAAAAGTTTCTTAACATAGTTATTTATTTCAAGTAACATCAGAATTGTTTTACATAAGCTCTGTTTTATTTCTACTATACAAATAATTTTTTGTGATCTTGATGTGTTTCTTGATGCTTCTGAAAGAATTCTTTGTATTCAATTCCTCACAGAAGGTTACAGAGTTCTGATATTTTCTTGGCATCTTCTTTCAGCTGGATGTACACTATGTTCATCCTCACATGGCTTTAAACTCTACTATTGGGTTGAATCCTGCTCCTCTTCTAGAGTTTAATACGGCAGTGGGTACCCAAGAGCTCAGTTTGGGTGGAGAAGCTGGGTTTGATGCTGCAACTGGTGCACTTACCAAATACACCACAGGAATCAGCTTCAACAAACCAGACTTTTCTGCATCGCTTTTCTTGTATGTATAAATAAATAATCTCTTTCTGTCACAAATTGCAAATGCCTTGTAGAGTTTAACGACTTTTTGTGGTTTTGTTGCACAGGATGGACAAGGGACAAACAGTGAAAGCTTCGTACTACCACATTGTGAATCCTTCAAATGGAACGGCTGTGGCTGCTGAGATGACTCATAGGCTTTCTAATTACCAGAACAGCTTTAGTATCGGAAGCTCTCATCTAGTTGACCCTCAGACTTGTGTAAAAACACGCTTCTCCAATGATGGAAAGGTGGCAATGCTGTGCCAACATGAATGGAGGCCTAAGTCACAAGTAACGCTTTCATGTGAGTATGACACCAAAGTAGCTAGTTCTTCTCCCAAGCACAAATTGGGCCTTGCCCTTGCTCTGAAGCCATGAAATTAGCTCTGTTTGTTGTTACTTTGTCGATTGATTACATTTTGCACTCTTTACCATTTTTTTTTTCCTTTATACCCTCAAATGTGGGTGGATGAATACCCACAAAGGAAACTAGAAAGTAGTTTGTTGTACTGATCAAAGCCACCACTCATGCATTGTTGGGCTTGAAATCCGGTTTTGACATTTTTGATGCAGGGCCATCCAGATGATCAAAGGAGTTGTGCATTGTTCAATATTTTCTATATACTTTTGATTCCTGCTAGTAATCCATTTTTCTCACCCTTTACATCTCTCCAATTGCTCTTGCAACGTGGGTTTGATCTCAGATAGATTAGAAGATTTTGTGGGAGAAGTGTAAAAATGGAAATCTTACTTGAATCTAGGACAAAAGATCGCGCCTGGGCTCTTGGCAATGTCGGGTTAATTGGTCACTTTTTATTCATGAAATGTGAAATATGAATAGAACGCAACCAGAACTCTGTAGCACAAAGATAACTTAGGTTGGTGTTTCATCGTAGTCTTTATTTGTTATGGTTGTTTCAAGTACAACTAACTGGTGATCTTTCAAGCCTAATTAGTCTAGCTGGTAGTCCAGTTCAGCATGAGAGAACGAAGCATATTGAAAGTGATTGTCATTTTACCCGGGACAAGGTTATGGAAGGCATCTTGCAACTCTCCTACATACCTACTGAATATCAACTAGCTGAGTTAGTATAAATAAAGACTTGTCCTCCTTGTAAAACAAGCATGATGGTCAATTGCCAGTACTGAACATCAGGCACCTAAGTTTGACAAACTTATTACCCACCAAATTAATTTTGAATGAAATACTAATATGAAAAACAAGAAGTTAGAAACATATCTCTAATTAACATTTGATAAATTCAATATATAACACTAGCTAGCTAAAGCATTAATATTAAAACTTGAACCCAAAGACATGGACATTTTTGTGTAAAATGGTAGCACATACATTGATCAATTCATCCACCTGCTTATATGCATCCTATACTAACCTAATTATAGATCTTCCATATATTAATTTTCCCTTTAATCCTAAGCATATGCAATTCAATTCCCACCTAATTACACACACCCTTCTTCCATTAAAACCCCCTACCACTTCCTCTCACAAATCACACTTCCATGCAAAAAACAAACCTTAACCTAACAAAAAATGATCAACACTACTCCAATCTCCATCCTCTTATGCATCCTCCTCCTCCACTTCACCACAGCACAACCAACGCCGCCAATCGCGACACCACCCCCATCTCACCCACTAACCCCACTTCCGAGCCCGGTCCCTGCCCCGGCCCCATCGACGACCCCACCCAGCATCACCAAAATCCTCCAAAAAGCCAAGGGCTTCAGCCGATTCCTAGGGCTCATGAAACAAACCCAAGTTGAGAAACGCCTCGAAACGGACCTCAAGAACCCGAACTCGAGCCAAGGGCTAACCGTATTCGCCCCGAGGAACAAGGCGTTTTCGGGTCTGAAATCCGGCGCCTTGAACTCCCTGAGCTCGGACCAGCTTTCGAAGCTCGTGCTCTTCCATTGCGTGCAAACGTTCCTCTCGCTTTCCGACTTCCAAGCCGTGACCAACCCGCTTAACACGGAGGCCGGGGACGCGTCCAACGGCCAGTTCACGCTCAACGTCACCACCACCGGCAACCAGGTGAATTTCTCCACCGGAGTGGGCCGGCTTGAGGCGACCGTCTTGGGAACCGTGTACTCGAATGCTGATCAAGAGTTGGCGGTGTATGAGGTCAGCGGGCTGCTTCTTCCCAAGGCCATTTTCCCGGTCCCGCCTTTTGTGGAGGCTCCCGCGCCTGCGCCGGTAGCAGGCCCGAAGGGGAGTGGTGGTGGCGGGAGTGGTGATGGTTCATCGAGTGGTAAGGGCTCGATTGGTGGTGGTGGTGGTGGGTCGACGAGTGATGGTTGTGTTTGGGGTTTCGGTGGTGGCCGTGAGGTTGTGCTACTGGTGGTCGGAGTTTTGATGGTGTTTGTGGTTGTGGTATGATTATTGGTTGATTGCTTTAGGAGGAGGTATGAGAGATGGATGAACAGGTTCATATTGTTTTGAATGTTTTGTATTTGATTGTTTGTATTTTTGTTATGGCGGTATTTGAGTTGTTTGAATCTTTGTGGTGTCATTTCTATTGGGAATGTACTCTTTCTATAAGAATAATCTTTGATTTGTTTGATTCAATTGTTATTGATGGAATTGTCAACATGTGATTGCCAAATTGACCCAATTTTTTTGGGTATGACACGAAGCATTTGAACTTCTAAATGATTCATGATGACCTGCTATTAAATTGTAACATCAACTCAATTATAAAATATAACCAAGTTAAAAATCTAAAAAATATTTATCTTATCTCTATAAGTAATATTTGGACAGATCTAAAGATATATTTTAGTTTAGAAATAATAAATCTTTAAAAAGTCATTTTATGAAATATATCAGACGACATCATATTTTGAGGTTAAATTAGGAGGAAGTCAGATAACTTAGGCCCAACTAAACCATTTGGGCTTGTAGAACTAGCTCATACAAGTCCATCGACCCAATTCCCATAGAGCAGCCCAGCCCACTTTCGGCCATCAGCTCAAACCGGATGTTTTATTAAATCAAAAACCAAATCAACAACAAAGAGGCATTAATTTGGTTACCTACTTACCTCAACTGCTTTGCTTTGTATTCATTAGCATATCATGTAGAGCTAACTAGCTAAGAGCAGTGAGTTGGGGAGCTTTTAAAAGCATTTTCCGGTTCCAGAAATGAAAATACAGAATCAATTGATGAATGCACAGCAAATTCTTATGCAAAGAAGGAAATTTGAACTCCTGATTCCACCACAAAAGCTATATACCTGTGTTTTCTTTTTGAGTTCCTTGCTATGGCAGGTAAATTGGTAAGTCAATCTTTGTTTCTTGTAATGTATCTAGCTTGCTTCCGACTGGGACTATACTTCCACTAGAAGTTCCTTCTCCAAGCTCACTTGCCATCTTTAGAAAGTAGCTGTGCCTGCCATTGGAGCAACAGATTTTGTATGCTCATCATGGACAGAATTTACCGCCAAATTCGCTATTCAAGAAGTAAAGAAGAACTTACCATCGAGTATCAGCTGTCAATTCGGGGTGGAAAGCAGTGCCTAGGAGATTCTTCTGTTTAACAGCAACAATGACTTTCTTCTCGGATCCGGGACTCACCTGACCAAAAGAAGAAGAAACAGAAGAATGAGACTAATGATGCTGGCTAGATGGCTAATAATAAAGAAATGCTAAGAAAAAAAGATGCAATCCTCAAAAGGACTTTCAATCATGGTTACGAAATGCAGAAATGATATTGCAGGCAAACACAATTTTGCTTTGAGCAACAATTTTAAATGTATTGAGCTACTACTATACAGATGATCAAAACAATGAAAAGAGTAAAATCCAGGAAGCCATTTCGAAAAAAAAAAAAAGCAAAGCCAAAATACAATGTCATATATAATGCGCTAAAATACACCGACTGTTCTACCAAAAATAAGGTTCATTCTCTCCATAAATGCACTTTCAAGAGTCAAACTTAACCTAAAGCTGAATCTCAAAGATCGTAATTTAGACTGATCAGCCCAGTTAATGTAAGACAAATTTTTAAACAAAAAAAAACTAGCATACTAGTAGACATTAGATATTTTTTTAAATGATATGCATTTCCTGCTGCAATACAGTAGTTAGATGAAAGAGAAGAGAAGAGGAGAGAAAACCTCTTGCTTGTTGTCTGAGGGAGCATCAGCATAGGCGAGTACTTGGACATCCGGGCCAACTTCCAGAATAGCTGGTGCACGTATAAACACCCCTCTGAAAAATGGAGGACCACCTTCTGTATCTGCAAGCTTGGGGACGGAGAGGTCTGCCTCAAAGCTTTGAATCTGTACAGAATCAATATTTAAACCACATTAGTATAAAGATTCAAAGCATAAATCACATGTCTTCAAGAAATAAAGGAAGGGCGGATGCTCAAGTAATGCACAATCCTCATATTATATTTTACACATAACAAACATATATGTAAACAATAATAAGGTTGATTTCAAATAACTAATTAATGCCTTCAAACCAGTGTTTACGTTTAAGCAACTAATTGAGAAGTGTTGAGCATGAAATTAAAGCATGGTTGAACTTGTATCCACAAATAAGCATTTATTCAAGGAACATATTCAGATAAAGAGCTTGAGGAAGAGTGTCAAGTACACACAAAGGCTTAAGCATCTAAGTAGCCTAGGAACACGTCAAGAACAAAAGATTAGTACTAACCTGGCTGCCGTAAAAATTTCGGTGAACAGTGCAATCTAGACCGCCAACTAAGTCCTGACCACCAATTTTCTGTCCTGGAATTTTACAAGCCACAATTTAAGGGCCTCACGTGTGTTTTATGTCTTAACAAGACAAGCAGAATTAGAACAAGGCATGGACTATGTGCTACTGACTGAGTTTTCCTTGGATAGATGAAACAGTTATCTTACCAGTGGCTTTGTTTGCCAAGAAAATAAGTCCTGCACAAGTCCCCCAAACTGGCTTTCCCGTTTGAACAAACTCCCGTAAAGCAGGAAACTGAACATAAAAACCAAAATGAATTAAGAGCTCATGGCAAAAGCCCAGGTTTTGATTGGTAAAATATAACATCCTCACAAAATCAGAATAGGATTAGCCAGGTTGATCAGTTATGATACTCTTCACACATCAGATTGTCTATGCAAATGAATTATAAACACAGCAAACCAATCAAACATGAATATGAATTCCCATCAAGGCAAAAGTACACCCACATTCTGATTTGTCAATAGAAAGTACTAGTCACCAGACTAGAACAAGCCATTAAAAGCAATAGCTTAACTCAAGTTTCTAATGGTTGGCCGTTTGCTAGTATCTATCACTTAAATGAAAAAAGAGTTAGACCAATGACAAGCTACAAATACTAGTCCTATTGTATGGTAACCAAAGGATGAAGAGTATAATAACCATCAGTTTCCAGCCTCAAACTACAATCCCAGTATTCCTAAATGGCCCAATCCTCAAACCAGAACCGAAACTAAACCCTAATTCGCAACTCCATGTTCTAAGACATCAAATAGAGGCGAAAATTCGCATGAATTCATCCACGAAATCGCAGAACAACACGTACATGTATAATACAACGCAAATACAGAAACAACCAATAGCAAGGGATTTTGAACGGGAAAGTGATCATAGCAGTCGAATCACAAGTAGCAAATTCTAAATGGAGAAAGAGGGAGAGAAATTGACCAAATTGTGGAACTCGGCGAGCTTGGCCATGGTGGTGCTTTCTCCGCCAGGGATAATGAGGGCGGCGAAGTTATCCAGCTGCTCCGGCTTCTTTATCTCCACTCCCTTGACCCCTAACCTTCTCAACGCTACAAATTGGATTAGGACAAATCACGCTTGGAACGAAGACAAAACAAAATTTCCAGGCAACAAAAGAGAGATAGAGAAAGAGAAGTGTGCGTGCCTGCGATGTGTTCATTGTAAGAGCCCTGAAGAGCGAGAACTCCGACCGCCATGGATAGAGTTCAAAGAATAAAGATGTGGTGAGAGATGGAGAATTTGGCAGAAAAAGCAGCAGCCTCTGGTTTTTCGTGTTTGTGCGGGTGTTGGAGCCTTTACAAACCTATGACTATGAGCAGTGTTACGAGGGCTATACAAAAAAGTTGCCCCTTTTCTTCTCTGTGGGGATCACAGAATTATAATCCTTTGTCTTTTCTTCTTTGTGAGGAGCATGTAATTGGACAAATTAGTGCCAAAAGTACGTTATAAAGATTAAAGAAACATGTCAACTTTACAGCACAATCAACACACACGATGGCCCTTTCGATTCTCCCGATGAAAGAAACACACTCCCGATGAAAACCTAAAATGCTCAGCCGCCGCCACCATCAAAAAACCCAATCTGACCACAACATCCGATGAAAACTCCGATCGTTCGCCCTCCCTCTTCCTCCATTCCTCAACCATGCCTCGGTGTGATATGTTGAATCCTCTTTAGAGCCTGAATCTGAACCCATACTATTCTCCGTTAACTCCTGGCCCTTTCGATTCTCACCTCTCCGGTGTGAGATCCCGATTCCGATCTGGAGCCTGCGCTAGGACCGCGACTTGCTAGACGTGCGAGCCCAAAGGCACATCTGTTGCTTGAGCCTCGGTGTGGCCGGTGATGTTGGTCATGTTGTCTCTGGAGAAAGGCCTTTGTAAAGGTTTTTTCTCCATTAGAATCTGCACATGGAACTCATTTTTTGCATGACTGAGTGTTTGAACCATGGTTTTTTTGGACTTCTTTTGCTTGCCAATTTGAACATTGTGTGGGATTTGTTTCTATTTCAATGGGCTGATTGGAATCTTTACCTTGATTAAATTGGAAATTTGAGCCAATTTGTGACATTTGAACCTTGCACCAATATGGCTGAGAAAGCCTTAAGTATTGGTACTTTAAGGAATTACAGATTTGAAAGATACTTAGAACCGTTAAAGACTCTCGTCGCCTAACCTTCGTCGGTTTTGTCGATTTATTCGACCTTCTGATGTCGGGTGGGTCGCCGATCTTTCCCAAGTTTCTGTTGCCGGTTGTCTTGAATAGAGAGATTAGAAAAAAAAAAAAAAGAAATGGAAAAAAATATGTGTTTGGGGTACAAGTTTAGTAGTAAGATAAAAGAAAAGGGAAAAAGAAAAAAAAATACTATATAATTTAAAATAAATTCTTACTTGACAAGAATGAGTTTTGTCCACCACTTAAAATTTAAGGTTAGATAATATTACTAATATATTATTTAAATAATTTAAGGCCTTTCTAGGCAAGGTTTCGGTTCTCTTGTGTCTACTTGCGTTGCAAGCTAAACTTTTATAGTTTTCTTGCGAAGCAAGTTCGACTTCTTTTCTTGCAGGATAGCTCGAAGCTTATTTATGTACTTTTCGAGGAGTTGGAGCTGAGTTTGGATTGGACCGAGTTGTATTAGGCCAGGTCGCTTGGTGCTATGAGGCGTTTGAAGATCCTTCATCTCGGTGGAGGGAACGTCAGATGTCCGTTTCGCACGCCCAAAAGGGGTCGACCTGCTGCCGGTGGCGCTTTCTTTTAGTGTCTTACTCATCCCGATATCAAACTCTTCTTAGCTCTTATTTTCGAAGATTTGTACCTCTTATAGCTTTTCCTGTTTGCTATGATCTTCTTAGCCGTTTTCGGCTGCCGTTTTTAACGGACTCTCGGTTTATCAAGTCTGTTTGGTATCTGAATTCTTACCTTTTCAAAAAAAAAAAAAAAAAAAAAAAAAAAAAAAAAAAAACACACGATGGGCTAGTGCCAATACTCAGTTGGTCTAGTGGTAAAGTGGTGCTAGACTCCTTAAGTGTTGTGCAGGAGGTTCGAAGTTCGAATCTCACTGGCAACATGTATGGAAAAATTGATATTGGGAGGGTCTCTCCCAAAATGGGGCCACGAAGTACCCGGTCCGGATGTAGAGCGGTGTCCGACCGATCGAACCGGGCGAGCCAAAAGGCAAGACCAAAAAAAAAACACACGATGGGCTATCACTTGTCTAAATAATAGGAGGATCCTTTTTTTTTAACAACATTGCTCATCTTGTGTTACACTGCGAATTAAAATGGGCATTTCGGCCTAGTACCTTTATCACGGTTTGTTGTCTGATTTTATGTAAAACCCGGTTTACTCCTTGTTTGGGAAAACCCGGTTCAATGAAAAAGTCCCTTTGAGAAACCTAGCTAGCTAGTATAAGAATTTTGTTTGTAATGTTTCTAGATTATCAATGAATGAAATCAAACTTCCAATCCTCAAACTCTGATTCTATCTCCCTCTCAAACTCTCTTTAGATTCACTTTTCGGTAGAATTCTCAAACCTCTCTACCCTCGGTGATTCGGCATCTAATTTTCGAGCTTTCAGCTCCTAATCGGATTTATCCCTCAACGATCTGCATCATCTTGGATACAATTCAGTAAGGTCTGAAGTTTGGCAATTGCTAACACCTTGTCCTGAGCCAACCCCGGAGGCACTAGTGGAATTGGGATCGTTGTTCCTGAAGAAATTGGGTAGCGATGGCGAAGGAAGAGTGATAGATTGACCTCCCAGGGCGGCAACAATCGACGTCATATTAGGCCTTTTAGCAACACTTTCTTGAATGCACAACAGGCCAATGTGGATACACTTCACGACATCTACCTTGGCATAGTTTCCGCCTAAGCTCTCGTCTATCAGCTTTAGCGCTTGGCCTTCATTCCATAGTTTCCATGCCTGCTCCGCGATTATGCATATGATTAGTGTTTAAATCAATAACGTTGCATAAAGGAATCCAGATGATTTTAATGAGAAGATTTATTTGGTTAATTACTCGGTAAAGTAATGCTTCTTCTAATGATAGGCGGTTTGTGTACTGGTTTCTTTGGCCGGAAACCACCTCCAAGACTATGATCCCAAAGCTATACACATCCGACTTGATGGAGTAATGACCCATCAATAAGTATTCCGGAGCCATATATCCACTGCACGCAAGTTATTAACTAAGATTGTGATTTTCATTAACGAATTAGAAATACTAGATGAAAGAATCAAGCACTTGATGCAAATCTTACTGTGTTCCAGCGATTGAGTCAGTTACGGCTTGGGTTTGATCAATAGTGAAGAGTTTGGCCAAGCCAAAATCTGATATTTTCGGATTCATATCTTCATCTAGTAATATGTTGCTTGGTTTGAGATCCCGGTGTATGACCCTTTGACGAGAGTCTTCGTGTAGGTACATAAGCCCTTTCGCGATTCCGCATATAATCTTGAATCTAGTTTCCCAGTTCAAAGACATTCGCTTGGTTGGATCTGCATGATTTTTCTTGTTACAATCATATAGTCATGCAACCATATTTTAGTATAAGGGTGATTTAACTAAAACGTACCAAAAAGAATTTTATCAAAACTGGAATTGGGAAGAAATTCGTAGACAAGAATTTTCTCTTTCCCTGATACACAAAATCCCAAGAGCTTAACTAAATTTCGGTGTTTTAGTTGAGCGTCTAAAAGAACTTCGGTATTAAACTCCACAATGCCTTGGCCCGAGTTGTCTGAAAGCCTCTTCACTGCTATATCTTCTCCATTTTCAAGTGTTCCCTGTCAAAAATATTAATAATCAACACTATGTATGAACTAATGTTACATATGTATATTACATATTCAAGCTAGCTACAATATGTCACCTTATAAACAGAGCCAAATCCACCTTGGCCGAGCTTCCTATGGATAGCAAAATTCTGGGTTGCAGCTCGTATAGTGTTGAAATCCATTTTCAGTGAGTCAGCAGCTACAATATCACTAAGTTCGGCTGTAATGACATTTGAAAAAATGTTATGTACAGTTATTTATGTGTAGATACCATATTTTCAATTCTTCTCGCCAAGTCTTGACTTTATTTAAGTATATATACATACCATTGGATGCCGTTTTCAACTTCCTTTTCCAAACAGCTAATCCAAGAAACAACATCACTAGAGTGCCAGCAATCACCGAACCAATCATGATCAGAACTGTATGATGTGGTTTATTAGGCTTTGGAGGAGTGGTAGGAGTAGGAGGATCGGGACTAGGACTAGTAGGACTAGCTGTTGGACTGCCTGAGATGTATGTAACTGTCAAAATTATACTTGAAAATGTAGATAGTGTAAATTGAACATGAGCAAAATGTCTGAATTGGCGAAGTACTCGTGCTTAATTATATCCTAAAGCCAATTGGTAATAAGAGCTAATGGATTCCACCCTAAAGTCAATTGGTAATAGGAGGAGTAATCCACTAGGTTATATAATAGTATCGTCTAATCCCAACTTTCAGATGTGTGATAGATATTCTAACATCAGTTCATAAAAAATATATATACCTGTGTTAGGGACAACCTGAGTGGTGTTGTCCTGCATCTGATCATCGTAAAACTGATAGAGTTCATAGCGTAGATTGCAGTTCAAGAAGTACACCCCAGCTCCCTGGTTCTTCTGACAGCATATTTTGAGGGTATCACCACAAATGCCCAAACATCGTTTGCAATCATCAATGGATAGGTCTGGAATACATTGCCCCAGCATGTAAACACTATAAACGGTACTATTAATACTCTCCACGTCAGTTGCGAACATCTTGCCATCTTTACTAGCTACAGCTTCATACTTGACGGCCTCACTCGCAGTCCCTCTCGCATACCCCATATCATAATTAAAAGCATCATCCATAATTTTGTTAGGGGTCATTCTAATGTAGAGCTGCAAGTTCAGGTACAGGTGGCCGAAGAAGGATTCGTTCGAGTATCGTATCATGCACTCCTCGTACAAAGCCACAGCTTGCTTGCTATGTGAGCAGTTTTGGGCCAGCTCATGCGAGGCAGCGGCCACACAGTCCCTGCATTTGGCAGCAGTGATGTCACCGCGACAAAGGTAGAGGCCATAGACGGCTGTAGGAGTGTTGCCGCCTATGGTGTCGTTGTAGAATCCGGATTCGTAATTAGCAGTGGAGGAGGAGTTAAGGGAAGAGAGGAGGGCTTTGATGTTTGAGGCGTAGCCCACCCCCGCCTCGGTGCTTGGGGAGAATAAAGTGGTGTTTGGGCACTCTGTGCTAAGCCAGGTGGGTGCTGTAAAGGCCGTCTTAATATAAAACTGATAAATCTCATAGCGGAGGTTGCAGCTAAAAAATAGAACCCTCCCACCCAGCCTATTCTCGCCAGGCAGGCTAGAAATACACTGTTGCAAGCACTGATAGCAGTCACTCCCTGACAAATCTGGCGTGCACTGCCCTAGCACATACACACTTTGGAATTCGTTAAAACTATCCTCCTCTGTATCGAACTTCACCATAGAGCCACCGCTCGCTGCCCCACTTGCCACCTTTGCCAGGGTTTTGGCTAGCACCTGGTTGAAGCCAGTCACGTTGCTCGTGATGTTCTGTAAGTTCCACATCAGCAAGCTGAAGCCGTCGTCTAGCTGGCCGAAGAAGGAGGCACTGGAGTACCTTATCATGCACTGGTCGTACCAGGTCACCGCCTGTTTGCCGCGTGGGCAGTTTTGCGACAGGTCGGCCGTAGCCCTCTCCACGCACTCCGTGCAGGTGGCAGGGTCGATGTCGCCCCGACAGAGGTAGAGGCCATACGCGGTGCCCCCTACGGATGAGTTGTAAAAGCCGGCGATTGAGGAGCTGTTAGCGGCGGTGGAGAGGTCGGAGAGGAGGGTGTTCAGATTCAATCTCAAGGTGGTGGAGTCGGTGGCCGAGAAGAAGGTGGTGTTTGGGCAGTAGGCGTAGATGAGATTCGGAGCAGCGGCGGAGGCATGGCAGGCCAAACTAAGGAAGATGAAGATGAATGGTGGCGAAATTAGAGACATGGATTGAATTAATTCTGCGGTGATCGCTGAAAATTTACTAAGAATGTTCCTGTCCAATTCAATTTGGGATTTTATCGGCATGGTTGATTGATTGCCATATTCCAATTCCGTGATCATGACCCAAAGATTTTTGTTATAAGAATGGACCCATTTGTACATATTTTTCTGCAAAGTCCCAGCACGAGGACATAAGAAAGTGGACGTTAGAAGAGACGTAAGGCGACAAGTAAACGGGGATACAAAAGTCTTGGCCCAGGAAACACACATCAATTTGCCAATTAACAACCATCGACCAATCAATAATCCATAAAATATTCTAAACCTATGTTGCGTGACTTTTGGAGTAGACTTCGACAAGTAAACGTCACTTTTCTCCATTCTACCTTAGGGGCTGGGACTATAATCCACCCGAGCCGAGCTTTGAGTTGTTTAAGTTCGGCTCGGTTAAAAATAGGTGATCGAGTTCAAGTTTGAACACGAACTTGGGTCGAGCTCAAATTTTTGTTTGAACTTAATTCATTCAAATGTTCACCGAGTTCGAACTTAGTTCGCAAATCGCATATTTAATTTCTTCGTGAGAAAAAATCGTGAACTAATCATTTATTTGATCATTTATACAAGCAATCATCATCATCATTTGACCTAGTGAGGCTCCGCTACAATGGAATCTGGGGGTCAAGATGGGGTACCCCTACGTACCCGAGGGAAAGGAGGTACGCCCGGTTTGAGAGAAACCACCAAAAGTATGTAATTTAACATAAAATATGTAGAGTTTGGTTCAAATGAAACAAATTATTATCCTGAAACGAATACATTGGTGGATTTGTAGTGCACTTTCCTATTTTGGATTTCACTTTTCGTATTTTGCAATGCACTTTCGTATGAAAAGTGCACTACGAATAACGAAAAGTGCATTCGTTTCACGTTTCAAGATAAGAGTTTGTTTCATTTGAACCAAAATCAAAATATGTATTGTAAATTTTATATATAGAGTAGAGCTTATTCATGAACGTATAATCTAATTTTTTATGAACATATAATCGAACTTGTTCATGAGCATATAATCGAGTTTGCTTATGTACAAACGAACCGAGTTATCTTGTGATCCAACTCAGTTGATTTATGTTTCGAGCCTTAAAAGTGTGCTCAAGCTCGACTCGTTTACAAATCAAGTTGAACACAAACAAAATTTAACAGAGTAGAACACCAAATTTCTCACAAACAGCTCTGTTTTTTTTTCCCTGTCTGCCTATCAAATTTGCACCACCTTGCATTACAAGGTACATATAATCGGATAATTTTTATAAGTAAGTTATTACAAAATTATAAATTTTTCCTTGACCTAAAAGTTATATTCTATCGCTTCTTACACAGTTACACATATTTCAATTTTGAGTTCTCCATGACGAATAATACCTATAGAAAAATATAAATGAGATTTATAAAATCTCTTAATAATATGTTTCTTCATGACGAATAATACCTATAGGCCACATACCACATGGCCACATCGATATTATGGGACAAAATACCATTAGCATAAAAATGAGGTTAAACTCCCTACTTAGAAAATATATCCCGTCGATTCCGTCGTTCCGATGTTATATGTGAAATGGTAAAATTCATGATACGACGACACTTTTTTATTTCACCTCGGAACTTAACACTAACTTTGTTTTTTTATGAAGAAAAGATTTCCAAAAGTAAAAACATTAACTTTGTTTTTTAATGAAGAAAAGATTTCCAAAAGTATATATTGCATTTACATGAAAGGAAGACTATTATCAAAGGTTCGATCTTCCCACCAAGTAACTACAATATACAAAAACGTCCTTATTGGTGACCCCAAATTAATCATTTTGGATGAACCTGTGTATGCATATGAATTCATGTTTATCTTAAATAATAGTAATAATTACTTGTGGCCTTGTGGGAATGCTAATGGAGAAAAAAAAAACACTTTGGATTGGTAAGATTTCTTTCTTTCTTATAATGTATGTTATAGGGGAGGATCACCCTTTAAAGATTAAATGTGTTTTGAATCTTTGTTCTGATCTTATTATTTGCTGACTGTTGCTTGCATTACATTTTAAGTGTTTCAACCTTTCCCAATATTATGCATTGAGTTAATGAATTGTTTCAGCTAGAACTTTTTAGCTAACTAAACACGGTTACGCCTGTCATTCAGAACTGTTTATAACGCAAAGTTACCACTCAAATTGCCTTCTCCAACAAAATTTATTCATCTCATCCTATTAAACTTTAGTGTCAATATTGACTAAATTACCTGTCAAGTATTACTATTACATAATTTTAAAATAAAATTAAAGAAAAAATACAGCTAAGATTACCAAGTACCAGCCAATACCAAGTTACCAACATTATGCAATAAATCATTTGGTAGAGCATAGTTCAGTGTGCATTACCAATCTGAAGATACTCCAATCATAATTAACCTCCCCTTCTTTGTTGATTAGAATGAAGGATTATAAGTAATTAATTGGGAAGGATTGCACAAGGTCAGAGAAGAAATGTAAAAAAAAATACACCAATTTATTCCAAACATGAAGTAATAATTCCCTTGCATTCCATTCTCAAAGCTTCAAAAAGGGGACAACCAAACAACCCTCGACGTAGCTAGCTGTTCACAGTTGGGGCTCATCCTCATGCTCATTGGCTTTTATACAGTGCCTTTGAGATGGATTTAGTCCCTATATCAATTTGGTGCATTCTAACTAAATTCAATTATTATTGTCACATAGCTGAATTTCAGTTTTTCTTGGGTCTTTTCGGGCGTACCCCCTTCCCTTGGGCAGGGGTACCCCCATCTTGACCCCCCAGATTCCGCTGTAGCGGAGCCTCACTGGGTCAATGATGATGATGATGATGATGATGATGATGATATGGAATACAAATGCCCATTTATT
Source organism: Fallopia convolvulus (assembly GCA_964016875.1). NCBI lineage: Eukaryota > Viridiplantae > Streptophyta > Magnoliopsida > Caryophyllales > Polygonaceae > Fallopia > Fallopia convolvulus. Next base: position 4,215,997 of record OZ024719.1, read on the forward strand.
GTATGTTATAATGTTACAAGGTGTGTTTCAGTTGCCCATTCCAATAGCTAAAAAACAGGCAATTTCTTCAGCTCATTTTCTAAGAGTAAGCCTCATCCTATGATCCAAGTACAATTTCATATAAGTTAGCAATATCATAGTTCATCCTTCAAAGTTTTGGCACTGTCACCTTCAGTAGAGTCCATGGTGGTGTCAGGACCCTCGGATTTGGTTGAATCGGTTGATATCACTTGTTTCTCTAGCTTAAAGGGGATTGATGCATGCTTTTTTAAGAACTTGTATAGTGCCAAAACTGTACGGTCCGCTTCAACGGTAACCTGACCAAGTTCACAGCAAGTGCTTTTAATAGTTTACACCAGTAATTCATGATAAACAACATACTTCAAACCGTATGGCCATTCCACAAGATTGTGTTTTCTATATTCTTCATATATGACCATTAAATTGTTAGTTTCAAACTGTCCTATAAAGCAATGCTGAACGTATTCCAGATTAATTGTATGAATTTACAGATGTTGCACAGTTAGTTACATACCGGGTCAGAGCTCTTTTTTCCAGCTGGGAAGAAGACAATTGTAGGAAATCCTTCAGCCTGTACAGATGCAAACAAGAGAAGTGATCACAAAAGTAAATGTATGCTCCCCAATATAGAGTGCTACATACATCATTTTGTGAGAGATAGACAGATGTGCCCATTTTCAATTAATAATACAGCCTTTGGAGAAGTACTAAAATTAAAGACACCGTTTTGGACTATACAAATCAATAAACATTCCTGGACAAATGTTGCAACCAATTACCTAAAAGGCTAAAACTTAATATACAAATCCTTGTATAATAATTCAATTTAATGCCAAAGGGAGAAAAAAACTTAAGAGATAACAGACATGTAAATTATTAAGATGCAAAATTATCTAGCAGTAAAAAAAATTATGGCATGAATGTATTCTTGTTTTTTGGTACCTTTGCACGTGGGTGCTCATTTGTGGTTCCATCCATTTTGGCTATAACAAGAGAATCAATGCCGCGTAAATGCTTAGCCAGTTTGTTGTAAGTGGGCTCCAATGATTGGCAGTGTCCACACCAGGGAGCATATATCTGTGTTTCAAGAACAAAACAACCACCAAGTTTCAGAATACATCAAGGAAAGCTCCTATGATATTTAGAATGAGCATGATATATGTGAAAGGATTATACCTCAAGAAGCACATCCTTAGATTCGTCCAAAACAATTTCATCAAAGTTGTCCCCAACCACTATCTTCACATCACCATCATTCTGTTTCATATAGCAATATAAAAGTGAGCACAAAACATGAAAGAGTGAAGTGTCATGGCAGCCAGATGAGGGTATAAGGCTTACAGTTTCTGGAATTGGATCTGATTTGAAGAAAGGTTTAAGCTTCTCTGCTATAAAATCTTCCCCAAAAGCCTGTTAAGAAATAAGCAGCTTAAATTTGTGTCTTAGCTGCCCTAAAAGCTAAAAAAAAGGAGAAGAAAGTATAAGAAATGTCATGGGAAAACTAATTGAAATTCAACCTTAATCTTTTCCAAGGTCAACTCCATATCATAGACGTATTTCTTGGAATCTTCAGAAGCCAAATATCCAAGGACCTGTGTATATAATGACCAGAAACAAAATGATTTTCCATTTACGTTGTAGTCAAACCCTACAAGGAATTATGCAGGACCTAGTTCTTTCTTCTGCGAAGAATGCGAAAAGAAACTTACTTGTGGAGCATCTCCAGTGATGCCAAAGTAATCTGCGACAGGTTTGCCATAATCTTCATTGTCCAATTCCACATAAACAAAGATAATCTGCATCGTAAACAAAGAAATTAACGTGCATCATAAACAAAGAAATTTCCTAACAACAGAAACAGATGATTAGTTGCAAGAGCATTCTCGACTTAAGATCTCCTTTATAGTAGAAGCTTCTAAAATTCTAAACCCACATTTTCAACAATAATGGGTACCATATATATAGCTTCTGGGTTTCTAATGTCAATTTGTTCTTCATCTTCATCAAAGCTTTCTTCAATGAAACTAACTAGGTTTGAACTTGAAGAAAGAGAATTTGATCTAATCATCCAAGCATAAAATTTCTCCTGCTGTTTGCATCAAATCCTTCTTGAACCAACACATCCAGATTACAGTTTCCCTTTTCCTTTTGTTCCAAAGAACTAACCCATTACTGAGCTACTACCCTAGATATCAGAACACCTAATGCATCCTACAGAAGAACTCATCCCAATCATGGAGATGGAGCTCATTATTATTCTATCAAACTACAAATTACCTTTCCTTTGAAAAATTTTGCAGCTTCCTTAAATGCTGGCAAAACCTTCTCTGAGTCCTTTGCAGAAGCAAATAGCAATAGCTGCATAGGAAAAACAAAATATACCATGATGCTTATCCCGGTGAAATAGGTAAGAAGCAGAATCATTCAAAGAGAAACTGTGACAGCCATACGCAATGCTCAACTATTTACCTGCTTCTTGACTTCACTGTCAAATATTGCAGATGCACTTTCACGAGTGAAAATAGTAACCAACGGAAGCTTGTTTGAAAAGACAAATTCAGAAATTGCAGACTTGGTAAATGTACCATCTGCAGCAAGGAAAACATAGACGTAATATAAGCTTATAGGCAACCAAAGTAAACATACATGATTAACCAACTGCTGCTTAATGGGAGAAGCGGAAACCCTCGGCCTCAATTTAAGAAAAACCAAAAAAAAGGGTCAAAAAGATCTATTCACTAACCGAAATGATTTATTTTCTCATCTTCCTTTTTCAACAGAACTAAAGCAGGGCGTTTAGCTTCTACATCAATGTGAAACAGCTTTGCTACATTCGCCTCCATAGTTTGATAGAAACTGACATCATCTTCAAGTTTTGATGCGGCAGCAAGTTCTTTAGTATCAGAACCCTGTACAAACATGAATAAATCAATGAGTGAGTACAGAGCAACAATGGCCTTCTTGGAGATGATAGAGTGAAACCACAAGAATATTCAATCTAATAACAAAAGCACCTTACCTTGCGACCTCATCACTTCCAAAAAAGGGCAAACCTCTTTCTTTAACCACTATCATTCTAGATGTATTAACCACTATCGTTCTAGATATATTAAAATACATTTCATAATTCAGTTTGTTACATAAAACAAAATTATAGTCCTAGACATGTCAGATTTACTCATTCCACTAGAAATAGGTTCTATTTTTTCTTTTCTTTTATGTGTTCATCACTTCCTCTTTTACAAACACATGTGAAGGATTGGATTGGCCTTTCCCAGGTCAGAACACTGTTGCCCCTCACACAAGAATCTGAAAACCTTAAAATATGACCCATTAACCACGAAGAAACATGCAGAAATGGTAGAACATTATGAAACACAAAATTGCTAGGCTTGCTGGCTTGCATGAAGATAAACTTTGCTAAACTCAAAAGGAAGCAAAACATACCACCAATGAATCAAGGAAGGCCAACACCAATTTACTTTCAGAAGACAATATCCGTTCAGCATCCTCTGTTGTTGATATATTGAACACACCAGGTCCCACCTTCTTTCTTATCCAAGTTACAATAGCCTCCCTAAATGATACCAAAAAGATAGCTTCAAGTTATTTACATGATTTTATTATCACCAAGAGTAGACTTAAATTAGTTTGGGCGTTTATTTGCTTTAGCCATATAATCACAAGTCCTAGCTAGTGCCAAATGTGATAACACGCCTATTTGACTTGTATTTAACAATTAAAAAGGAATGTCCAGAGCTTCTTTCAATATGCTAATTACTCCATGAAGGCAAGCCAAAGTAATATGGAACTGGGAAAATGAAGACTTGACAAGTTCTTAACCCATAAATCTATTCAGTTGCTTCCACATCTTACCAGCTCAACCCTGTTTCCCATTAAAAGGACTACAATCTTCCAGGAAAAATTGATCGGAATGAGGAATTCATAGATCTTGCAAAGATCGGTAAAGCTTCTAATTTTAGAAGGCAACTAAATAGCTTCTCTTGACTGAAATCAGCAAAGATATCACTTTACCAACTCAATTTTTTTTTTTTTAAAAAGCATCATAAGATTCAGATATTCCGATTCACCAATACAACACCATCGCAAAGAGGAAAGAGTGGGAAATTCGAAGCTTACTTGGTTCTCTGACCATTGTAAGGCTTCTGCTCGCCATCAACAAAGAACAAGACGGTGGGGAACCCCTGGACATTGAACTCATGCGCGAGCTCGTTCTCCTGCGTGGCATCCACCTTGGCGAGAACCACGTCATCTCCAGCCGCCTTCAGCTCGGAAGCCGCCGCAGCGTACTCCGGCGCCAAAGACTGGCAATGTCCGCACCACGGCGCGTAGAACTCCACCATAACATACTTATTGTTCTCAATCACGTCCGTGAAGTTCCTCTCCTTCAAAACGACAACATCCTTGTCGTCCACCGCAATCTCCGGCGTCTCCTCGTCGTCGCCTTCGGCACCGAAGTCGTCGAAATTGCCGTAATCCTCGTCGTCGCCTTCATCGTCTCCTTCTTCGCCGGGATCGGAGTGAGAAGCGTGGTTCAATCCGGCGTGTGAAGCGTCACCGTCGTCGTCTTCGGCCAGGAAGCTGAGCTCATCTTCGTCCAATACGACGTCGTCGTCGCCGGAAATTGGGGATTTGGAGAGGGATAGAGAGGAGAAGGAGAGAAGGAGGAGAGAGGAGAGGAGGAGGAAGAGAGTGAGTCGACTCAGCATTTTGGCTATGGAGTTGAGAAAGTTGGTTGAATCGATCAGATCTGAAATGGGGCTAAACCTTCAACCAGCTTAATGGAGCGGAAGAGTAACGATGAGTAAAGGCAGGCAGGAAAAGTCAAACTGTTGACTGATTTTAACAACGACGTCGTTTAGTAAGCCGAAAATTGTGGGATCCACTGTATTTGTCGGTTCCTTTTATCATACCTCATACCTAAAATAAAAGGGGAAAAAAGTGAATACGTCAGATTCAGAACCCTAATTGAACTCCAAGATATTCTACCGCCATCAACTTACGGTAAGATTTTTTTCTACCGAATGTAAATAAATTTCTTTATCATCTAGAAATTTTATGGAGCATATGTATGAATTTTGGTTTCCTTTACGTACTGAAAATTGAAAAAAAGGAGCTTGCTTTCTTGCAGGAAAATTAACCAAGTAGGAAGATATGTTGACTGAAGAAGAAGAAATTACCAAATTTTACCGGATTAGGAGAACTTTGATGCAGATGCTAAAGGATCGAGGTTATTTGGTGACGGACGATGAGATTAATATGACAGAGAATCAGTTTGTTGATACATACGGTGAGAACATCAGAAGAGAGCACCTCAAGGACCTCACAATTTTTAAAGCTATGGTAAATGATAGCTCTGATCAGGTAAATACTTGGTTTTTTGTCAGTTCGGTTCGGTTCAAAACCGAATCGAATAAAAACTGCACCGAATTTAAAATTCAAATTTTTTTTTAAGGTGAACCGAAATCAAAACCGAATTGGTTCGGTTTTGGTTTTTTCAGTTTTAGATAAATAGTATTCTTTAGAAAATTTGAATCGAACTGAAACCGAATATTGAAAAATTCCTAAACCGAACCGAATAACATAAGTTTTGGTTCGATCGGTTCAACTTAAAATTTCGGTTTGAATCGACCCATGATCAACCCTTTTTTAAAAACCCTTTTTTATTAATAAATTGGTTTGTTAATTTGGGTGTAGATATATGTTTTCTTTGTAAATCAAGGGAAGGAGAAAGCAAAGTTGGGGAAGGATGAAGTTGAGGCTTATACAGACCATTTGGAGTCTGAGAATGTTAAGAGATGGTGCAGAAGAAGTTGCATTTTAAAGCCAAACAACTCATTGTTCGAATGGCTCTTAAAATTAGTGTCGAGGTTTTTCAAGTGAGTTTTACATAATTAAGATGTTGATCGATAGTATTTACTTCTTCCCATATTTGAAAGTTGAGATTAAATAGGTTTATTATATAAAAAAAATTGGCCTTCAGACATCTAATCAAGCAGTTAAGCCTCTAGATGTATCCAAAATTTATAAATTTTTGCGTTACTTACTTCTCCTATTATCAATTACTTTTAGGATGAAATCTCACTAAACATGACACGATTTAGATTTGAACCGCCAAACTGGACCGGAATCGAACCGGTCCAAACCAGCTCAAACCGGAACTGGAATTGGAATCTAAACCTCATGTTTATCTATAATAAGGTTTATGTTAAGGTTTGTCAACCGGCGGTTATTTTTAGACCAAAGTCAAAACCGCTTTCGACCCGAAACCGATCAAAGTTGGAACCGGAATCGGAACCTAAACTTTTTAATTCAAACCGGGAGGTTTAGGTTAAGATTTGGACAAATCCGAAACTGAAACTGACGGTTCGGTTAACTATGTCATGTCTGAATCTCATTAGACTTGTACCGTTGTGTACGTTATAGTTACATGATCAATGTTCAATTTATAAAACCTGACATTAATGTTTGTGGGTGTTAGGAAGGAGAGTTGATAGTTAACGTAACGCGGAATGTTCTTGTTCCAAAGCATCAATTGCTTACGGATGAAGAGAAGAAGGCGTTGCTCAAGAAATACAGCGTAAAGGAAACTCAGGTCAATTTCTAGTGTGCATTATTAAGATTCTTAATTGATTTCCAATTTTGTTGATTGATTGGGATCTTTCTTGATTGATTGATTGATTGATGATAGTTTTTGTTGTGATGGTGATTTGGACAGCTACCTCGTATCCAGGTGAATGATCCGATTGCCAGATACTACGGTTTTGTGTGTGGTCAAGTTGTGAGGATTATTAGGCCAAGTGAAACTGCAAGAACATCATACGTTACATATAGATATGTCGTCTAAACTGCAAGAACATCATATGAGATTGCTTTATGTTTTGGCTTTACAATTGTGTTTTGTATGAGTTGAGTGATTTGATTTGATTATACATGCATAGCTGGCTTCCTCGCTAGATCCGGTATTGGGGGTCTAACATCATTAATTCTCATTTTCTCATCTATGGATATGGAATCAACAGAAATCGATACAGGTTAATTAATCAACTTTTTGTTTGGGTACATCAGTACATGGTTTCATACTTATGAATACGTAGTATAATGTATATTAATGTTGAGAAATCCACACAATGCAAATCCTATTCCAAGCCGCACAATGCAAAGCACCTTTGGCCTAGACAAGGGTCCGGTTCCGGCTCTGGCCGGTTCCTCCCAGTTTCGGAACCGAAAATAATCAAAATAAATAAAATAAATTTCAATTTTCTTAGAAATTAGCCTAACCATGGTCGCGGATAGCCAAACTGTGACCGCGGTTAGGCTATTTTTCTTTTTTTATTGGTGGAACTTACGGTTCTACCCGGTTCGGAACTTCCGGTTTCGGGGGTGGTTGAACCAGAACCGGAACCAGAACGTAGCGGGAAACGATTCCGGCCGGTTTCCATAAGGCAATTCACTTCTCGTTAACTTGGCCCCTAATCCCTTTCCTGTATCAAACAAAAATGTTATGTATGTGACCAGCTATATGCCTACGCCAAATCCGGCTGATGGGCCACTGTCTCCGTTGGAGAGTTTGGTGTGGGCTGTTGAAGTGGGCTGTGGGCGTTGGGCCTAAGACTGGAATTGAGACAGTGGCCCATCGGCCGGATTTGGCGTAGAGGAGTGTGTTTTGAGTTAATTTTGTATGGAAATTCAGCTTTCTCATTCAAGGACCTGTGAATTTTTCGGTTAATCGGGTTGAGACATTGGACAGCATTTTAAGTGTTGGACTTGTCCAAGGGCTTAGGTTCGTATTTGGATCAATCGGGCTCGAGTTAAAACAGATATTGGGTGATTAGGTCGCTAAATTTTCAGAATTGATATAGGTTCGAGTTGATCCAACGGGTCACGATGGTCAATTTTATTAACCTTTATTAATTTATTTTATGTTTCTTAAAATAAATAAAATTATATTATATTAAAATAATACTTTTAATAATAAAATATTAAATTTATAATGTAAATATTACTTTATCGAGTTGGTAACCTAGTCCAATTTTTTCTCAGTTGATCGGGTCAGGTCGCTATTGACTCATTGATTTTTTAGTTGGGCTTCAACCCAAAAAACTTCAGATGTGTCAGAACGGTTTTTCAGATCGGGTCATTTTTTGATAGGTCTAATTAGAATAGACCATGAACGAAGACACATAGAGTCTTTTTTAGCTCTTTACATTTACCTCACCTCAAAGAAATTAGTGGGGAATCGAACCTGTGACTTGTCAGATTCGATTCTTGTCTTGCTGCACTAGACCAACCCCTTGAGGTTCCACACATAGAGTCTTTTTAGGTAACTAGTTTTACAACATTTTTTGCTTTATTTTTTTATTTTTAGTGCAACTTTTTTTTTCCAGACCCGAATTTGGCGGTTAACGGGCCATGATCGTGAACATATATATATGAAGGCCCAAACGAGGCCCAATTTTATACGTCCCGCTTAAATACCGGTTAAACCCATGCCGCCCTCTCTTCGTTCTCCCATTTCTCTGCCCTAAACGTTTCAGCTGTGTGTGTAGGAGGCGAAACCTTAACCCCTCGCTTAACAGGTAAAGTCTCAACTCCTCCCACGTTTGCCCGCTAAATCAGCTCTTTCTGATTGAAACCTAAAACCCTAATCAATAGTTTGTGATTGCTGAATTTAGGGTAGTTTGTGATTGCTGAAATTTAGGGTCTTTTTGATTGAAACCGACAAGCGAAAGACATTGAAAACCCTAATCAATAGTTTGTGATTGCTGAATTTAGGGTAGTTTGCGATTGCTGAATTTAGGCTCTTTTTGATTGAAACCGACAAGAGAAAGACATTGAAAACCCTAATCAATAGTTTGTGATTGCTGAATTTAGGGCTTAGACCGAAATTTGATTTACCTGCTTGTAAGATATTTTGTTTGTAGTTGTAGCAATCTCTTAGAAAAGGAGAGATTTTTAAATTTTCTTTGAAGATAAGATAGTTATTAGTTGATGTACACTGATAAGGGGCTTGTGTTTTTGGCAGTGAAGTAGGTGGATATGTTGACTCCAGAAGAAGAAGTCTCAAGATTGTTTCGGATTAGGAGAACTTTGATGCAGATGCTTAATGATAGAGGCTATTTAGTCACGGACTATGAGATTAACATGACAAAGAACCAGTTTATTGATAAGTATGGTGAGAACATTAAAAGAGAGGACCTCACTGTTAACAAAGCTAGGAGGAATGATAGCTCTGATCAGGTATGTGACTATGTCTTCTGATTTCCTTTACTAAGTTTTAATGCCTAATTTTTAAGCTTAGTTGAGGGGTAGAGTCATACCTTTATTGTTAATTAGGGATGGTAAAAATCTAAATATCATCTAGCTCCAATCTCAAGCTTTAAGGAGGTAGTAAATAGACTAGAAAGAGGGATGAAAATTTAATGCCCGCAAACCCAGCCCCGGCACCCGGAGATGAAAGCAGCAAGGATTTGTTTATACTATCTAAAAAGTATATGCTATTCTTTTGATAAAAGAATCTGAAATAATGCTAAGATGAATGGAACAAGATCCAAATGTGAGAATACAATCCAATTGAGTCAGGCATAAGGTGAAATAATGAGATAATGAACAGAAAATTGAACATCTGTAAAGGGACATCATTCTTTTCATGGTATCATACTTATTTCAACTTGTTAGTATGTCAACAAATGCAATTTGATTGTTTTATTATATCTTAACAAACAAGGCGTAAGTTGCAATGGTTTTTTTTTTTTCTAATTTGTTAACATTTGCAAACATTTTTTTGATGAGATTTTTGTGCAGCTTGTTATCTTCTACTTCTAAATGCCCTTCTATAAATATTTTACTGATTGGTTTGTTTGGGTCTAGATATATGTTTTCTTCCCGGAGGAGCCAAAGGTCGGGGTGAAGCAGATTAAGACTTATGCTGAGCGCATGAAGTCAGATAATGTTTCCCGAGGCGTTTTGGTGGTGCAACAGAGCTTGACTCCATTTGCAAAAACTTGCATTGCTGAGATGTCTGGAAGGTTTCATTTAGAGGTTTTCCAGGTGAGTTTGGATAGGAAATTTTTGTTTCTTTTTCTGCTTCCACTTGTGTAAGGGATCAATGAGACATGTAGCATTTCATAAATTCTTAATCACTATCTAGATTAAACTTACATGATCAATGCTCACTTATAGTTGAGAGTTCATTGGGCATGGCGTATTGTTTCATTTAAAAAAACAGTTTTGCCTGTAATAGGGGAAAAAACACCTCATCCCTCGACCCTCAAAATATTATCTTTGCCAAAAGTTAATTGCTAGTATTGTTGTACTAGCTCCATAGGAAATAGATGTTTTGACATATTGTCCTTCCATCCTACTATATATTTTGCTCTAATTTATTTGTATTCTTATTATGTTCACTTGATTAAGTACCATATCTTACTTAGTACATACACTGGGCTCTCACTTACAGGAAGACAAACACTCTTTAACTGTTTTTTGCATTTTAGAACAGTGTGCATGGATACTTTAGTCTGTCGATAATACATGTCATTTAGACAATTATAATGAAAGAGATCTAACCAAATATCAAATGGTCGGTTATTATTAGATGTTCATGTGTTGTGGTAATGCTTAACTAAGTACATGATATCTGAAAGGTTCTGATGTGTTTTTTCACTAAATAAACCTTACATTTTGCTGATCAGGAAGCGGAATTACTGGTAAACATTAAGGAGCACGTTCTTGTTCCAGAGCATCAGCTACTTAACGATGAAGAAAAGAAGACCTTACTCCAGAGATACACTGTGAAAGAAACTCAGGTCAGTATATTAGAATTCGTTTACTTCAGTAGAATCAAACACTTCAATCTTGTTGAAACCCTAGCCTAAGTTTGATATGTTTTGCTTGCGATTGTCATTTGGTCCTTGACAGCTGCCACGTATCCAGCTGAATGATCCGGTTGCCAGATACTATGGGCTTAAGCGTGGTCATGTCGTGAAGATTATCCGGCCAAGTGAAACTGCTGGAAGATATGTGACATACAGATACGTCGTCTAGGCTGATTTTGGTAAGGAGTCTGTTGGAGTGTTGAAATTGCTTGTGATGTTTGGAGAATCAACACTATTATAGTTAGAATATGCTATATGAATATTGGTTCTGTTGTCAACTTTGTTATCAATGGAGTCTGGCAGTTTAAATCAGCAAAAACATTGGACTCTGAACAAATGCCTCTTCCATGTTTCTTGTGCTTGTCAAGGAGAATGTGCTTCATGTCCAATGTTTTTTTTTTTTTTTTTTTGCATTTGGATTAGGTTTGTGATTCTAATCACTTGCATCAAGTGTAGAAAAATGCTTTTTATTTAAGAGTTTAAAAGTGAAATGATAATATAGTTAAACTGAAATGTCAGAAAGAAATGATAATATAGGATTGGTTGATCACAATTATCTTAGACGACAAGGTCAAAAAGAAGTTCTAGTTGCATGTATGAATTTGTCATCTCAATTTTTTTTTAATCCTATGGTGGAGTAAATAGTTAACAACTATGACCAATTACGGATGCCAACAATGTGTTTGAAGAAATTCAACAAGACTTTTTCAATTCTTTGCTTGAATCTGCCAAACAATTCCATGACATTTTTAAATTCTCACATCATTCCAATTCGACCGTATCTTCCAACCTTCGATTGTCCGAACTGGAGATGAACTCTTCTTCGTGCTATACCTAATTGATCTGACCCAATTGCCTAAAAAAAAGGCATTTCCTTGGGTATACAACATTTTCATCAACATCATCTTCCAGTATAATCTCATTCAAGCGGGATTTGGAGGTTAAGGCGGAGCACACATAACCTCAACATATTAAGAGAATGTAGCCGATAGACTCAAAAATAAACTAAAATCTAGAATGTGGCCGAACATAGCCTTAGTTAGAATGCATCAAAATTGATATACAGATTTTCTAACATATGCTCTTAGGGCATAGGATAAACATCTTGTTTTAGAAAGATTCGGTATTTTTATTTATTTAGAGATTTAAATTATTTTTACGACGAGTTTATTCGTTTCCTTTTTAGGGTTTTAGTTTCTAAAACAGGAAAACTTATCCTATGCCCTTAGAGCATAGGTTAGAGAGACCGATTGATATAATCAAATATTTTATAACAATCAAAATTAGAAATTGACAGATAAAATCAATATTTAAACTTTTCAAAAGGGTAGTGTTCAAGAGAGTGCATGTGGGTTGTCATGCACTATTAAAAAATTCTATCTAGGCCCCACCTAGTCGCTCAAAAGTCCCAGCCCGCCTAGCCGTCCAGCCCGTCTAGTTGCCCGTCTAGGACAGCCGAGGCAACCGTTCTAGCCTTCTAAACACTAGACGACCCCTCTCTGCTTAGGATCCGCCTAGAGTTTTTTATAGAACATTGGATGTCAAATCTTGGAAAAAAATACTAAAAAGTTTAATATCGTTTGCTGCCCCGAGATTTTTTTAAGATCCAATGTTTTGATAATTTAAGTTAGTCTTATAAAAATTGGGTAACTTAATATATGTTCGTCTTATATTATTTAGAGAAAAAGAACTAAATTTTCATATGAATTGACAGGTAGATCGATCCAACCAAAAACCCATTAGTTCCAAAGTGAATGCCATAAAGATCGAACAACAAAATTCCACGTACAAGAATCATAGAATAACCATTGATTTAGTACTAGACCAGTTTTTGAATATTACATTGCCAAAATTGCAATCTCGTGAAAGCCTTAGTTAACTAGTTAGCTAGTAGCTGGTGGGTAACGGTTGTTGTCACATGCACCATATATAAGTTATAAGTCATAATAACAAAGCAAAAGTGCACCTAAGTTGCCACATGCAAATTCGGCCTTTAACTTAGTTTAAATTTGAGTTTGGAGGAAAGTAGATAGGAGGCCTTTTTGTACATCTACAAAAATAGTTGAAGTTATAGGGTCAAAATGTGTAGGTTCTATATATATCTTTATTCATAGTGGTCGATCTTAATTAGGGTTTGAAGTTAGGCATTGGATTTTTGTATCGATCCTTTATATTCAATTTAGTGGCTCTTATCTTGTTTCTTTTGTCTTCCACAAGAAAATTGTTTTCTTCAATTGGCCCGATTAGAATTTGATCTGATTTTTCGGTTGAATTAATTTGCTCAATTGTAAACATATTTAGGGTCAATGTCAATCATTTTCAGCCAATAGTCCTTTTCATATGCAAGAACAGACCCACGATTTCAAATTAGATTGGATTAATATTATCAAAATTTTCTGGGTAGACTAAATTACTTTAATTTAATTAATTTACTGTTAAATTTACCTTTTTTTATTTTTTTATTATTTAATTTACCCTATTTTTATTGTTTCTAAATTTTTAGCGCTTTGGTTCGTCCCTGTTATTCGTCTTGAATCTGTTGTTAATCGGTACTCACTAGGCCGCCTTTCCAGAATTCAAAGGGGTAGAACCCTTTTGTAATGGAGGTCAGGGGGCAGCGCCTCACAACGATAGCGTTGATCAACCATGTTAAATCTTTGTTTCTTTTCTTTACGTTGTTATATTAATTAATTTGTCGTTACAACAAAAAAAAAATACCCAACATACATACATATTAATTTTCTTTACGTTTGTTATCGTTTTCGTTGCAACAAACCTAAAAGAACCCAACCTATATATTAATTTGCCGAACAAAAAAATACAATGAGAAATTGCTCCAAAAGACATTTCTCTTAATTAAAATTCTAATCATAAAAATGATTTTTTTAATCTAAACAGATATAAATCAATTTAATTTAAAGTATGTCGGTAAAATATGTGCAATTAATTGTATAACTATGGATAGTTATTACTTATTAGCTAGTCGAATACATTTTTATCAACAAAATTTTGGGTGTGTATGGGAAGATTTATTTGGTAGAGAAATGACAATTACGTACCGGAAAAAAACTTGGCCACCAAAATTTCAGTACCCTACGACACTGCCTATGTATATACTTACTAATGATAAACTTCACGTACTTGGATAGTTCATCCATCTAGTAATAGATTTTGAATTTTTTGGACAAAAAAAATAGATTTTGAATTTTGGACGGCTTATAAAATGTACGTTTCTCTCATTTTTGGAGGAGGAAAATTCTCTTATAAATTATAAACAAAGGAATTAATATTTTCCCTCTTAATGGCAATTTTGAGGAGAATTTAAAATTCTCATAATGCATGTGTATGCAAGGATCAATTATTCAATTAAAATGAATAATTAATTGTTCTTATGGTGTAACTATATACCTCTATGAATAACATAATATATTTTTGTGAATAACTCTATATTATAGTGTGAATAATTTGATACTATGAATAACTCTACATGACGTGATGAACTAATTTGCACTACATAACGACTAAAGATCTGTTATATTGTTCATAACAAATAGTATTGATATTTCTTTGGCGTGTTACTATGTATTTTAGTGTTGTGTAATGCAGAGTTGTTCATCATGTCATGTATAATTATTCATAAGATTAACTATGATATAAAGTTACTCATAAAAAAATATTATGTTATTCATAGAGGTGTACAGTTGTACCATAAGATGATGTTGTACTAGAACCTAAATCTATATATGTATATATAGGGATTAAAACAAAGTATTTGGCCGGGCTTTTAAGTAATATGCTAGACAAAATATGTGTTTATTCAAAGTTTGAGATGTGACGACTGACCGTATATATTTTCTGAGAATTTAATAAAGTGGCAGACCATATCGTTAAGATTTCTTCGAGCACATTTCATCACAGGTAACACTTTAAGATCTTTAAAATCTCATCTTTTCAAATACATTAAAACGATGTCTCGTTAAATCTTTCCCCTAATTCCTTTTCTTATCGAAAATAAAAGTAATATACGGGTTTGATGATAAAATTGTTACCAAATGAAAAGTTTGGATTGTGTCACTTTCAGAAGAAGAAAAAAGGCTACGTTAACATATCCAAACTTTATTTATAGCTTGCGATAGTGGCTGCTTAAATTGAAAGAATAATATGCGTACACTTATATCATATTTACACTTCTCTCGAAATGTAGGAAGATGCCACAAAACGCGGTGCCACCTCGTGTGCAAGTGAAGTTGACTTTCATAATGTCAAATTTAATAGTAATAAAAAAAACGATTTTAACCTATCAGTTTTATAGGTAAAATTCAAGCAAAGCTCCATTAATCGTTTAACAATTTGATATGAAAATTTAACAATTCCCCTTGATAATGAGATTATAAAGTGTAAGACAAAAAGGTAGGATTGAGCATCAGTTCAAATTGAATCGAGATCGAAATTTAAAAATTTTGGACCAAGGATCGGATCGAAAAAAATTGGTCCAGTCCTGGTCCGATCCGAGGTTGTAGAGGTTTTGGACCGTTTTAACCTGTCTCGGTTTTACTAACTATTTTTCATTACTGGTCCTAAGTTTTGGACGGAGACCGAATTTTAAATTGCACTAAATACTATTTAGACTATTTAATAAATAATCTAAATCCCATAGCTCCAGGTTACCACAATTGTCGACCGTTGCCGCTTGAATCTACCGATCTAAATGGGTTGCGACTTAAAATTGATAGAGAAGCTGAAACTTGAAAGAAAGATTGCCTAAAGAAATTAAAAAAAGAGAGGTCGTATAAAAAAAATTAAAGCCTTAATCTCTCTCACTCTCTCATCTCAAAAGAACAAAAATATTTTTTTTATTAAAATGTCGATCCGGTCATCCGGACTGAGATCGAATGATAAAAAATCATAGACCGAGGACCGGTATACTCTCGATCTGGTCCCAGTCCGGTCCAAAAATACAGTCCGGACCGGATTTTGCAGCCCTAAAAAAGGGTGAGGTGGATCGAGAAAGTGTGAATAACGTTGTTAACTGTAATTAGCTTGTGGCAGTCTTGTCTTTCTTAGTCAGTGTCCATACCTGTCTAACTGTCTTTTTTACAAAGCCTAATGTTGTTGTTATTTGCATGTGGCATATAGTCTATGCTTGAATTTTTAGTCACATTAATTGGCTTTGTAATCGAGTCCTGTATTTCTTAGGCTACGGGGCCCAATCAATGTTAAAATTTTCGAAATGGGATTTATGTACGTAGCTAGACAGCTAAATGATTTATGTTTATTTTCAGACACTACCATGTTCAAGTTTGTACGGTTTAGCAATTTTGAAATTTTACTTGCACTTTTATGCTCAAAATTTAACATTATGCACCGAAATAACAAACATTTTATTTGATATGGATCACATTATATGAATATGTGGGTACGTAATAAGGTTAGCATGATAGCATCCAGACTGCACATAAGATGTGGGCACGTACAAGTGAATTATAGAATTTGGGTGGTGCTCTATTTTGAACAAAGAAGTATTTTTGTTTAACAAAAATATGTTTTGATTTGCATTATTGTTTTTACTCAAAAGTAAATTACGTAGGGTCTGTTTGGATATCCGAGTTTATAAACTAATCTTGTATTAAAGTTTATTTTGTGTTATGATATGTTTGGTAGGATTTTAATCTAATTTTTTTAACATTAATATTTGATGTGATAGTTGATATTTGACTTGAATAGTTGTAGAAGAGAGGGGAAGGAACTAGAAGTTTCAATATTGAAAATATACTTTTCACATTTTTCAAAATTTTGCTACAATTCAAACATATCTTACAATTTTAATTTATTAAATAAAAATAAAATTAAATAGATTGCATTATAAATTTATAATATATAAACTAAGTCATCCAAACGGACTCATACTACCACACGATCTCCAGCTTATTGGTTTATCAGATTTTATCATGACATTAAAACATGTTTTGGTGTGAGTTTATTTCCTAGAGTCTATTCGAGCTTACTGGCCTATGAGCATATTCAAAGCAACACTTCCAATAAAGGAGCGAATGATCCAATGTGACGGTTCCTAAGTCTTGAGGGATTTGTGTCCAAGTGTCAACTAGCTCAAGTTATTGCACTTAAAGGGATGTGTTGAGAGTCAGGGACGAGCCTAAGGGCGGGTTTGATACGCACCGGTCCGTCCTAAAAAAAATAAAAAAATAATAAAAAAGGGTAAATTTAATAATAAAAAATAAGTAAATTTTATTCTTAAATTAGTTAAATTAAGGTAATTTAGCCCACCTAAAAAAATAGTGACAATTACCCCACCCTAATGTTAAATCCTTGGGTCCGTCCCTCAATATATGCGACTGCAAAATGTGACTATTCGTAAGTCTTGAGCAATTTGTGTCCAAGTGTCAACTAGCCCAGACAATTGCACTTAAAAAGACGTGTTAAGAGTTATATGGTTTTGAGTTGAAACTTTATTAGCTTATATACTAGGTCCATTACACTACACGACCTAGATTACCAATCCATCATACTTTATCAAGATTACAACACAAAAAAACCTAAACTAATTTATATTTTTATAATAATTATTAATTACTTGCCGGTGCCTGGTGTAACATGACACGTGGCTTTGATGAGGAAACTTGTAATATTTTTTTCTTACAAATATGTATATAAAGAAAATAATAAGCACATTTGACCCCAAAAAAACAAAAAAGCACATGATCTTTCTGGAATATAGATGGGATCTTGTTAGTTTGTATGCATGATTGTACTTCAAAATAAAAGACTTGGACCCAATTTCATCTACTTTCTTCATTTTCTTAAGAAAAAATCGTCACAACCTTAGAACAAGTCTCAATTTATTTTTGCGCTTTAATCTATGATTTGCATGGGTTAGACCGTTGGATCGTATTTTATAATTTAATTTCGTATATATGGAAAATGGAGTCCAGTTGGTTAGTTATAAGATAATTCCGCAAGATCTATTCTTCCAGTTTTCATGTATTGGATCAAAAGATGACCTAAAATACTGGAGTAAAAAAAATATAAATTGAAAGTGTCAAAGTTTCATGTGACAAGAAAGAGCGTGGACCTAGTAACAAAACAACTCCCGTTCTCATTTCTTAGTATCCACACTTCTCTTTTTTTTTTCTCTATCTCTCACCCGATTTGATCAGCCAAAATCGTTCGTAATCTGGAAATTTTTGATGAAAGCAACCCTTTTAATCAAAAATTTCCATACATACTATAAGGGTCATTCGAATCTAAATCCCTGGACAAAATGTTTAAGAAAACCTAGAACCTCATTACGCTATACTAACTAGTGAATTAGTGATTGGTAGACCCTGGTTCCTCCAAAACCTGAAACATAAACCATAACCAGAGCCTAGCCGCTTCCCCGGTTCCGAGGCTAGAACCAACCATAATAAAAAAAAAATGTCCTCCAGTCGAGAACTCGGCCCCGAGCCTATTTTTAAAAACCGCAACCGCAATTTCACCTACTGAAAAGAGACAGAATGTTTGTGGAACCGACAGTTCTATTTGACTTCAAACCGCAACTTCCACAGTTCCGGGGATGACGAAACTGGGACTCTAACTGCCCCAAAATCGAATCGACAGTTTCAATTCTGGTTCCATAGTGTTTTAATATTAAATCGGCCAAATTTCCAGTTCCACTTATTAGTCTCCATACTTCTTTGAGAAAAACCCCAATTCAACATTCATTTTCTATTAAAAAACCAAACAATTCAATAAAGAATTATAACGGTGTGCATAATCTAATAACAATCTCTAGGCAAGACTTTGGAAACTTCCAACGAGAAAAGCAAGCATTTAATTCATAAACATGGCGGTCTTCATCTTCTTCTTTAGATCTGCCTTTTCTCTTCTGTTGACCCAAACAATTCTCCTGCCTTCTGTTTCATCACTCTTAATTCTTCAAACTTTCATTCTTATCTTCTGGCTATAAATTATCCTGGAATTTCAAAAACTAATTCCAATTTTATTTGAGCGAAAATAAGGAAAATATCAAGCAAAAGTGGAAAGTTGAGAACAGTGTGTTTTTTTCCTCATTTTTTTATACAAAAATAATTAATTTGCATTTATTTGCAAGTTTTAAAAAACTTCAAATAAATCCAAAGTCAAGTCATATTCTTGTGTTCATCCTCTGTTTCCCTATACAAAAAATAGGAACAAAAATCTCCGATTATCTCTCCTCTTTGTTTCAATTTTCCTCCATTTTTGCTTTCATTTCTAAGGAGAGGCAGAGGAGAGGAGACAACAACTACCCTCCTCTCTGATCTTCTTCTTCTTCATTTTTTTTTTCTCTCTGCATTTTATTTCTCTGTGATTTTTTGTGGGTTAATCATGGTGGCTCAAAAAGGATCATCAAGTTCGAATCTTGATTGCTTTCTCCATTGTACAACGCCTCTTGTTCCTTCCCAGATTCTCCGTAAGGTGGGTTTCTTTTCCTTTCATTGTTCTTGGCCAATTGTGATGGTAAATTAAAATTGAAAATTTTTGGGAAATTTTAATAAAATATCTAGAAGTGTAAAATTTGGGTCTTTTTTTTACCTGGGTTAAATTTTGTTTTTGTTTTTGGGCAGTCTGAGATGAAGAAATTGAACAGGCTATGGCATCCATGGGAGAGGGAAAATGTGGAGTTCTTCACATTGGGAGATCTTTGGGATTGCTTTGATGAATGGAGTTTTTATGGTGTTGGTGTTCCTATTTGTCTCAACACCACTAGTAGTAAAAATAACATTACAAAAGGTGAAACTATTATGCATTACTATGTACCATATCTTTCTGCTCTTCAGATCTTCACCAGCAAGCCTTCTCCTCACATTTTCAGGTACTCAATTTCTCATAGCTTTCAAATTCCCATTTTCTAACATTTGTAACAAAACTTACACCACATTTTCTTGATCACTTTGGAGTTTTGGACCAATGAATGCTACTATCTATGTTGAATGCTCTTTATTGTTGTGCTTTGAATCAGGGAAGATACCGATTCTAGGGACTCGTATAGTGAGTCATATAGCGATGAGAGCGAGAGTGGCAAAGTGTCGTCTAGATGGGATGGATGCTCGTCTGAGGAAGGCGGTTCTGAGAGCGACGTTCCTTGGCAACACGAGAATCGGTTGGGATATCTTTATTGTGAATACTTTGAGAGATCAACTCCTTATGTTAGGCCTCCTCTAAAGGACAAGGTAGTGTATGGTTATTCCTTAGAAGTTTCATAAACTTTGTGAAGTGTTTAGATGTTGTTATGATGGGCTAATCGCTTTGATTATGGTTCTAGATCAGCAGCTTAGCTCAAAAGTACCCTGGATTGATGTCTCTCAAGAGTGTGGATCTCTCCCCGGCTAGTTGGATGGCAGTTTCTTGGTACGAATCGCTCCTTTTGTGCTTTTTCTTAGTGTTTTAGTCGCCTTCCTGATATAAGGCCAACCTAAATCATCAATTCAGATAGTCTTCTGTAGTCACATTTGTTGGTTTGTTCTTTGGTTAACATTGTTGTGATGTCTAGGTACCCGATATATCCGATCCCTATGGGAAGAACAACAAAGGACTTGTCCACATGCTTTCTTACCTACCACACTCTTTCATCCTCTTTTCAAGGTATCGTTCAATCTACATTTAATTGCAACCAAGATTGGATTTCAATTAGTCCCTTTCATTGTTATGATTCCACTACTTCGGCTATTTGTTAGATATGGACATTGAAGACGAGATAGATGGGGTTGGTGTGTGGAGTAAGAGGAAACAAGGGGAAGGAATCCCACTCGAGCCATTCGGTTTGGCCACTTACAAGATGCAAGGCGACTTGTGGGGGTTGGGAAGGGGAGGACGCGATAAGGAGAGGCTTGCTTCGTTCTTGGGTGTGGCGGATTCATGGTTGAAGCAATTGAGGGTCCAACACCATGACTATAACCACTTTACTAGGATTCATGGTGGGTGAAAACGAGGAAAACGAATAAAACAAGCAAGCAAAACGAAAGGAGAGAAAACCGCGCTCATTTTACCCTAGGATCCCACAGAGGAATTGACTATAATGAGATCGATCATAACCCTTTTGCGTAGATGATCGAATGAGAGTCAGGGTGCGTTTGAATTACACTTGATAATGCATCAGCTTGCAGTATTCTGAATTACACCGTTCATTATTATTCAAGATTTTGTACTATCAAGTGCAATACAAACATATCCTTTTTTCGCTAAGGCGGCGAAAACTAAACTTAGGAGATTAAGAGCTAATTGTGCTTTGCTAGGCACTAATGGTGTTTGGGAAAGCATGGATCCTTTGAAGAGGGAGAGAAGTAGTTGTTGGGCTTTTGTACTTTTATGAAGGTTGTGAATGAGTGGCCCCACCCTCAAAAAAATGCAAAAAAAGGGGTCTCAAATTATGTTTGATTGGACTGACTTTTTATGAAAAAACTTTGAGCCTTTTTTATGGTTGAGTATGGAAAAGCATCTTGTTTTTACTAGTTGTTTGTTTGAACTTTTGTTCTTATCTTTTGGCTGTGCAAAGGAAAAGTTGGAAATGGCTTTAAGAAAAGCTACCTAAAATATGACTTGACTTCAAATATCAACATTGCTTCATATAGAAATTTTTACCCTAAATCGAAGTTTAGTTAAAATGTCGCGACTTAAAACAACCAAAGGATCCATTTGGTAACAACTGAATCCAAAATTATCGAGTATCAAATATCACTATTAACCTTGTCAATTACACCATTCGACATTGCCAAAACCTTGACTATTGGGTTAGGATAATTATACAATTTATACTCAAACATGGTACCTTAATATTTATATCGAATTAAGACATATAACTCAAACTTCAAAAATTATATATATAAAAAAAATCAAACCTCAAAATTTTGAATAAAGGTTAATATTTAGACAAGAGTAGACCTGTCAATCGGGGGTCGGTCAGGAGGGTTCGGGTTTGATTTAAACCGGGTTCGGTTTGTTACGGGCCACAGGTCAATCGGGTTGGGTGGTTGCGGGTTTTCGGTCGGGTCGGGTTGACCAACGGGTCTAAAATATTTTATTTTTTATGCTTATTAAAATTTTAATAAAATAATTATAATATATTATTCTTATGTATTTTAATAATAAAATATATTATAATTTTCAAAATAAATTCTATAAATACACTGAATCGGTCAATCCAACGATTTTCAAGTTCTATCAAGTTTGATTTATTTTGGATTTCGGGTTTAAAATTTCAGGCCTTGACACTTAAATTACTGAGCCGTTTGAATCGGGTTTGCCAGTTGGATTAGTTTTTTACCGCTCTAGACAAGAGGGATGGTAAAAAAAAAAAATCAAAGCAGCTTTTTTATTGGCTTTTTGCAAGCACTATATGATGGCTTTCCTCTTTGAGTATTACTTACAACTTACAAGTCATCTACGGAAATGTTTCTTTCTTGTTTGATTTTATTTTCTTTTTTTGTAGGGATTTTTTTCATGATATTTTTTATTGTGGTCCTGCAAAAATGGTGTAGGTATGATTTTGCTAATGCTAGTGCTCTAACGCGTTATGAAATGATTTTTGAAAAAAAAAATCATATATCTCCTTTAAGAGTATTTGTCATATCATATGTCCTCTTTCTACAATAATGGAAATATAGAGATGATAATGTGATTCTCCACTTGTGTGTTGCATATAGTTGTACTCCATCATATTAGCATTTTGATAATGTGATTGTCAAAACATTAATGTGATGGAAATCTTGAGTGTTGTCTTTGAGAATTTCGATATTGGAGTTCAAACTATTTTTTTTATATATAAAAGACCTAAATACTACATAATTATATATCATACCCTATATAATCAAGAAGTTAAATGATTTCAATAGTGATAAATCCATCGTATCCAATAGGCTAATGTGCTTGCTTGATCACAAGTGTTTTGAGTAAAAATCATAATATATATATATGGTCCATTTTGCAATTTAGTATTTATCAGAGTTGATGTTGATGGCCGAAGATTTAATCTCCGTTAGCAGTTCAAGTCAGGACATGGCATCTGACGATGACATTAGATACTGAAATTAGGTACTTGTTTTTTTAGATAATATATGGTGTGATCGGTAAGGTAGGTTGTTGATATTACACTTAGATAATTATTTAACAAAGGACATGGGACCTATCTGTTAGAATATGTCTATCCCACATTTGAAAGTTGTGAGTAAATTGATCTAGTATATAATTCAGCGAATTACTCTTCTAATTGTCAATTGGTTTTAGGATGGAATCTCACAGAGCTTAATATGGTATCAGAGCTATTTGACTTTCGAACTTTTTTTTGCTAGCTAAGTTCCTTATTTGATGTAAGATTGGGGGTACTTATTATTTTATTCTCGTATAAATACTGAAAATAAGTTCCTTATTTAAAATGAGTATATCAAACAATTTTTTCATAGATAAGCTCATACATACTCATAGAGACCCAAATAAGCATCGTCGAACAAGGTTGGCTTTATTTTGGGCCATACAAAAACAAGAAGAAGATTATAATGTTGAGCTAGACACAATTGGCCCAAGATAGCTGTTGATTGGGCCAGAATTTTCAGCCCAAATAGGCAACATTATTTATAGGATCCAAGACCAGCAAATTAGTAACCATTGTGTTACGTTTACAAAACACAAATTTGCAGGATTTTTTTTTGGTCGAACAAATTTGCAGGAATTTATATTTAAAGTCCATCTATATTCGTCGGGCTAGAATAATCATATATTCAAATCTAACTATCTAAGCCATTGATTTCAATAACATGAAATTGATTTTTTTTTTGTCTTGCCTTTTGGCTCGCCCGGTTCGATCGGTCGGACACCGCTCTACATCCGAACCGGATACTTCGTGCACTTAAGAAGTCTAGCACCACTTTACCACTAGAACAACTGAGTATTGATGGCGACCGTCCATAAGTGACATTCATTCGTTTCACGTGTGCCAACTTTTATTCATGCTTGTTGATTCGTTCTCATTGGTTCTCCATTTTTTTTTTTATATCCAAAGTTTGTTTAACGTAAGATAGTATCAAATGAGCCTATAAATACATTGAGTGAGTTGGTACAATGATATAAGGCATCATTACTTTCACATGAAAGAAAACGATCTATTTAAGGAGAAATTCAAATTCGATTTCTCTCTCTAAATATGCAAAATTTTCTTAGATGAATGATGGTTACGCACAACAAACAATTGCACCTAGAGTTATGGATGAGCATCGGATATGTAACAGCACGATAATTTATAAAGTATTGAGGTAATCTTTATGTCATTAAGAGTTTTTTCTTGCAGTGTTCGAGTGATGATAAAGAAATCTAAAGTTAACTGTGCAAAGGCGAGACTAGTACCAGGATAGGTAAGAGTGAGAGTAGTATCAGGATGAGTGGCCTCCTGGAAAGTTCTTAGGTTGACATCTTCAAAGGCCTCAAGCCTTATAAATGGTATCAGAGCCGACTTTAGGTTACGAGTTAGCTTGGCCAGAAGGGCGATCACTCGACTCAGAGGACAACTCTTTCTTTTTAGTATTCGAGTGAGGATGGGTGACCTTCTAAGAAGTCACCGGTTGGTATGGGATATCGCTTCTATTATCTCGAGCCTTACAGTTCAAAACCGAACTGAAAATCGAACTCTGGTTTAAGTTGAATTGAAAACCAAATAGATTTTTTCCAATTCGGTTTGAATTTTTTCAGTTTGAGATAAAATGAAGCTAATTCTTTTGAGAAAAAATGAACCGAACGAAAATTGAACCCAAATCAAACTAAACCAAAATTTAGAAAGTCCATAGATTGAAAACCGAACCAAATAATATTGGTTTTAGTTCAGTTTAACATTAGGGTTTAAACCAAAACGTGCTCAACCCTACTAAGTACACAACTTAGTGAGTTACTGAAGTTGATTCATGGTGATTTGTAACCAGTCTTTTCATATCCTGACTTGTCCAAACACCGTTAACTCAATTATGACATTCCTATTGGAGAAATCTAATTCTTACTTCATAAAAAAATTAAAATGTATCCTAACCTTTATGAAGATAAAAATCAGCCAATAATTTCCGTTGGGAATGTGGAAAATGTGCCAATTAGAAACAAGAATTCAGCTTTTAATCCTTGAAAGCGTTAGTATTGATTTAGAACAAATATCTCCTCTATACGTTGCATCAGAAGAAATGTGAGTGAAACAATGATGATGTAGAGAGACACGTGGCAGGAGAAGGTGGGTTTGACTTGGAAAGTGGTCAATGGGACGGCAACACCTAAACCCTACTAGGGTTGACATATTTATCCGCGTGGCCCAATCAGGTGCTTCTCTTCCTTCTCTACCAACCAACCTTACCATTTTCTTTTTCTTTTTTTTTAATAATAATTTCTCATCTTGATTTTTTTTAGTTGACATTCTACGCGCCTATTGTTCTTCTTCCTCGATCCAACAATGTGCGTCAATGTATTCGATTATTTTAGTTTCGAGTTAATTAGATTTGATTACCATGCAATTCGAAATTACACCATCGAGGCGATTAAGATCCTAAACCAAAAAGAAAAAGAAGAGATCGATTTTGCTAGTCTTAAATTGTGTATATGTAATTTATCGGTCTTGTTTTCATTGAGCTTGTTAAAAATATTATGGGTGAATTATTAAAACTCTATACTCCCTAATAAATTAGTGAATTTTAGGAAAATTAATTGAAAAAAAAATAAAAGCAAATTTGGTGAGAATAAAATTTAATATCAACCGTTGATATTTTATTTAACGATTCAAATTTCTCTAAATCAACACCACTTATGGATGGACTTATTAATTATACATTTAGAATTTCTTCTAAAATTTTAGATATTTTTTAGTTACTGAAACCTAAATCTCATAGTATTATTCTAAAGGCTTACCACTTTGACTCCCAAGCACATAAAACCACACTGTACTTAAAAAAATTATACTCCATATTACTCAATTATGAAAAAGGTAGTTAACCTACAAAGCATTATATAAATGAAACTTCCAGTGAAACTTTATTTTGCTAATCACTCAAGCATCAATGATCACAAGGGCTAGATCAAAATCCATTAGATCGAGAACAATCGTCACACGCAAGCGGAATTAACCATAACCCCTCAAAGAGATAAGCTAATTCATTGTGTTTACTTACTTAAATAAGATGGATTAGATCTCAACTAACTCGACCTGTTTTTAATTACTCAGCTAGGAGGTGGAGCCAGAGAAGGAAGTACGTTTGGAAGGAAAATTCATAGTAAAAAAGACATGTTTAGATACCTAGGCTTTATTGTGCAGAGTGATGGAAGTGTCGAGGAGGACATTAAACATAAAATACAAAGAGGTTGACAGAAGTGGAGGGGTGCGTCTGGAGTGTTGTGTGACAAAAAGGTTCCACTCAAGCTAAAGGGTAAGTTCTACAGGACGGTGGTTAGACCGGCCATACTGTACAGGGCAGAATGTTGGCCGACTACTAGACCTGTACAAGTCCGGGCCGGCCCGCCCGACCCACTTAAAACACGGGCTTGGATATGGGAATTAGCCCGAAAGGCCCGGCCCGGCCCGTAAAATATGGGACCGGGCTTGGACAACGAAAAAAGCCCGTATACCCGGCCCGGTCCAGCCCGTATATATATTATATATATAATTTATATTTTATAATAATATTAATATATTATATCATTAATTATTTCTACATATAAATACTTGCAAATTATATCTAGTTACCATTTTTAGGTTATCTAGTTACATTTAAAGGTTTAGCAAATGAAATTGTACATAGGTTATCATTAATATAATTTTTTTATTCATCTACTTGCAATTTATGTCCAAGCCCGCGGACGGCCCGGCCCGTGTTTATGGGCGGGTATGGACAAAAAAATAAGCCCGAATTACCGGGCCGGGCCAAAAAAAAAAATTGGCTCGGCCCGAACCCGCCCATATACAGGTCTACCGACTACTAAGGTGTAGGAGCAGAGGCTGATGGTAGCAGAGATGAGGATGCTGAGGTGGATGTGTGGGCATACGAGACTGGACAGAATTAGGAATGAAGTGATTAGGAGTGGCCAGTTTAGGTGACAAGCTTAGAGAGTCGAGCCTCAGATGGTTCGAGCATATACAGAGGAGATCACCAGATGTCCCGGTTCGTAGAATTGAAGGCTTAGTTGATAGCGACTTTCGCAGAGAAAGGGGCAGGCCGAAGAATAGCTGGAAGGAAGTCATAAAACAAGACCTCAAAGTCCTAGCAGTCACAGCAGATATGGCCCTGTGTAGGGACCAATGGCGGGAGAAGATTACAGTGACAGAGCTTTAGTAGTGCCGATCTGGAGGGAGTGCCTTGACCTTTTATTTCTCTTTGTGTTAGTTGCTTGGCTATAGTTTTAGTTTTATGGGTTTTTCAAGAGTTTTTTTCTCGATCCCGCTTTTACTCTTGTACTGTCTCTTTCTTTTCGTTCTTTCCGTTTTCACTTTTGCTTTGAGCCCTCTTTAGATACCCTCCCGATTTTCGAGTCGGGGTAAGGGTGCGTACATCTCGACCCCCAGATCTCGTATCTTACCGGGTTCCACCTGGGTTGATGTTGTTGTTGTTGATATTTCACTAAACCCCTAAAAACCATTTAGGGGACGTTTGGTATAAATTCGGGTATGGAAATGGGATGAGGTATCAGATTGGGCTCGTATGGGATTAGAAACCCCTCATACTTTTTTTTTGGTTGAAGAAACTCCTCATACTTGATATCAAGTGTTTGGTAAAAAATTTGGGATAAAATTAAGGTTTAGTTTTTGAACAATTTTTAGGAGAATTCTAACATTCCATGAAGAAGACCGTAAATTTCTTGCCCTTTTCTTTCTCAACCCTAAAAAATTAGTCTTGAATTAGTCCAAATTAATCAACCTTGTTCTTCAAATGACAAATCCAACACCATTGTACACGTCAAACTTGTATTTATGTTGTTACACCCTATAAATTAGCTTTGAATTTGTCTTGTACATATTCCAAAATCAACCCACTGATACAATAATTTAATGGTGGTGTAGAAAAAATATGAGGAAGCAGGGGGTTGATAATGGCAGAGGCTAGCTTGGTATACCAACAATGGCAGACAGGAGAAGAGTCATTAAAGACGGGATGTTGGGCGGCAAATAGGAAGGACAATAAGGAGGTGGAATGGATGGGAAACCCATACAAAAATAGAGATATTAAAAACCGATACCACTTGGGTTTGAGGTATGGGTTTGAAATCCAAATTTATCTCAACCAAACACAAGACATTGGATTTTTATTCCTCAAACCGATACCTCATACCTCATACCTTTTAAACAAACATGCCATTAAGGTTTACTGACACAAGTAACCTAATGCACTTTATAATACGGAGTATATGATATAAACAAGATTATTAGCTAGATTTGAACATGAGTGTGTCAAACACAAGAGTTTGTAAAGCCTTTAAATTTGCGAGTTAGTTGATTTATGAACTATACTAAAGTCAATGTTCTTAAAAACATTGGTGGTTCTAACTAGGGGTGTCCATAAAAAATCGAAACCGAAAAATCGAACCGAAAAATCGGAAAACCGACATTTTTTTGGTTAACCGAAGCGAGATTATTTGAATTTTCGGTTTGGTTAACCGAACCGAAAATATTAGTGATTTCTCGGTTCGGTTTCGGTTTCGTGTTTTCACAATTTCGGTTAACCGAAAAACCGAAAAAGTGGGACCGTTTAATTAATATTTAACAAAAAAAATTCATTTGTATGAAATGTATAATTCACACACTAGTAACAAATGAAGCTATCAATCGATTATTTTAGCTACCTAGACATGTAAAATTAGTTCGTATTGAAATATTCTAATCGAGTTGGATAGTATATTTTTAGTACAAATTTGATATTTTTATTTGTCTTTTAAGTGTATTATTATAATAAAAAAAATACATAAATGGTTATTGGTTAACCGAGAAAACCGAACCGAAAAAATTGGTTAACCGAACTACGGTTAACTGCGATCCACGGTTCGATTACGGTTCATAATTTTAACTAACCGAAATTATGGTTAACCGAACTTCGATTAACCGAAATCCCGATTAACGAGTTTGAACACCCCTAGTTCTAACACTCAATCGGCCTAAAATCTAAATTGTCCAAAAATACACCTAGGCGGGATAAAATTTTGGACGCAATGTGACTGCCCAATGCCCAAGTGAAACCTATGTGGAATTTAGACGGGTTTCTTAACGGTACTGCCGTACTAGAGCGCGCACTATAATATTTTTATCGACCCTAAATTTGTAACCATTTTTTCCCGAAAAAATGATATTTTAATTTTGTATGGACTCTCTGACAATGATTAAATTTCGACATCGACTAGAAAAACCCTTCGATTATTTTTTCTCGAAGATCCCTTAAATTATATTAACACGTTTGATTAAATCCAAATTATATATTTAAAATCACCAAGGAAAAAACAAGGATACCCAATAAACAAAAAAAAAATGTAGAAGAAACAATAAGTGGACCACCGACACGTGCCGATTTTGGCCGACCATTTTGATTAGCGTACCTTTTCTTTCGGTTTATCTGCTATTTTTCTTGGATTTTGATTGCCCCATCTTAAGTCATGCCCATCATTTGACCTGTTCTTTCGAGATTGAATTCTATCTATATGTTTGTCGTTTCAATTACTTTTATAACAAGGCTCGTTCGGTTTTAAATTATGAAAAATACAATTAGGATAACTGGATAACGCAAGTTAAATGAATTATTAACGTGGTTCTAATTTAAGTTTAATACGGGGTATTGTGTGTTAATTAAGATGAAGTTATCTCAAAAGTTTTAATGTATAAAGTTATAAATCCTCTCATAAAAAAATGTGATTAAAATTTCAGGAGTCTATTAAGATTTGTCTAAGAGTAATTTCACCTAAACTAAATTAGATAAAACAAGGATAATTAGGTATGGAAAAAAGAGTTTTTGACTTTTTTTTATTAGGTAAGGTTTAGGGTGCGCTCCATCAAAAAGGGTGCCCTAGAGCATTCTTGCGGATGAAAACAAGAAGTTTTGGATAAGACTGTGACCCGCTTCCCAATTTTATCGGCCACAAAGTTACATTCCCTAACGACATGATTAATCGCGATATCCTATTTCCCATGGATGGAAACAAGGGTATCAACGATTATGATCGAGTTCAATTTCCCAAGGGCACTGATTGTTCCCTTTAACAATATTAATGACTTGAAGATTATCTCCTTCAATTTTCACTTTTCTTAGATTTCTTTTGGTCATTTGTCGAATCGCTTCCTTGAGCACTACTGCTTCCGCTTTAGCCACTGACACCTTTCCAAAGTTACTCGTTACAATGTCCAATACTTGACCCAGGTGGTTCCTTATAACAACTCCACCTACCGTATTTTCATTTAATAGTTTGAATGCATCAAAGTTTATTTTATGTAGCATGGTTGGGTTTGCGCCATAACTGCCTTTGTCTTGCTTTTCCTATCCCTTTCCTTTTGTTAGTTTTTGGCATGGTTTCTTCCTCTTTATTCCACTTAGTTGCTTTTTCTCAGTTTGTCATTTAGGTTCGTATGTAGCTCGTCAAATCTGGAATACCATCACATTGATCTTGAAAAATGAGTTTTGCCGTTGAAAATATGAATTATAACTTGTCTAGTATATATATATATATATATGTTTTGGGTATAGGGGCATGGATGAACTTATGGACCCCATGATATATTGGCCCACCGGACTTTATCATGCTATCAAAGCACCTTCTATCCAAGGTTACTTCTCTTATTGTCAATTGATTAGTTTTAGGATAGAACCCTTATAGTACAGACATTGAAAATATGAATCATAACTTGTCTAGCTAGTACACATATCCAAATATATGGACCCCGCGTTATATTAGTTCACCAAACTTTATCATTAAAAACGTATATTAATTCTAAACTTCTAAGTAATCCTTATAACTTTGACCATTTTAATATAATCAAATGTCATATAAGTATATGGTGTACATAACTTACTAAGGTCAATATTTTTAATCAAAATAATCGGATTGTGTACATACGTATAATTAAATTTGTCTCACTTAATTATAATGAGTTACTCCACGGAAGTTGTCAAACAATTATGCTTATCGAATCGCTTAAGTTTTCAATTTAAAATTCATTGTCAAACATACGAATCAAAAGCAATGATTATATGTGGTGTAGCCATGCTTCCAATACAATCCAAGATACATGGAAACAATGACTTTATGGTAGAACAATGATTATTTATTAGAGGGGGTTCACTATAGGATAATATTGTTAATCCTAAATGTCAAATTTAATAACTATAATATATCAATCATAATCATATATAATCTAGAATAAAATAAGATAAATAACATATAACCTGTGCCCACACAAAATATCTTGTGATTGTTGTATGTCTATTGTTGCACCGGTATAGCTTTCGCCTTTCTACATAAATAATGGAATTGAACATGAACATGCTTGCAAGTTTCCAAGACAATAGGCTTTTTGTGAATGAAACTATACACAAGACAATAAGACATACATGTCTAAGCCTAATTAATAAAGCATAACTTGTCAATTAATTTTATGGTCGAATCCTCAAACGTGTCATTGCATATTTGCAATTACATATACATTTTAGATCAACTGGTCGACATATGAGCACAAACATAAAAAAAAACTCAAAATCGGTACATCGAGAGACTATTAGAATGTTCATCTTACATCTGAAAATTGAGATTAAACAAGTAAATTACTTCTCCTATTGTCAATTAGTTTTATGATGGAACCTCACTGGGCTAATACGATATCAGAGCAAGTTTCGGTATGGGTTTATTTTTTGGAGTTTTCTTCCAGCTTGCCGGCTTCATGGGCTCGTTTACGCAGTCCGCCTAATAAGGTAGCGATTGAGTCCCAAAAGTGGCGGTTTTTACGAGCCTTGAGGGATTTTGTTCAGACTTGTCGACCTTATGAGCATATTCAAGCAGCTCACCAAATACAGGAGTTGTAGATCCAATGTGATGGTTCGCTAAACCTTAAGGGATTTGTGTCCATGTGTCAACTAGTCCAGACAATTGCACTTGAGGGGGCATGTTGAGAGTTATCCCACATCTGAAATTGGAAACTATGTACTATTGTCTAGTATATAAGCTCAGAAGTTACTCAACCCATTGTCATATGATTTTGTGTTTGAACTTCATTGGGCTTGTGTGCTAGACCTGTTACTGCACGACCCTCAAATTATCGGCCCACCGGACTTTTTTAGGGACCATAACAATATATATCTATATACTAAAAAATCGGCATAATATTCGACCAAAAAATTGGCATAATATTCGACCAAAAAATCGACATAAGAGTACAAATATGAATACACTTCAAACAAGCAAGGGAGAAACTAAAAAGACGATGAACAAGACTAAAAGAACACGTGAGGGATGAGTTAAGCGCTAAAAAAAAAATAATACCCATTAAAAAGCAGGTTAATGGGCCATCAATCATATCTTTATTTGTAGATTGGAGTGCAAATGAACCATCTTGACGTCGCCACCGCCTAAATAAGGGTTTTTTATAATTTCCAAGCACGACCATGACCTTAACTAGAACAACTCGTCCGCTATTGAGTTCCGCTCTTCAATCACATAAAAGGATCTTCTTATCAGCTTGGACTGGATTTGAAATTCATCTAAGAAGATTAGCTCAAACAAAGTTTTTTTTTTTGGTCGGAAAGAGCGGTAGACCCGCAAATATATTAAGAAAGGCTAATTAGGAACTATCCGGGGGTAGCCAAACGGCCCAAACCCCTAACATCATCAAACAAGGGAGATCTAAGAGAGCCTGGAGACTAAAATTAATAAAATATGTAAGCCAAGAGGAAAAGAAAAGCCTAAAGAAGCAAGATCATTAGCCACCCGATTAGTCTTACAATAAATATGTCGAAATTGGATGACACAATCTCTACTAATAAAGCCTTGGCATTGAGATACCAGATTAGAAGCGGATGAGCTCTGTTGAGCCTCTTATGTAACTGTTGAATGACTAGTTGAGAGTCCGCTTCCACCAAAACTCGTCTGTAACCCTCATCCCAAGCAAGGCATAATCCTAGGAGGATTCCCCATAACTCGACAGTAGGCATTGAGCAAACACTTATATTGTGCACAAACCCCTTGATCCAATGCCCGTATTCGAATCAGATAAGTATTTGATTGTTTTTATTTTGTTAAATAAAATTGTGATTTTTTCCATTGAAATTGGGAGATAATTTGTTATAATATCATGTAGCTTGAAAAGTAAGGTGTTGTTTTGATCTCTAAACCTTACTCAGTATGTTGCATAAAAGATTGATTTTATATATGTCATGTACGGCCCCAAACCCTAATTCCTAATTTTAAACTTGACCATGTATATGTTCATCTTAATTAGACTATCTAAAATAATACTCTATGAATCAAGTTCAAAAGAGAATGTTGTGATGTACAAGCACTATTTGTTAATTTCGAACACTTTAGCTAGCAAATCATATGTTATCAAGTACCTCTTGGTCTAGTGGTAATTGGCGCTAGGTCGCTTAAGCATTTGTCCAGAGGTCTCGAGTTCGAGACTCTCTGGCGGTGTGGATGCAGCAGAGAGGCTTGGGAGGAGCAACACCCCTTACGGGGTCCAACCACACTCCGGTCCAGACGTAGGCACAAAGTGTCGAACTGGGCGAGGGCCCAGCCCACAAAAAAAAAAAAAAAAAGCAAATCATATGTTAAAGTATACCTTTCAATCCTGGTCGGTCTCCTATGGAAAAAATTGACAAGCTAGGTCAAATGTCAATGTAGATGAATTAACTAATTAATGGTGATATAAGTGGACACTGTGTTAACCATGAGCTAAGTATATTAGTTTAATACCTCAAACTACTTTGAATGTATAAACAAATCAACCAATCAAAAACAGGTCTTGCCGCCCTCTATTGTATGTTTCTAAGTTGATTTAACCATCGATTTCAAGTTCTCCACTAAACAAATTCTTAATTGTTAGCTTTCGTTTTTGACTTCTCATCTTAATATTTCTATATATAGCCTTATCGATTGGTATATTTTAATTTAGTATGAAGTGCGGAATCAAAATACTAATAAAAAATTCCATTAGAAAAACAATATAAATGGGACTATAAAGCATTACCAATTATAAATTTTTTGATATAGTCTAGTGAGTCGATAGTTGGAGTCGTGTGAGTAACGGGTTTAACATACAAATTCAATTAGATTTCAATTCAAAATTGTATAGAAATGAATAGTGTAACTCGATCATAAGTTTGTACTAGTCTTAGTCCCCATACCTTGTATGGAATTTTATAGAATTACTCTATTATTTATTTGTATTTGTTAGATTTTGATAAAATTAAAATAGGCATGAATATTTAAAAAAGTATAAGTACATATTTTATCTACAAAAAACTATAATTTCTAAGAATAATTAGTAAAAATTGATATAGGCAATGGTATTTTACAGAAAACTATACTTATATATCTTGAGTTTGGTTCAAATGAAATAAACTCTTATCCTAAAACGTGAACGAATGCACTTTTTCTAGTTAGTAGTGCACTTTTCATACAAAAGTGCATTGAAAAATACAAAAAATGCACTAAAAAAGTATGAAAAAGTGCACTAAAAAGTATGAAAAGTGCAAATGCGAAAAAGTGCACTCCGAAGTAGGAAAAGTGCACTACTAACTACAAAAAGTGCATTCTTTTCAGGATAAGTGTTCGTTTCAGGATAAGAGTTTGTTTCATTTGAACCAAACTCTATATATCTTATCTAAAAAATATTATATTCATTAGAAAACATATTTATTTAGTTAGAAACTAATGAAAATTCACTAGTAAGGGCACCAAGCAGACTTTTGAAAAAGTTCAGGGATACCACTCAAAATATTTTTTTTCAAGGCACCATCTGGAAAAGTAAAAATTTTGAGGGTACCAATCGAGAATTTCCTTAAAATTTTAAGTTGTTTTAATTTTTAAATTTTTTTAAAATACTATATAAAATCTACATGAAATTTTTTAATCATGTGTTATTTTTTACAAAATAATATTTTTGGTTTTAAGGACACTAATCGGACTGTTGCAAAAGTTCAGGCGTATCGCTCAGAATAAGTTTTTTTTGAGAGCATCATTTTGAAAAGCCAAAAACTTAAGGGTACAAACCGAAATTTTCCTACAATTAATATGTCCATTTTACTATTGTATTTAATCAAAAAAACTGCTTTTGTAAATTATTTTGTAAAAAAAAATAATAATACGGAGTACAACGTATGATTGCCCCATCAGCTGGTACGGACACCGACCAAGATAGAACATGTCAAACGGAACAACACTAGTTCCAGCCGTCCTGCGTTTGCCGCACCCTGGTTCGGTGAGGACCTCCCTGATTTTTTTATTTATTAAAAACTGATGTGTCAGATCGGGTCCACCGCAACCACCGCCACCGTGTACAGCTCCTCAGACACTGACAAAAGTTGCACCCAATTTATCCTCTTTAACCACTGTTGCACTTGCTGCATGTACACAATGCAAGTTTTGAGTGGACGCTAAGACACTTCGAGCGCGTGGAGTCCACTCTTCTAAGTTCTAACCCACATAAGAATGAGATCTTCAAGATCATGTTGCGTTACAAGAGTCGCGAAGAGGTTGGTGAAATTCATTTTCGTAATGATCGAGTTCCGCTACTCTGTTGATCTCTTGAAAGATGTGGTGCACTTTTTAGATCTCGAAACTAATGTTCGCAACTATTATCTCGATTTCTCATGACCAATTTCAAATTCTATTAATGACATTGATGAGACAGAGATTTTCACATTCGATCTCGATCTTTGTGAAGCTAATATGAAGCTCCTAAATAATTTCATCTTGAGTCTTGGGCAAAGCCTCAGCCACAATCATCGACTAGGAGCCACATAGACCATTTATCCACGAAAGCAATGAACCTCCTAACATAATACCTATACTATAACCAAACCATCCAACCAAAATCTCCAACCTTAAGCCAAGCATACTCATAAGCCATAGTAGCATGAAGCTAGTGTCAGGGTGCTCGGTCTTCTTTTTATTTGATCTTCCGTTTGATTGTGAATGAGAACAATTATTTGTGATAACATTAACACCAACCTTAATTATTTAGCTAGCCAAACATATAGGTCAACCACTATTTTAATGTCACATGGTTAATTAACCCCTAGTATATAATATATACCCCCTGTCCTAGAGTTCACACAAATGTGAAGAACCAGACTGGTCCGGATCGATATATAAATGGTAAATAGTTGAATTCACGATTCAAGTAGTTAACTATACCTTTTGGATTTTGGCTTTAAGTTTAAACTTGTATTACATGAGAGTCGAATCACAAACTTCTTTGAATATCAGTCTTGGAGGCGTAACCATTTGACTAAATGTCCGAAGGTCAATTTTCCCGTGAAATGGACCGAGGAGAGGATAAGACTGAATTTTCTTGATCCGATCCGATTTTGAACCGGTTTATTATTTTATTAAAAATATTAGTTAAAATAAAAAAGTACATATTATGTGTTATTTATAAAAAAATATTATATTTAAATATATATATATATATATATTACATCACAAAAAATTAATTTTATTCTTATTAATATAGATGTTATTATATAATTATACATATTTTTATATAAAATAGTTTTTTTATTATTAATGAAAAAGTTGAATCGTATCGGACAGGACCCAGGGATCGACTTTCATTTTTTTTTTGGACCAAGGATCGAACGAGATACCCCTTATTTCGGACCGGAACAGATATTAAATTTATGACTAAAATAACCTCCACGTACATTATCCAAATTCAAAAATTAATAACCCCATCAATTCAACTGACGGCCCAAAATATCTCCATCACCGCCCTCTATCTCTACTTCTCAACCACTCTAGAAAATTTAAAAAAAATACTAAAACCCAACAAAATAAAACATAAAATAAATATCTACCAAAAAAAACATAAAATAAAACAATTTTTTCCTCCTCCTATAAATTGAAAACTCCATTCCATCAGCCGCAACTCTTCAAATCTCTCAACAAACTTCAAGCCACCAAACACTTCCCCATTGCTCTCCTTCATCCCCAGCACCCTCTTCAATCTTCTCTTTCATTTTTTCACAGTCAAAAAAATCCAATCTTTCTGTGTTCGGAACTTTGATTTTTGGAGTTGAATTCTCAATTTGGGTGCTGGGTGGGGAGCGAATTAATGGAGTTATCATCATCATCCGATCTCCCGCTATATATTCCTCTCTGCCTTTTCCTCGTATTATTCGATTCTAGTTTGAATTCCTGAATTCCCATCGAATCCCCCTATCTTCATCGAATCTAATCGCTTCATTCCTCTTTCACTCCCCCCCCCCCCCCACCCCCCCCCCCACTGAGCTAGATCTTTCAGTTGCATATTCCATTTCAATCTCCCTCTCTCATCCTCAAAATTCCGATCTCAAATCCCCATCAACTCGATCTCAAATCCCCTTTTCCCCACTTTCCCCTGTTTTCCAATAAAAACAGAGCCTCCGATTTCAAATCTTGTTCATCAATGGCGACTTCGCGGAGCAATGGGAAGGGCAAGAACGTGGTTGAAGACGCGGAAGATCAAGCGACTGGATTCAATCGCTTCGAAATCGACCATCAATGGCGGCCAATTTTTGAAGATGCCTCCATTTCCAATTCCAGGCCTTTCAAGAAGATCCGGAGCCCCGATCGATCCAATCCGAATCATAATCCGGATCCTGATCCGAATCCCTCAAAATTCAGCTTCCCTTTCGCCTTCGACCCGAACACCAACGCCCAATTCTCCTCCAATTACCCACACCCATATCTCCGGCCGCCGCCTCCGACGCCCTACGACCGCCACCGGAGCCACCAGCAACAGATGATCTCATTCGCCCAGCAACAGCAATTACAGCAACAAATACAGAGCTACCCCCAATTGTTCCAGCAACAGAATTTGAATCTCCAATACTGGAGCGAGTCGCTGAATCTGAGCCCACGTGGCCGGCAAATGATCATGAGCCAGCTAAGCAACGCCGCCGCCTCATCCGCCGGAGACCAGACCGGGATATTTTACCCGCACCCTGCTCCGGTATCGGCCGTCTCGACAACGAAGCTGTACAGGGGAGTGAGGCAGAGGCATTGGGGCAAATGGGTGGCGGAGATCCGCCTACCGCGGAACCGGACCCGCCTCTGGCTCGGCACCTTCGACACCGCCGAGGACGCCGCCATGGCCTACGACCGCGAGGCCTTCCGCCTCCGCGGAGAGAACGCCCGCCTCAACTTCCCGGAGCTCTTTCTCAACAAAAACAGAGCACCCGCACCCGACTCCGTTTCGAGTCCTCCACCGCCGCCGTCCACCGCCTCCGCCGCCGCGGAACCGCCGCCGGTGATCGTGGAAGACGACTCCGGTGTCGGGTCGAGCGACGTCACCTCCGAGGAGGTGGTTGTGGGCGGCGGGGGAACAGGGGATGGCGGCGACAGGGCGGCGGAGATGGCGGCGACGTGGCGGGAGATGATGGCGGAGGATTGGTTCAACGCGATTCCGGCGGGGTGGGGCCCGGGGAGCGCGGTGTGGGATGATCTGGACACGACGAACAATCTTCTTCTTCAATCTGGAGCTTTGCCATCGTTTCTTGGATCGAATAATCAGAATGTGATCAATGATTTGAATCATCCTCATCATCAGCCAGAGAGTTTGGGATCAGCTGCAAATTCATCAACTTCTTCATCTCCTCCTTCTTTCTCTTCTTCTTCTTTCCCCATTAAACCTTCCTTTTGGAAGGATCAAGATTAGATCTTTTTTGGGGGTTTTAAATTATTCTTCTGCACATCCATGGCTGCTCAAGTTTTTTTCAAGAAGTAGCCAAAAAGATGATGCCTTTCTTCTCTTTCTCCTACATTTTTCTACAAAGATTGTTACTTGTTGTCAGGATCATCAGCACTATTATAGTATTAGTAATAAATATGTATGTGCATGTGTGCTTGGGAAGCACATGCTATTTTTTTTGTTTTTAGGTTTTTTTGTTTGTTTGTTGTTAGGGTTTTTGTTTTGTTTTTGAAGGTTTAGGAGGTAGCCATGGAAGTGGGGAAGTAGTTTTGGTGTTCTCATCTTCTTGGCTGGGTTGCCATTTCTTCTAATTTATTGATATTCCATCAGAGGCTGTGTGTGTTTTTTGGGATATGGCTTGGGATGGGAATCAAATGTTGGTTTGTAGTTTTTTGGTTTGTATCTTTGAGCTTTGTATCACTACATGTTCCAATGCTATTAGCAATTTAGCTCTTTATGTGATTCTATAATTTTAATGGCAAATTAGGAATTTGGTGAGGTTGACCCTTCATTGTTGGTTATATTTGCTCTATCAAAATCTAGAAAGACAATGATGAAGTAGCAAGATATATAATATTTTTCTTAGTTTAAAATATATTCAATCTTCTCTAGTATATATAAAATGAATTTATTTGGAAAAGAGTTAGAAAAATATTGAACTAAAAGGAAATATATATAATGTGTGATGGTTGTTTATAAGGTTCAACATGAGCAAATAGTAGAGTATTTGATACTAAAAGAATATGAATAATTTGTATGAAGATAGTGCAATGCAATAAAAAATCTAAACTGGATTTCTCAATCGACAAATTTGGAAATGGGAAGGCACGAGGAAAGACAATGAGGGAAATATCACTATAACAAAAACCAGTGGAGGGTAAGAGGAATAACATCAAATGGTACAAAGTGAAATATCTAAGGAAATAGGATAATGTGGAAAACAATATGTCTTGAAGGTGACCATTTGTCTTATGGGTGTCATCAAAGACGTATTGATCGAGATGTTGATAAAATCCGTTGAGCCTATAAATTGGGAGTAAAAGTAATAAGTCTAACATACATTGCAATGAGTTCAATGTGAGAAAGAGAGAACACTCAGCACGCCCCCTGCCCCCTCAAAGTGGCAACTTGGACACGATATTTGTGAAGCATTACATTGCAATAAGACTTCAAAGACAAATTTGGTAGTAGGTATGTAAAGCATGCAAGTAATGGAACTAGCTTGTCGAGGAAAAGATTGGGAATAGGATCCAAAACTTTTTTTTTAAAAAAACTTTTTGTAATGTATTCTCTCACAAGGTAAACTAGCTTCCTTCATTTATGTGTTTCCTTTTGATGAATGAAGCGATTGCATGTACAAGTTTTCTTCTTTTGATCGAGAAAAATATAATTGCTTTGGATATATTTTCTTATAGGGTAAGGTTTAGGGTCACCTCAAATACTATTTCAAAGATAGTTTAGAGCATCTAAGTTTAAGAGCACACACATCGTTGGTGGGATTTGAACTAATGTGATTCTATCCTAAAACTAATTGGTGATAAGAGGAGTAACTCAAGGTTATATATTGGACAATTTATTACTTAATTTCTCGATGTGAGATAGGCTTTTTCACACACACTCTCAAGTAACAACTAGCTTGACTCAGTTGACACTTGATAGCATAATGACCTTAGAGCCGACAAATTGTCGACGAACACAAACAACTAGCCCAAACCGCGTCATCATGGCGGGCTAGCCCAATATAATGGGCAGAGAGCATTCCAACCCGACCCAAATAACCAGGGACCCAAAATCAATCACTCTAAATCCTCTAATACCATATCAAAGTTCGACGGAGCAAATATGGATGAAGATGAAGACCGTCCAACGTACATATTCAACCTACTCAAGACATAAACCCATAAGGTTTCATTCTAAAATCATTCTCTAAATTTGACCGATAAAAGAAAAAAACTTTGTAATTAAAGCAAAAGAGGGTCTAAACTTCTAGGAAGATATGGGTGGACCAAGAATGCATGTGATGATCATGTATAGATATATATAGGATCATGAAGGTGTTTGTACATGAAAATATTTCGATCAAATTTCTATTTTGTTATATAAATCTTCTTTTATCTATTTGAATTACAATTGATTTTGTCCATGAGGTCGACCAAGAGAGGGATCATATGAAGATGTTTGTGATTCTAGAAGAATTCAAAAAAATAAAAAATCATAAACAAAATACAATAAATTTAGCTTTATGCCGACTATGAGTTAAAATTTTATAACATAAAAAAAAACTTTCAATTTATTTGTGAAACTAGTTAGTCCATTTGTCAAAGATAAATGGGTTTTAAAGATCAAATCAAAATCATTGCCCCTCCAAACCTATGTGTCACATTTTCTCCAAAAAAGTGTGGTTTGATTTTTATGCATTGGGCATGAAAAAGTTGAGTGCATGTTAGTCTCCATCATATAAGCCTTATTTCATGGTATTTGTACCACTCTAAAAAGGAAAGATGTGAATCATGTGTTGGGCTTGGCCCCTACCATATTATGGTATTTGGCTCCAAATTCTATACCAAAAAGGAATTGTATTTATTTCACAATCCTACAACATAACATATGCCTATAACTCTATAAGATTTACTTGTCCCTTAGGTATATATTACTCTTAAATTTTCATCAATGATGCTATTCTAGTTATATGTCACGCGTTAAATAGGTTGCATGTCGTGATTAAATAGATTGCAGTATCTGATTTAGCCGTTTTTACATAAAAATCGAAGATTTACATTCTAACTCAAAAACTTCAGTTAATGTCCCCGGTTAATACCATGGCAAGTTTAGTTGTGTGACTTGGTTATGTTACGTCGCATTATATTATACATATGATTGCCAAATTATAAAAATCGGTTGGATCGGAGAGCAATAGAGCATCCTATATTCATATGCCATATCTTACTACTCCATCAACCTTTTATTCTAGTTTTCATCACAATATAAAAAGCGAATTTGCTTTGGGTATCTTGATAATGGGAATTTTACTAGCTAGATAACATTTTCTTATTTAGGAATCAATATCAGCATCAGTGGGCAGTTGCTCACATTTTTCACACTAATCTACGTACGATTGCTATAACAAACGAATTGAAATTAACACAATTTTTCTATAATATGTCATAGGGTACGTAAAAAATAAAACAATTTTATTTATTTTAATAGGATTTATTTATTTCCAGAATGGGTTTTAGTTTCTAAGATAAAAATACCTAACCTATGGCATAGGTTAGAAAAATAAAAATATTTAATTTAAAAATTAAATCTCAAAGATGAATAATAAATTTTATACAAAAATAAAATAATTCTAGAAAAAAAAATCAATGAAATTCTTATAAAGATACATTAAATAAATATCAATTTAACATATATATCACCTTCGCAAAACCTATATGGTTCTTTTTATCATATGGGTCTTTTTCTTTTTTTTTTTTTTTTGCTCTCTTGTTTGTCTGTTTTTTTTTTTTTGCTCTCTTGTTAGTTACCGATTATTTTGGTCTCTCGATTTCGTGTATGGAACATTGGATTCCTTATTTAGAAATATTAATTTAAAAAAAATCTAAACACTGTAGAAATAATTTCAAGAATATTAAACTAATAAATTTAGGGAATCTTTTCTAAATTTTGAATCTAAAAATAATTTACCGATATTATATATTATCCTATATTCCTAATCACGTTAGCTCCTAAGCATGGTATTTATTTGTGATTAAGATCATATATAGATTCTTGTCCATACCACTAATTACAACATTAGAAAATCATTATTATTATTTTTATTTATTACTTAAAAAGACTTTTCAATTTTCATTTTATAATATTAGTGATGTGGGGTCACCTTAGAGAATGACAAAAGACGAATTCAAGGATGGTGGGGGAGGCAAAAGTGGGCCCGGCCCACCGGCCCATGAGATCATTAGCACATTTCTTATTCGCTACGGCACGATACAACAACAATGCAAATGCAACCAGTGATGAGAAAACGATACGGCTAAATCAAAAAATGATTATGTTAAAACTAGTTAATTATATGATTAAATATAGTTCTTAAATCAAATATCTGGTATAAAAATTTGTATTTTGTAAATGGGGTGGCAGTGAAGTAATCATGTGAGAGCTTAAACGAGAGCCAGCCTTTTGAATTTTTTTAATTATATATTCTTGGCTTAAGCTCTAATTATATTTTTAAGCTAAAGTATGTGCATGTCTGTTACGAGCTTAACCATAAGCTGTTACATAGATGCTGTTTTACATAATTTTCTTGTTCAAAAGATAATTAATGACTCAAAGTTTGAATGATGTTTTATGAGTTCCAAGTTCTTTTTTTCCCTACCACAAAGTTCATTATATATTGTGGGTAGGTTTAGATATATAGGTTCATAATGCAAACCATATTTTGCAATTTGCGAAATATATATGTGGGAGTATGTTTAATTAATTTTTTTTTTGCAAAACCATGACCTAAACTTGAATTTGATTATGAAACAGGATTTTGGTTCAAATGAAAAAAAAAACTCTTATCCTAAAAAATTGAAAAATAGTGCACTTTTCCTAGGTCGTAGTGCACTTTTCCTACTTCGAAGTACATTTTTTCGCATTGGCAATTTTCGTACTTTGTAATGCACTTTTCGTATTTTCTGTAATACACTTTTTGGATTGCACTTTTTGTATTTTGTAATGTACTTTTCGTACCTTAATTTGTAGTGCACTTTTCATTTTTAAGAATAAGAGTTTTTTTCGTTTGAATCAAACTCTATGAAACAGTGTTGTCAAAAGTATTCTTATTTTATTAAATGGCAGTTATGCTACGAAATCAGGAATTTGGGTTTACAATTGAAAAAGACTAAATGGTCACACACAATTCATTGCATACCAAAACCTTACTGTTTGTAAAGCTTAAAGAATCTCTACGTACTTAACAAGAATAGAAGGTATACAGATCTCTACCAACATTATACTGTTCTTATGATGCTATTACAAAGGACCACT
Source organism: Fallopia convolvulus (assembly GCA_964016875.1). Taxonomy (NCBI): domain Eukaryota; kingdom Viridiplantae; phylum Streptophyta; class Magnoliopsida; order Caryophyllales; family Polygonaceae; genus Fallopia; species Fallopia convolvulus. The sequence goes on from OZ024719.1 coordinate 4,259,854, forward strand.
AGCAGAATAGCAAGCAGCTGACATACCAATAAGTAACGTTGAAAGAAGCAATTGAAATTAGTTCAATTCTAAACATTAATGAGAATAGTTTATTAAAATACTATGAGGTTTCCGTTTCGACTCTCACGGCCAGCGCCCTCGACCATAAAAGAAGAGTAGTTTATTAAAAAAGATAGCATTTCAAATACTAAAAGCTACATCTATCACTATTTTTCCTTGCCTTTGGCTCGTTCGGTTCGATCAATCAGCACCATTCTCTCTTGGACAACACGTCAGGAGTCTAGCCCTAGTTTACTACTAGACCAACTGAGTAATGGTACCTCCATCGCTATTTACCACACTCTAGATTTTTTTTCTTCAAAACGTTAACTCCTAAATCAAACACTACTACATACACATACTAAAGATAACAAAGGAGTCAAGTGAAACCGGTTTTTATACGTAAACCCCATGGTACTAACTTAAGAGGCTTAACCGATTAATTAGATACACGAATGATTATTCTTTTAAATTTTTTGAGCCGATACAACAAGGGTATTTCAAACTTTAGAGCCCAACCTTTCCAACAAAAAATAGATAAAATAATTAAATCGTAGCAGCTTTAACCCTCTGGCCGGTCCAGCCCAGAAGACACAAATGCCCATACAAAGGCCCAGCCCATTAAATCAAATGGGGTGGATTTTAGCAATTCATAATGCATTAGGTGGATTGTATGACACTCGACCAAAAAAGTGAAAAACAACTATATTTGGCATGATTTAATCATATTATATGTTCTTATTTGGCAAGAATCAAAATTGATAGAACATTTTTTCCAAATAAAATTTAGAGATTCAATTTGACCGACTTAAAATTTTAAAACTAACAATATCGACGTGGAATCAATCCCTCATTTGAGTAGATTAGATCGATTGTAATTAATTTTTACGTTATCCCTTTGAAATTATTAATTCGGTTGTACAAGCAGTTAGCAGATAAAACGAACGCCAATCCCATCCATTTAAAAATTTCTTTTCAAAAAAAAAAAAAAAAGCATAAAGAACTCCCAAATCCGAATCTTCCGTTCCTCTACACATGCAATCATTTCCTCCCCACCAGCTTACTTCATCACGGTGCATTATTTCGCCACGTGTCATCATCCAACGGCAAGCGTGTGCGTAAACACATTTTCTTACGCTAGTCCGGCAAACACGGTATCCCCCCGGCATCATCTTCTTTATTGTTTATTCACCACACCCCGTCTGTCTTTCTCGAACAATCTCTCGCAATACTCGTATGCCCCGAATTCTCTGTTACAAAGTCGTCGTTTCTTCTGCAATTCTTCCTCTTCTTTTCTCTGGTCCCCCTTCCTGTCTTTGAATCTCTGTTGCCTCTCTGTATTGTGGAAGCTTCGGGAAGTTTCCGCGGTGTCGAATGGATATGGCGATGGAGCACGCTCTCTCACACGCCGTCCTGCTCCCGTCCGCCTTGGATTTCGCCTACGACATACCTGCTCGAACGGTGCCGATAAATTGTATACCGCCGCCGACCGCTCGAAGAAGCTGTAAGTTTAGGGTTTGCTAAACAAGTCTTTCTCTGTTGCTGTGTCTTTCTTGGAAAATTTTCGATTGCGTTTCGTCGATCTTCTGTCGCTGTCATTTGAACATCAAATTTCGGAAGAATACTGCCGCGATCTGTTGCGAATTTGTCTAGTTTCGTTGCTATTGAGTTTTTAGGCGTTTCTTGTTTGTGCATCTGACCTTGAAATGGTGGCGGTAAAGAGTGAAATTAGGTTTTAGGATTAGTGTGGAATTGTGTTGTTTCTGTTTGTGAACTTGGCTTAAGTTCCGTTTAAGTTTGAATACTGGACAATCGTTGTTTCGGCGGGAATCTTTTGAATGGCGGGGAAGGAGTTAGGGTTTTCAGTTCTACAGCCGACTGCTTCAAGTTTGAAGGAGCAGTTGGCAAGGAAGGCTCTAAGGAATATCAGGTTGCAAGGTCACACTTATGTGGATTTACGTGAAGATGGAAAGCGCTACATTTTCTTTTGCACTTTGTGTCTTGCTCCTTGCTATAGTGATGCTATACTGTTTGATCATTTGAGAGGTAATCTTCACAAGGAAAGGTATGCAGCTGCTGAAGTTACTTTGCTAGGTCCAAATCCATGGCCGTTTGATGATGGGATCTTGTTCTTCCATCAATCTGATGAGCAAAACGGCAGTACAAATACCTCTGTGGCCAGTGGAATTCGCTTGCTTGAATCTCATGGTAGTGAAAATAGTCAGGCTATAGTCATTCATCCTTCTGCATCTGCAAATAGCGGGAATGTTAAGGGAAGTACAGACTCTGTTGAGGATCATTGTGAAGGTGAATATGGTTCTGGCAATGGTTTCTCTAATTACTATGATAAGAATTATGATATGGTTATTCCTGGTGTTATGGCTAAGGATGTGCTCTGTGAGTTGGGTGTGAAACTGATGGGCTATGGACAGATATCTGCTACGCTTCTTGAAAAAGATAAGGCGGAGATTGGAATTAAAAGCATATGGTGTGAATGGTTGGGGAAAACAGATGAAGATGATTCTAAGACTATGCCTGCTGTAAATGACTTTGCTATTGTCACGTTCAGATATTACTACGATTTGGGTAAGCAAGGCTTATTTGAGGATATAAAGTCATTACTCATGTCCAAGGAAGATAACGATAACCTAGGCAGCCCTGGAAAGCGACAAAAGAAATCCTTTTCTGATCCTGAAGATGTTAGCGAGAGTTTGAGCAGCCAATGGGATTCTGCTGGGGAGGAATCCTCAAGCACTGCTAACTCAAGATTGTTATTGGATCACTATGATGATCAGCTTTTAAATACTAGAATAATTTCTAGCAAGACTCTAAGGCGGGAATTGAGGAAGCAACAACGGCTTGCAGCTGAGAGAATGTGTGATATATGTCAGCACAAAATGCTTCCTGGAAAAGATGTTGCCGCACTACTCAACATGAAAACCGGGAAACTTGCTTGCTCCCGCAGAAACGTACATGGGGTGAGCTGTGATTTCTGGTGTCTTAAATTTCCCCAATCTAATTTCGTACATTTACCCAATCTTATTCATGTACTGATTTTTCATTTTAATTCTATTGCAGGCTTTTCATGTGTTTCACACATCATGCCTCATTCACTGGATACTACTGTGTGAAGCTGAGATGTTTGCAAATAAGCCTGAGGAACCTAATTCAAGACAAAAACCTAACCGCAAAACCAGATCTAAAAGTAGCGAATCAGGAAAGCAACATGTAGACCGAAAGGTTTGTTCCAAACGTAGTAGCATCAAAAAACAAAATGATGGGAAAGCCCCACATCAACAAATACACAGCGTGTTTTGTCCTGATTGCCAGGGAACTGGCATGGACAGTGGTGGTGATGAATTAGAGAAACCAACTTACCATCTTTCTGAGGTCTGTTTTGTGTTCCTATGTACCTTTACTGCTTTCTTTGTAATTTTATTTTGACACCTTTCATCTAGTTTCCTTCACTTGATTTTGGATGAAACACTTTGGCTTTCATTTCTTCTTATGAGCTTTTTTTATTTCATGGATCCAGATATTCAGGTACAAAATCGAACTGAGTGATGCTCATAGATCTTGGATGAAACACCCAGAAAAACTGCAGAATTGCTCGACAGGTCTTAATTTCACACTAAATGATGAAAAGACAAAGGTAGCTTTTCTAATGAACTGTTAATAGTGTGATGAAGAGTAACACTTTCTCCAACTAATCTTCATATCCCTGATTGTAGGAAGAGGTTTCAGTCATGAAGATGCTTCGCTTCTACCGTGCAGATGAAGATAGCTGGATTGCTAGTAGCTGAAACTCTCTCTGGGTTGCTGATGACTGATGGGAAAGTTGTTTGGTTGTATAGAGTTGGGGTGGTTCATATCATATTTGCCTTTCTGTGACTGTGCCATGTATATTCCCAGTTATGCAACTTGTTTCGTAAGGTCTGTACAATCTACTTTTTACTCTAAGAGTATTCGCATTTTAGTGGGATTCTGGGATAGCTGCTGTTTACTGATCGAATAATTTTACCAGGAATTGTATATTGGTATGTCATGCTACATTTCACTACTGGCTTATTGCCCTTATTACTGGTTTGTGTTCAGATTATGGTTCTTGCAATTGTCTCAGACTTCATGAGTTATCTTTTAATAGCCCTTTTAACATTGAATTCTCAAAAATATAATGTTTTTTTTTTCTGTTCTTGCGAAATCTGAACTTGATACAAGAAAAATGGTGTAAAATTGGTCTTCTTCCTCTTCTTCTTTCTCTTCATTGCGTATGTACATTTTCCGTTTGATTATTGAAAAGTGTTCTGAAGACGATACAGAGAAAGTTTCAAGAATCTTGAATGAGTGATCGAAGTCGAACGAATAGTTGATTTGGTCTCTTGCCATGTGGTCCGAAAAAATGAGAAGAGTATCTAACATCTAATCGGCTGATCCAACCCGACTTTAAAGAATGGCCACTCTTTCTGAATAGGGGGTCTAGTTCCGTTTTGTTCACTACTAGTTTTTTCCTTGATATGACGAGAAACCCATTTTCGGTGGACCCTGATCTCATGATCAAACCGGTGAGGTAAATCGGCTTGCATCCATCCACCCGCTCAATCTAATTATAAGAAAAATGGTAAGGTTTAGGTTTTCATTCAAATAAAGAGACGAAAGCGGAAATCAAGCCAAGGATATCTCAACATTTATTATGTCTCCTACCACTAAATCATCCCATAGAAGTTTTGACAAAAAAAAATCATCCCATAGAAGGAGGAACCCCGAGACTTGATTAGTTCACTACTAGTTGAGAGAGGTTAATAAACTAAATAAATGGTACAACGAGAAGATAACCTTTAAAAAAAGAAAGACTAAACATTTACGATAACTTTAATCACAATTCGAGCCACAATTATATCACTGAAAATTTCATTTTTTTTAAATAAAAGCATAACTTTGTTGCACTAGAGTGTTTTCCTGTCACCGAGGTCAACAATGACATTACAACTGTGGTGATTAACAAAAATGTACCATTTAATTTGTCTGCAATGTCATTATCCGTGATAATGAAATTACATTTATCTACACTTTCTTATACAGAAAAAAAATGCTTCAAAGTCTGATTATATTACTGTCATATCGATAAATTATGTCAATTAATAAAGCTAAAGATAAGAGACACGTTGGAAAATTCAAATATGCAGAAAAGTGAGATTGGATCGTTTTCAACAAAATAACATGCATACAACACCGTAACATATTTAGATTTGTTTGGTGGAAAGATGAATCCATCTTGTCGACTTCTTGAATTAATATGTGGTTTATAAATTTCTAATATATGTGGAACATATAAAATTTATGATAATTAAGCTGAAAACTGCACGTATCTATTGGCATGCCCTCATTTCGTGACTTCGAGCCACTAAAAATGTACACGTTTTTTTTTAATAAGAAAGGGATTCGGTAGGGGAACATCTAGTGGTAGGTGTCCCACCTTAGAGCCTCCTTCTTGCAGATGAGGCTCCACAAGTCTGGATTAACTATGACTGGGAAAGAGGAAATCTGTCGGAAAGAGACTGCAAGGAAGTCCATCACAGAATTGACCTCATGAAACACGTGGGAGTATCACCAACTCTGAAAGTGGGCTATTAGATAGAGAATGTGAGAACGGATCAGCTCAATCTCCCAGTGGCAACTCCAATCCCCTTGCACAGTGTTGATAAGTTGGAGATTGTTACCCCCAATCAAAAGATAGGTATGCCACGTCGGGTGGCCTCAAGAATCCCCTATTGAAGTGCATTGGCTTCAGTCATCAACACGGAGAAGTTCCCAGCATTCCACTGTTGAAGCGGAGAGGTGAGCCCAGGTGGTCACGAAGGATGAAGCCGAAGGTGGATACGCCTTCTGAGTTAACTGCTTTGTCAAAATTAAGTTTTATGATGTCTTGTGTGGGTTTTGCCCATTTGAGGTTAGCTTTATTCCGCCTTATTTTAGTAGTTTCGTTGGCGGATTGGTATAAGCGGGGAGTTTGTGAATTAGATATTGCACTTTCATAATCACGTTTTTATTTTCGAATGAACTCGCATAAATTTGTTTGGAGACAACGTGTGTGACTTTATTGGTATCAAATGATCCACCATGAGAAGGTAAGCCATACAAATTTATTGTAAGAAGTAAGCGATTTTATTTCCTCAAGAATATAATGTGGTTTTTTATTGACTGGTTTATTTGGTCAATTACGTGGGCGGTATTGGCATTAAGGGCTATCACAGTTTGTCTAGTGTGTGGGCATTCAAGGAGGATATGAGTTGTATCTTCGTTGGTGTTGGTGCAAGCTATGCAACCTTGGGAAAACAACAATTAAGTTCTTTGCCAGATGCTTTACGCGCAATTTTTCACAAGAAGTTTTTCATTTTTTGTGAAATTTTTAGTTTTTAAGTTCATTCCGGGTCATTCATTGCATATTGGATTGAGTTGAGAACCATTCTTTTTTACAATTGTAATAATTTAACAATGTCAAGATCAGTGATAACGTAATTTGCAGCAAGTTTGGCTCCAGTCATATCAAAAATTAGTGTCAATCAAATAAAAGACGAATTGTTAAATTCAAATGTGAAGAAAATGAACTCGAGTTTTATTGAAGAAAATCGCTTGTATATATAGACTAATATATGTGGATGTGTTTGGTGGAAAATATAATTATCCTTAGGACTTTTTCGAATTGATATGTGGTCTATAGATGTCTAATATATGTGGAACATGTAATAATTCATGATATGGGTCAAACAAACTTTACCTTGAAGCCGCTAATTCCATCCATCTATCTAATATAGTAATATTATTTGATCGTATGTTGGTGTTTTGTGTGCCCCTTGTTTCGTATGGCTTTGAACATGACGTTCTACTCTTATAATACCTCACATTTGGCAATATTTTGTTTGGTTGTATAGAGAGTGTGTGTGTGTTTGAGATATCATTTGAATTTTGAAGTATCATTTTTAACATTTTTGGGTGGCGTTTAATAATGGTGGTTTATAAGTAGATTATTCTTTATTATTAAAAGAATAATATATAGACCTTTTTACATTTTAATAGATTTAACGTAACTTCTTTTTCGACCAAAAACAAATAATGTATAATCTATTTTGTGTTTTTATAAATAAATACAAAAAGCTTATAAAAAAAGCCCCATCACCCAATTTTCTTAAATAACTTAAAAAAACTCTTTAAGCTACTAAAAAAAGCTTAATTTAGCGAAAAAGATTTGATATGTTAGACAACCTTAGCCGATTGAAAAGAGTTTAATAGCCGGGCAAAACGATATGAGAAAACAACAACATTGACTCAAGAGAGAAACAAACCAAACGTCATGGAAAATTATAAAGACTCGGAAAAATAGGTGAGTATGATACGAAAACGAGTTAGAAAAACTAACAACAACGTTTTGTCATCAAGTGCAGATCAATAGGACACACTCTAAAAGTGTGACGAAACTCTTGGTAATTTTTTTTTTGAACAAGGGTAAGAGTTCGGTAATGAGACAGGATTGAAAAAACTAAGAGGCCACACAAGGCGGCAACCGAGACCGGCAACGACGAGACAAACAACAAAAGTCTACAAGATCAAGCAAGAGGAAACAAACAACCAAAATAGAAAGAACGAAAATGAATCTTGGCTCGTGGTGACTGGTGAGTAAGGCATGAAAATGTCCGGCAAACGGTCAACCTAAACTCGGGGTGTGCGAAGAGGACAACTGACGTTTTCTCTAACAGGATGGGAGATCTTCAGAAGTCACATAACACAACAGACGACCTGACCCCAAACGACTCTGTCTGAAACCCAAACTCTAGTCCAAACCTTTTGGAGAAGTACCAACAAACTTGATCAAAACTGTCTAGCTCAAATAATAGAGGAAAACAGACTCACGACAGAGGTGCAATGCCCCAACTCATAATTGGCGAATTCGTAGCTTCTCGCCATAGAAACGAGGAGAGTTCTCACAAAAGATCTACATGACGGGATAGATGGCTTCTCACCATGCAAAGAGTGTCCTCACAACAAAGCTTCTCGCGTATAAAATTGAAGAGCTTCTCGCTCAATTTCAGCCATATCTTAAACCCTAAACCCTAAGTCCCCAAAAAAGTGTTGAACATAACAATTGATATGCAACATAAACTAGTACAACTTTACCATTCCAGATAATATGTATCTACATAATATACAATGGTACATAACTTCTTTGTATAATTTTGAGCCAACAAGCCAAGTCTCTTATTCTATATTCTCCCACCCATGATTAATATTACATCTTCAAACATAAACCTTGACATTAAACTCAATGTGCTACTTTCCCTGTAAAATCTATAATGTAGAAAGCCAAGTGTATCTACATTCTCCTCCTCCTCTTGCATATGTATACTAAAAACTCTAAATACACTTTTTAGTTTCCTGGTTTTCTTAGGGATCTATACAAATAAGCACAATACAACAGGCATCTCAGAAAAAAATAAGGCACAAAACCAGGCAACAGCACAGAAAAAAGCTCAATCTGCTGAGTGACTGATCAACCTGCATCACATTCCTCCTAGCTCTCGCGCTCCCCGCAAGAACGACGCCATACGAGTTGGGATACGCGTAAAACCGCTGCGAGCTTCCAAAAAACCTCGTACAGATCATCTCCCCGAACATGCTGATCATCGGGTGGAAGGCGATACTGCCACCTAAGCTGATATCTGGCGCTGACCTGTACCCGTAGTCACGCTGACTCGTCATGGTAGAGGTGGCTACCTCATGAGGCAGGCCTTTGGGCCGGTGAGGGATCATGGGCTCGAAATCTTCAGCCTTTTCGTCTGATTGTCCGCGCCCATAGAGCGGAATTAGGGTTTTTTCTGAGATTTGTGATTTGCAGACAGGGCACTGAGGATGATCATCATCACGGTCTAGAGGGAAGTCAGAGGAAATGATCCGGTGTTGGTGGATCCATTTGTATATGCAAGGCCAGCAGTAGAGATGGCCACATATGGTCACAACCGGATCTTGAACCGTGTCCAGGCAAATGTTGCAGTCAAACCCGCCAGAAGACGAATTCCATTCTTCTGTGTTGGCTTCTTCTAAGGGAGAGTTGTGTACCGATGAATGTGTAATGTAAGTTGCCATAGAGATTAGAGATAGTTGTTTGGCTGCAACAAAATGGAAGAGACAAGGCGTCAGTAACAAAAACTAATAGATTTGCAGACTAAGGGATAAGGTTATGAGATTGACTTGATCAAGTCCTCTCAAGAAATGTCTTTCATGATGTAACATAACAACAAGATAAATGTTTTGATTTAAATTGGGTCCACCATTTACTAAAAATATGAAGGAAAAATTGCAATTGGCGTATAACAACAAGCATCAATTATTTGAGTGAAGTGAAGGATAAAATATAGCCAAATTTGAGCCCATAAGCCATAAATTTACATTCCAAAACAAGCATTCGTCGCTTTCAATTTACGCACAAAGTGAAAGGCCGTCGGCCTAGTGGCTCTCTATGATGTAGACATGAACCGATTTGAAATCAACGCATTCATCAAATTTCAAATACTGAACTTTCAAAGAACGAAACGTACATGTTTATACAATCTATAATTAAGTTCTCAAACTATTATCAATTTTCCAAGTAGCCATAAGCTGCTTTCGCTAAAAAGACGACTAAGAAAAAAATACACTAATTTTAACAGGTCTTCGCTAAAGCCATACTAAATAGACCTAATACATGATTTGTAATCCATCATAGACTCAACCAGAATTCAACAGGCTCTAGTCTAAGCTATTAAGTTTCACAAATCCACATGCCTTCATTTGAACCAAGCTGAGGTTGATGAATATAAACATACTAAAATTCTCATGTTCTTAGAAATTCACCATCTTTCATACAAACTAAGAAAAAACACATATGACTATCTTGCAAACACAACAAGGAGTGTCACAAAACAAACCAGAAGAACTAAACACCTCACACACCATACTGAATATAAAAAAGAATTGCAATCTACAAATGTTGAATTTCCTCTTAAACTGAAAGCTTCAAGTTTGTGAGTCAACACAAATCACAGCAAATTTCTCGAAATCTGTCAAAACCAACATATATACCATCCCAACAAAAGCAAACTAGGCATAGACGAGAGGAAGCAAAATAACCAAACTAGATTGTTCAACTAGAATCACAAACACTACGAAAATCAAATCAAATCTGATGAACCAACAAACCAATTGAAAAATCCAAACCCAAAAAGGGACGATTTTGAACAGTTCGCCATACTAATTTCAACAGCGAATTCCACACAGAGAAGCTGATTAACAGAAATTCAACGAGAACCCAGAAAAGGCAACCTAAACCAAACAGAAATCCCAAATTAAACCCAATTCAGCATCATGAATGAACAAATTAACTCACCGAGCTGCTTTAAGACGGGAAAAACCAACAACCCAGAAGCGTTCCTCGAAAGACAAAACCGGGGTTTGGCGAATTGGGTTTTTTGTTTTGAGAAGTTTTGAAGAGGTGGGAAAATGCGAGTGAGAATGGAGGTTTTCGCTTTCTATTTATATATCTGATTCTTTAGATGTGGAGTATGGGTCGTATCACGTATGGTATGGGCCCGTAATTTAATTCTACACTTTATATAAAAAATTCATTAAAATTGAATTATGAAAGTATATTATTATTCCCAAATTTAGAAATTTAAACTAATAGATTTATTTTAGAAAAAAAAAATCAAGACAACTGTACGAATCTAAATTAATTGCGTGAATCTGCCATATTTGCCTAATTTACTCCGTTTGTATTTAATCCGACAAGAATATATAGCTGGAATAATTATGTAGTAGTGAACATTAAATAATCACACGTTTATGTTAATCTAATACTCCGTATCAAGCTAATCCAAACTTCAGATATGTTCCCACCAGGCTCAATCGTTAAACCGAAGGCAAAATTCTATGGTTTTAGATTAACATAAAAGAGATCACTCGTGATTATAAGATTCCACCAACTTTTTTTTTGGTTCTTTAATTAAATGTAATGCTTATGATCAAACCAGTGAACAACGTGTATACAGTTTGTTAAAACATTTTAAATTAAGGAAGTCCGCGTCCTCCTTAAATAAAAAACATTTAAGGTATAAGTGTGCATATATAATAAGGGGAAAGTTCGTACGAAAGCAAGGTTACGTTTGAATGCTTCGACCAAATTAAAAAAAAAGGTTACGTTTGAATGCTTAATTATTAATTATGTAAACAAAGTTACAAAACTTACATTTGTGCGAATATATATATTTTTCTATTCTTAATTGGCAATATTATCAGGATCGGGATTCTTGGATCGGATCGTTAGAATCGTAAGATTCTACCGCATTAATAAAATAATGAAAGAACTAATATTCATATGTTATATATTACTCAAATATGAAAGTTAATCATACCCAAAGGTAACAAATCCATATGTAAGATGAATATTTTTTTTTAATACTCCGATACATTTCTTTTAAGAAGAGATAAGAAGAATGTAATTTTCATGTTTTTGAATTTTTATGTAAATTTTAAGTAAATAATGGATCATTTATGAATAATTTAATGTAATAAGTTAATGAGTTAATAGTCAAAGTGGGCAAAAATATCAAAAATGATGATTTGTGACTTAATTTCTGTGATTTAGTAGGATCTTACGATTTTACTTACGATCCCACGATCCTATTACGATCCTACCATGATCCTATTTATTGCGATTTAATACGCACGATTCAAGTCGTTTTGTAAAATCCGGATCGTAGGATATCGCAAAATCGTACGATCTCGATCTCGATTTTTATAACATTGGTCATTGGACATACCTCAATTGTTAAAGGAAATTAGTGATTTGTATTTATTTGTTTTTAAAAAAGGATTTACGTTTTTCAAAATGAAATTTTTGTCTTTTGGACATAAGATAAAATAAGATTGAACATGGGTCGGTTCAAACCAAAATTTGAATCCGAACCGAACCGAGATTATTCCACTCGATTTTTTGTTTAGGATTTTTTTTTAAAATTTGATTTCGGTTAGAATTTTTCAAGGAATTACAATTCTATTTAATTATCTGAAAAAATTGAAATCATCAGTTCACCTTAAGGATATGTTTTTTTTTTTTGGTCATAAGGGAGAGCTAGTGCTCGTTTTATTCATATAAATAGAATAGGATTACATATAGAATTGTTCCATATCACCAGTACATATCTTTCTAAGGTCATTAGGAATATCATTGAAGAGAGTAAAATTCCCTATCATCTTTGCACTTTCTTTGGCAAGTCAATCCGCAGCTTTGTTAGCTCCTCTTGGAATCACTTTGAGCTCCACATTCCAGTCATGCTCGGATATAAGTTGGCGACATCTGTTGATCATGGCATAAGCGTCATTCATCGGCTGCGTTGTGTTGAGTATACTGTGAGCAACATCTGCAGCATCAATCTCGACTTGAAGATTACTTATCTTGAGTTCTTTGGCAATCACAAGGCCTTGGATAATACCTAGCAGCTCCGCACGGAATGCAGTACGGCCAGCTCCAGAGGTCGTGTATGCTTTGATGCACTGTCCAGTGTGGTTGCGGATCAATCCTCCTGCTCGTATAGTATTTTCTCCAGCTCTGTATGAGCCATCAGAATTCAGCTTGAACCATCCAAGAGGAGGGCAGCTCCATCGCGGGATAATCCTAGCAGAGAGTCCATTCGAATTGCCTTGAATGACCTGCACTTGCTTGGCTTTTTTGAATTCAGTAGTGCGCTGCTGAATGAACGCATACTTGTCCTCAGGAATTTTATCAGCATCTCCAAACACACGTACATTTCTCCATCTCCAAATCCACAACACACATGTGGAGAAAGTGGTGAGCCATTCTCCTGACTGATTTAGATTCCATCCAAGCCAGCCTTGCAGATCTTCAGTAAAGAAGTTTGGGGACCTTAAGGATATGTTTAAATGGTGGGACTTGCACATAACACAGGGATGAACATCCCGTTAATTAATATGGTTGGTAAATCCAAACCTATATAAATTAAATAAATTTTTGGGGTCATTGTTGAAAAGTTATGTGTTAGAAAAGGGTCAAGAACACAATTTTTAGCTTCCTTGGACAGCATAAATCCTTTTTTAAAATAAATAAATACAAATTACTAATTTCCTTTAAAAATTGAGGTATGTCCAATGACCAATGTTATAAAAAACGTAAATCAAGAACACAATTTCTTATTCTTCTTCTTTGGAAACCTTCTTAATGTTCTTGGTGCTCTAAATCTTAGATTTAATTTCTCTGTTTTCTCAAGCACACCAAAACCCTAGTGCATCTCTACCGATTTATACTAAGTAGGTTTTGGCACTTGTCTTTGCAAAGGGCTGAATTACAACTCTATCCTTTTCGAAGCAAGGCATGAATTATAATGACCTTTGTGTCCCTATGCGATGTCCTCACTCATGAACACTTATACCCTTCTTCACGTTATGAGCAAAACAGTTTCCGTAAAGAACTTCTTTGCCTTCTTTCTCTTGACACGTACGTAGGACACACTTTGTTAAAAACAGTTCCACCCCTTTACTTCTTCATTTCCTTCATTTGTTCCTGTAAACTTATATTTCCATAAAATGCTCATATCAACATTAGTTCCTTGCGAGGTTTGATATTATCAAAATAATTAGATAAAATACTGATCCAATATTTAAAACTTGACAATTCTTAATAATGTCTCAACAGTCATGGATAACTTTTAGTTTGGCAAGTGATCATTACTTCTTAATGAAAGATTTGAAAAACACTTGGATTATATAAAAAGCAATATGAAACCATTTGAAGGTGATAATGATCTACCATTGACCAAATAACTATATCATAAGTCAATGGTATATGAATTGATTGGATCCGATCGAAGTCCAAGCATTGCTATGAAGTTGATGTACCAATTATACTCTTAGAACACCAATTTTGACATATCATCTTATAATTAATTACCCTTGGCTTAATCTATCATTTATGAAGTAGACCTTCCAATTGGATCAAATAAATTTATATATAAGTCACGTAGTTATAATAAATATGGATCAAGAGTTATTCAAGCTTATAGCTAGTCTATAGTTTGGATAGGGTTGGGTCATGGATCAGACGTATTGTGACAATTATATATATGGTTCTAATTGGCGCACTGATGTGTATATTGTATAAAATATCATTATTATAATCACTAATATGGTACGGATATTGATAAACAATCAATAGACTTTTGTATAACGTGCCAAATGGACCATATATATTTGAACCATTTCGAGCTTAATTTATGTTGATCACATCGCTTTTGAATACTTTCATGAGTATGTATCTAAAACTTTTGAGGTTTTTAATATTTTTTTCCGATGGGTAAGGATTAGGATGCGCTTCTAGATCAAGGAGGTCATCTTATAGCATCCTTGTAAATAAGAACAATAAGTTATGACAAGTTTCTAATAGTATTGGTGGGGAGATTGTAGCCCATTTTAACAATTTTATTAGTCATTTTGTTACAGGTCCTCTTAGAATGAACTAAGTGAACCATCTCCAACTTTTGCATTGAAGTAAGGATGTCAGAGATAATAATCTTAATTTCCCAAGGTCTACAACGACTATCTTGGGAAGCTTTTATAACTATTAAATTGTCCCCTTCAAGTTCAATGTTTAAGATTTTCCTTTTTTGGCTTCCCTAATGGCATCCCTAAACATAAAGTTTCTGCTTTCAGGACTGAACATTTCCCATATTTTCTAACCGACATGTCTATCACTTTTCCTTTGTGATCTCGAATCACAATACCCTGTGCAGCTTGTCCATTAGTTAATCTGGATCCATCAAAATTAATTTTAGTGACACCTCGTTGGTTTTCTCCATTTTGTCTCTTTCCCATTTTTCTTTCCATTAGCGCACTTTTAGGTTCTTGTATTTTCTTCATCCTCCTCCCACAATTTAGCTCGTTCCCAGTTTTATTTTTGGTTTCGTATGTATAGGTTGAAGTCAGGTATCGGATCGTTTGGAGCATGTTGGAAAACCAGTTTATTTCTCTAATGGCGCCATACGCACCACCAACTGATAGCTAGTTCCGTAATTCTTTGCTTCCAACCTGTCCATATATTTCGTTAGTATAATTTGCGGCTTTTTGTTCATTATGTCATAGGCATGCAGTACTTGAGCAGCCTTTGGGTTTACTTGTTTTATTATTCGTTGTGTGTGTTGACATTCGATAAATAAGTGTCCAATATCTTCCAACATACTGTTACACATAACACAAATGATGAAACCCGAAATAACAACTCGCTAGAAGACAAGAAACGGAATTGTTATATTCGATTGTGCAAACACTTGCTTCTTTATTTATATTTTCCTTACAGCGAAGTTACAAGCCAACGAGGCTAATAAGCAATTGAGATTTACACCCTAGACCTCCTACGAGTATTCGAGATCTCGATCTAACAATGTTCGAGATCTCCTATTTGCTAAACGATTCTACCACCTAAGTATCACTTGATTGATCTTGAGGCGAGGTGGATCTGAGAGCGTGGTTTAGAGAGTCTTGTGAGATTGTGTAGCGAGGTCTTTGATGTGAGCGAGGTCTCTGTATGACTTGAAGTCTTTTTGTGGACTTCACTTATCTATAGCGAGGTCTTTTGACGATGTTTCAATCATGTCGATCTTCAACGAGCAAGATAGTTCTTGAGTTCAAGATGTTTTTCGACCCCCTCTTCTTACGAGGTTCTCCTCTATTTATAGAGGATTGGGGAGTCGAGTTTTGGCCAAGGTCCGATTTGGGATGCCCGAGATAGGGGCTCTTGATTGGTCCGGGGACGAGGCAACCGGTGATTGGTTCGGGGAAGCGGCATCCGTGAGTGGTCCGTGTGGGTGGGTGTGTCAGCAGAGTCGGTGGCGAGGTTTAGACCTCGCTCCGGGGATTCGGAAGACCTCGCGGAGATGGGAATGTTTGTTTAAACTAAAAAATCGTGTGGTTGTGGGTTCCAGAATCATCCTTGGGAATCCCGTCGTGTCTATTTGTTGTTTTGTACCCCGGGCCCACCTCTTATTTGACCATTTTGGACATCATCACAACCCCATGGCCTGGGGATCTCGACTCGAGGGCTGCAGGGCATAAGTTTCTTGAGGTCGCGGGGTACGAGGTTTTGGAGGTTGGGAGGGCATTTTGCGAGGTACGAGGTTCTGGAGGTTGGGAGAGCGCTTTGCGAGGTACGAGGTTCTGGAGGTTGGGAGAGCGCTTTGCGAGGCTTACTCCTTGCGAGGTTCTGTACTTAGGTTTTTCTCTTGCTGACATGGGCGAAGCTTCCTGGGCCCGTTCTTCATATCTTGCTTAATGGGTCGTCCAGGTGGGATAGGCCCAACAAGCCTTTTGGGAGCGGGAGAGGCCCAAGCCTGCTCTTTATAAGGGCGTATCTCACACGCTTTCCCTTCATCTTCTCTTCCAACATTTTCGCTCTCTCTCTTCGTCTTTTCGGTTTCTTGCGAGCGGTTCCTGAGACGGTTTCTGACGATCTTCCGCCACCTTCCGGTTGCACCACCGCTCTTTTCACGCCGATTCCAATCAAGTAAGTACTCGACCTTCTTCTTCTTGTCTTTTGGTGTTCTTTGCTTTCGGTTTTCTCCTGTTTGTTTTTTCCTTGTTTCCTGTTCCGGAGGGCGACGGTGTGTCGCCCGGTGTTTTGTGCCGGTGTCACGGTGGCGAAATGGTGGTGGTGAGGTTGGTGTGTGTTTCTGTGCGGCGTCCTCGCCACTTTTCTTCGCTTCTCACATTAAGAGAAGATTTGTATGATGATGATCATGATTCTCCACTTGACACCCATCCACCACACTAATGCCTATTTAAAGGGACTTTTAGGCATTTCAAGACACTCCCAACTCACTTAAACACCCTCTTTCACACCCAATTTTCTCAAGGATGTTTTCTCTTTTATTTTCGGTTACACTACATTTGTGCAAACAACGTTTCACTATTTTCGCTGCTTAAACTCTTTCGTGTTTTGTTATTTGAAACTAAGTTAAGGATGTAATGATAATAATTAAAGTCTCATGTTTGAGCACTCTTATTAATATGTAATATCGTTGTATTTCCGCATTTTTATTTAAATTCAATACCTTATAAGGCCTTGGGTGACTTTGGATGGTAAAATTTGAGGTCATTGGCAGTAATACCCATCGTTGCAAAATAGGGGTGTTACATTGAGAGCGCTTGTATTGACGCCACCACTACTAGTCCTCTTGTTCACATCTACAAGGTCAACTCCTTACATGCGCCCCAGCCTCTCACGTATACTACCTTCATCTAAACCGCTATGTGTCTCAATTATCTTTATGTCATTTATTGGCACATTCAGTATCTTCTAGACACCATGGAGTGTGATTTTATCTCCCCCAAGGAAAGTGGAAACTATTAGTTTCTGAGTGCCATCTCTCCACTAATGCAGATACAAACACTTGACCGTGTTTCATGAATGTCCAATTCTTTAAATGACCCAAACCGCTTTGGTTTACAAGCGTCATCCATTCTGCTCCTTGATTGTATTCGCCATTTCTCTCAAGAAGTCTATCGCCCCAGACCAACATGCACTTTAAGCAGTTTTATCCACTATTCAAATTGCAAAAAAAAAAATTTTTTGAACGTTATAAATAATATCAAAATTTTAAAATTATGTGTCGTTCTTACCTGTTGGTGATTCTAAATGTGACGTGCCCTATGGGTATGAAAGTGGGTAACTAAGGAGGTGTCGGTAGGGTTAACACCCTATCCACCTTTCGGATGGACGGGGGGCAAATCCAGGGTCCATATAGGTCAGGAACTCATCATCACTGGCTGCGATATCGGGCTCCTTCAGAGCCAAGTAGTGCATGGGAGGGGCTTGTGTCGATATTTGGGAGCCCTTCGGGTTTGTGAATAATGTGAGCGACATGTACCACTCTTGGGGTGGCATACTATACCCATGATAGTCCAAATACAGTGGGGGACTTGGTTACCCCCGTATAGGGAAGGCCCGACTTCTATATAGCTCGTACTACCATGAGTGAGTTGGGTAGGGTCCGCATAGAGGTTTGAAAAAAAAACCACCCAAAATCTTTCAATCGATGAAATATCACCCAAATCTACATCAGTAAATTAACCATGCAAATTAAGAAAGTTCACAAATTAATTTTACAAATACTTAATCACTAATAATTACACATACTATAATCTATAAATTATACATAAAGTAAATATTTATATTTATAACATAAATCAACATATAAGTTATTATCGTATGAACCTTATTTAAACTAATAATTAATCGATAAAGCTAATAATTAATCCAGAAATTACACATGAATTTAATATTTTGTGTACCAACACCCTCGATGGGGATGAACGGGGTGTGCGGGGAATAGACGGGTTGGCTTGTCATCGCTTCCGGACCCATGATTTGAACATCCTCTTGACCACTCGATCCACCAATGTTCTCCCTCGTGGCCTCATTCTCATTTAAATTAATTATTGGTCGGGATCGGGATGAATTCCGCCTTCTTTGATAGCTAGAAGAACTAGAAGAAGACGGGGTCTTTGATTTTTCCCCAGATACGATCCTAATAAAAAGTACATTAATTTTAAGATAAATAATATAATTAAATTAAATTTAAATTAAAAATTAACACATACCATTAAGTCTATTAACATTGGTACCGAAAAGTGCCAAATGTTTGTTAACGTTGGAATTATTTACATGTGGTACTTCTAATTAACAACTTGGATTAAGGATTTAAGGCTTGCATACCAAAATCTCCGGGTTTGTAGTCTCACATATATATGATATTTTGTGCTAACGATCGAAGCATGTCATTAATTGTAATTAAAAGGTGATACTAGAACTCATAATCTCAAGTATTAAGGTCATCCGATCGTGGCTTCAACAATCAAGCTAGCAAACAAGCCTAATCTCTCATATTAGAACACTTATTTCTAACTATTTTTAGAAAAAAGAAAGATAAAAAATCTCCCAAAATAATGAATATCTTGGTTTTCAAGCTTCAAATTTAGTAATGATCCTCAAAATAACAGCGATCTTCCTAAAATCATCATAGGCCACTCAATTTTCTTCATCATTGCAATTATAGAAAACCGTATTATAGAAAGATTCCGATTCCGTATTCCTTGGACTTTCCCATTTTTGTGGAGAATCTCAAAATATAAATCAAACCCATAAACGAAATTTTAACACACACCCACAAAGCCACAACAATATAATAAGATTCCAATCGATCATTTTATAGAGCAGAAAGTTTGATCTTAACAAATGGAATATTTCAAAGGATTGCTCGGTCTCGTTGTTTGCTGTCTCTTAGCAAACTTGGCCTCTTCCCAAATCATCTCTAGTACGTAGTAATAATTCCTCTTTTGTTTTTATTGTTCATTTCTTGCATTAATCACTGAGATTATGCTAAGTGTTTCATTAATTAAATCTTGCATGAGAATTGCTAAATAGGTCTTCCGGAAGGATGTTGTTGGGTGCCGAAGCGCCTCCTCTAAGTAATTCTACATGAATCTTATTTAAATGACATTAAGGGTGTGTTTGTTAGGTCCCAAAAACTGGTTGAAGTTTTCCAATTAGTTGCGCCAACTAGTATAAATTTCGTTTGTTTGACCTAAAAACACTAGCAACTAGTTGGAAAAGTTTTCGGAGAAAGCTACTTTTTAAAGCTGTTGCACTAGTTTTTTTGTAGTTTTTAGTAGTTTTTGAAATAAAAAAATAATTTTCTATATAATAGTTATTTTCCAAATATATTAAGTGGAACTTAAAATTATTATATATTATAATAAACTAGTTGAACATTACCAAACAGTGTTTATATATTTTCTTAAAACTCTAACTATTATTGCAACTAGTTTGCAGCTTCAACTAGTTTTTTTAATAACTTAACAAACATAGCCTAAGGCTTTATTGACATTGATATCAAAGACATCAGAATTTAAATTATCGTCTTGATATCAAAATGGTATCGATATCCTATGTAGTATAACATCATGTATGATTTTGATTTAGGACTTAGGATACACCAAACACGGATACAGTCATATCGATACCCAATGAGCCCTTAGAAAATGAATGAGATAATAACATTCTAATACATTACGATTCTGTATATTGTGTGTAGAATGCAAAGTGGACTTCATGAAACGAGACTACTCCGCACTGGCCCACTGCAACGCACCGTTCCTGCAAAAGACATGTTGCGAGGGGTTCAAGGAGATCGCGTGCCCAGTAGTATAAGACATTAACGATATGGGAACCGATTGTGCCGAGAACATGTTCATTGGGATCTACGATCACAAGCCCAACCTCCCATACAACTACTTTTATGAAACTGTCACGAGGGACCTCATGGCCTCGACTGCTTCCGTACTCTCGAGAGGCTAAAGAGACGTGCCGCTGATCGTGCCGCCAAACATTAGTTAATTTTTTCAATTGAGTATAGTGAGTAGATGATGGCATTATTGAACATACTAAAAAAATAAGATATAAGACATATATGTAGCTTTAATTCCTATATTTGTAGCTTTATCTGTCAAATCACTCCATGTATAACGATAAAACAATTTACAATGCTCAACAATCAACACTATTCACATTCGTCGATTTAAACATATTATTGGACAAATAGAGGATGGGTGCAAAATGGTCCCAAATCTGCACACCAATTTTCCCTACTTATAAACTATTTTACCCGAAAATTTTAATACAGTAGTGTTTTCAGTTT
This sequence comes from Fallopia convolvulus, assembly GCA_964016875.1. Taxonomy (NCBI): domain Eukaryota; kingdom Viridiplantae; phylum Streptophyta; class Magnoliopsida; order Caryophyllales; family Polygonaceae; genus Fallopia; species Fallopia convolvulus. The sequence continues at coordinate 4,280,679 of OZ024719.1, forward strand.
CCAAAGAAAATATTATGTTTTCTTATATCCGTTTCATTATCGTTTTCCATTTCTGTTTTTGTGTAACATAGCTTACAAAAGGTTGAACAATTTAGGGTGTGTTCTCCACCCTCATTTTCATTATAAAGACAACATAATTCCAAAATCTTCGAGTTTGTAGTCTCACATATATATATATATATATGATATTTTATGCTAACGATCGAAGCATGTCATTAATCGTAATTAAAAAGGTGATATTAGAAGTCATAATCTCAAATATAAGGTCATCCGATCCTTCAACAATCAAGCTAGCAAACAAGCCTAATCCCTCATATTAGAACACTTATTCCAAACTATTTTTAGAAAAAAGACAGAAAATCTCCCAAAATAACTTTGATATGAATATTTCTATTTTTTAACCTTCAAATTTAGTAATGATCCTCAAAATAACATCGACCCTCCTAAAATCATCATAGGCCACTCAATTTTGTTCATCTTGAAATTATAGAAAATCGTATCACAGAAAGATTCCGATTCCGTATTCCTTGGACTTTCCCATTTCCGTGGAGAATCTCAAAATATAAACCAAACCCACAAACAAAATTTTAACACACACCCACAACCACAAAGCCACGACAATATAATGAGATTCCGATTGATCATTTTATAGAGCAAAAAGTTTGTAAAAAAACCCAGAAAATTAAAGATCATTCAATCAATGGAATATCTCAAAGGATTGCTCGGTCTCGTTATTTGCTGTCTCTTAGCAAACTCTGCATCTTCCCAAATCATCTCTAGTGCGTAGTAGTAATTCCTCTTTTGTTTGTATTCTTGCATTAACCCCTCAAGATTATCCTAATTGTTTCATTAATTAAATCTTGCAGGAGAATTGCTAAATAGGTCTTCTGGAAGGATGTTGTTGGGTGCTGAATCGCCTTCTCTAAGTAATTTTTTTTATAAATCTCTTTCTTCATCTCAAATGTGCTAGGATCAATATTTAAATGACATCAGGGCTTTGTTTGTATCGATATCAAAGACATCGGACATAGAAAATTTAGGATCGTAATTAATGCTTTTAATTAACTATTATGACATCGTATATGATTTTGATGTTAGAACATTGGATACACCAAACACGGATACAGTGATATCAATACCAAACAAGCTATTAGAAAATGAATGAGATAATAACATTCTAATACAGTACGATTCTGTATATTGTGTGCAGAATGCAAAGTGGACTTCATGCATAGAGACTACTCCGCACTGGCCCGTTGCAACGCACCGTTCCTGCAAAGTTCATGTTGCGAGGGGTTCAAGGAGATCGCGTGCCCAGTGGTAGAAGACATTAACGACTTGAGAACTGATTGCGCCGGGAACATGTTCATTGGGATCTACGATTACAAACCCTCCCTCCCATCCAACTACTTTTATGAAAATTGTCCCGAGGGACCTCAAGGCCTCGACTGCCTCCCTATTCTCGAGAGGCTAAAGAGACGTGCCGCCAAACATTAGTTTACTTTTTCAATTGATTGTAGTGATCGAGTAGATGATGCTATCCGTGACCATACTAAAAAGAATAAGATATAAGATATATTTGTAGCTTTAATTCCTATGTTCTTAGCTTTTATATGTATAATCATTTCATGTATAATGATAAAAACAATTTGCAATGATCAACAATCAGCACTATTCAAATTTCTTTGATTCGAGCAAATCATTGAATAAATCAAATTAAATTTTCTACTCCCTTCTATATTCTCCTATGATGCGATTGGTCGATCAATTTTCATTAAATCAAAAAATAAACTTAAGCATTACTAAAATATTAAAAATTATCTTATAACCAATTAAAACAAAGGAGTACAATAGGGAGTATGATTAGGCAATAGAGAAATTGGATTATAAAGAGGTTGGTGCAAAATAGTCCCAAATCTGCAAACCGATTTTCCTTACTTATAAACTTTTTATCCAAAAATTTCAACCGGACAAAAACTCGAAAATGAAAACATGGCAATTCATAAAAATAATATGTTTTCTTATAACCATTTCGTCATCCTTTTCCGTTTCCGTTTCTGTGTAACATAGCTTACAAAAGATTGAACAATTTAGGGTGTGTTCACCTCCCATTTTCATTATAAAGACAACATAATAACACGCTACATAATAAGTTAATAACACATAAGATAAATTTGATGGGAAGTTTTTGATCTTGTGTTGAGGTTTAAATTCTCTTTGGTTTAATTTTTCTTTCATTTGTTCAAGTTTTTGATCTTTTCTGATTCTCTTCCTTTTGTTGATAATGCCTACCAGGCTTCTTTTAAGACCATGGTAGAAAATGAGTCTATTTCCAAAAATGAAAGAATGGATGTTCAGCCAAGTGATCTTCCGTTGAGTATAATTCATGTCATTTTAGCACTTGTTCCAATTAGAGATGCTGTAAGAACAAGCCTCCTTTTAAGGCAGTGGAGTTAATCCTAGATATGATGGGTGACTATATTGAAGACGAGATGACGGAAATGCCTTCGAGTATATATTCTTGTGAGAAGTTGACCTATTTGACCCTTTACAATTGTAAATTGGATCCACCAGCTTCGACCTTCAAGGGGTTCTTGTTCTTGAGGTGCCTTTTTCTTCATTATGTTGACCTGTCTGTCTCCTAACGCAGTCGAAAGTCTTGCCGATTCTCCTCTTCTTGAGACATTAGAATTGTGGGATTTTTCTGGAAATGAAGAGTTGAGAATTAGTGCTCCAAATCTCAAGTATTTGGATTTAATTGGTAATTACATTGAACTCTTCTGGTGGACATGTCGGTAAGATTAACGAAAGAGAATTTCACAAAGGATGATGAATTAGAAGGAGATGATGTTTTAAAGCAGAAAAGTGCAGTTTGTAATTATGCCAACTTCATGGGTGGTTTTACTAATCTCGAGAAGCTAAGTGGATTTGAATACTTCACAAAGGTAACACATAAACATCTTCCTTGTGTTTATCTTTGAATAAAATCTCCAGTCTTTATTACATAAATGTTGGGTCACAGGGTCAGAATGTGAGATTCTTTAATATATGTTTTTTTGTGTATGTGTCTTAGTATTTGAGAAAGGCTGAAAGGGTATTGCTTCCTGTCATGACACCATGGTGTTTCATCAACGAAAGGATATGTAATTACATGAGGTGAATGTTAGAGACATAAATGCATATCAGTTGTTGCTCGTGTCATTGTTGGGGCCCCAAATCCGGAGAAGCCTAAAATGTATGTAAGTTATGAAGAATAAACTAGAATACTAGATTATTATGATGCACAACAATATGAACCGTTTGATCTGCATAATGTTTTAAAACAACTTCTGACTTTAACTTTTGTGCAGACTATAGATTATCAAGAGGATGATGAATCAGAAGCTCAGCATTCATCTTTTAGGGATTTTGGATGTCAACCCAATTTCACATTCGATAAGCTGAGAGTTGTCATTATGTCAGAGGTTAGAGGTCTTCCCCTTGAGATGGAATTCATCAAATTTTTGCTTGAAAGTTCACCGGCGCTTGAGAGTACTATGGACCTTGGTGGTTTATATATAGGGGACAGACTAAAGTTGGCGGTTGAATTACTGGTTTATTTTTGTGTCTTTATTAACACTTTTCAAAACTTATCTAGACTAGCCACCTTATCAGTCTGTGGCCCTTCTTGAGACTTCTATTTCTTCTCTATAATATATTGTGGTTTCATTGTCAACTAATTGAGTTTTAAGTGATTTATTGGCAAGTTTTATGCATTTGCTTGCTCAGATTTTACTTATTTCAGTTCAGTTCCTTAGCCATAGCCCATGGCCAAAGTGATACAGGCTATTGCTAACCTGTACAATTTCGTAACCAATTAAGGGGAAGGGTAGAATGGCCAGGCGGCCGGAGGTGAAGAGTGACGAGAGATTGGTGAAAGGCCTGGTGGCCGGAGGGAGAATCAGACGAGATAGAGAGACTAGGGCAAAGTAATTTATTTCTTCATAATGAAAGATATAACATCAGGAGAGTATTTATAATAACTCTCGTATCTATCTAAATCGGAAAAGATAACGATGAAATAATATCTTACCAAATATAAAACTACATCCTAAATAAAAGGAAATAATATTCTCAAATATAAATTATTATCCTAATTAATCTAACTAATATAATCAAGCATATCAATTAGCGTATCAATTACTCCCCCGGTGAGAATCGACTCGTCCTCGAGGCGGAAATCAGGAAGAGAATTCATGCGCCGTTGTTGTAAACTTGTTCCTCCAGGATCAAATATAAAGATAAATCCACCTAATACCCAACAACCAGTAATTAGAACAACCTTCAAATCTATGCCAGAATCCTGCCTTTCTGTATCGCCAAGAATTTTAGGAATGAAATCAGCAGGCGTCGGACAAGGGAAGACGAAGGCCAGAGGAAGTCGTGGGCGTGGGCACGGAGCCGCGGGTGAGAGGCGCGGAACCGCGGGTACTGAACCGCGGGCGCGGGTCACACTGGCCGCGGGCGCGGGCTGGGAGGCCGCGGGCGTCGGGAGGCTGGCCACGGGCGCGGGGACAGGTGCCGCGGGCGCGGGGCTGGTCGCCGAGGTAGGGTTTTGCAGCGGCTCGTTCGCATCCTGGAGAGGAATCGTCGTCTCGTGTAGTTTGCTGTCAATCTGTTCACCATGAAACAACTCCAATCGACAACATCCATCATAGATGCATCTTCCGTTGAGAGAGATGAAAGCATCCATGGCGGATTCTTCGTACTTGAAACAAAGTTTTGAATGAAACCCTGTATCCGGGCTCAATCTCGCAAGATCTTCTATAAGTCCGAACGCCGAAAACACTTGCTCCAAAACGTTGCAAGAAATTGGGTAGATCTCCGCATAAATCTGGACATACAGAGTTCGACGTTGAACCTCTTGCTCCTGGCGAGTATTATGGAGCTCCAACACCAGGTTTTGAAGAAGTGCCCGGATCTCCCGGAGATCCGCGCCATTAGACATGGAGTTGCAGAGTTCAAGGATGAAAGCACCAGTTGATACAATAATATTAGTATTATTGTACCAAAATACTGTAAAGAAGATTAAAGGACAGATAAAAGTAAAGGTGAAGGGGAGAAGAGCCAATTGGCTAGGGGAAAAGAAAGACGCAGACGAAAGAGACGAAGGAGAAGAGAGGATTAGGGTAAGATAATTAATTCTTATTTCTGATTCATTAAAAACATAACAATAAGAGAGTATTTATAATAACTCCCAGATCTAGCTAAATCGGAAAAGATCACGCTGAAATGATATCCTACTAAAATATAAAACTAAATCTTAAATAAAAAGAAATAATATTCTCAAATATAAATTATTATCCTAATTAATCTAACTAATATAATCAAGCATATCAATTAGCGTATCACAAAGGCTAATAGACAGCTGAAGCTTCAAATCTCAGTATTCTGATTCATGTCTTCAGCTTAGCCAGAGCTTGAAACAGTTTGCTGTAATAGTTTGCTAACCGTACATTAATCTTTCAGAGATTTTGCACATTGTACATTCATATAGATAAATCATAGAGGGCAAGACACATGAATACTCAAAAAGCTTGAGATTGAAGAAAGTGATGAAGGATACATTATAGTTTATGGTGCATCAAATTGGCATTGCATCAGACCAAAAAAAAAAAACAAATTGGCATTGCAAGATCAAGGTGTACCCGAGCGGAATACGTGTAGAATATGATGTTTCTTATAAATACTAAAAGCCTCTTCAAACAATCTGAAAATCAGGAACTGATATTCGGCTAAATTTCATCAAAAACCCAAACTTTTAAATCAGTTACATACCTATCATAGTCTGCTACCAAAAGAACATACTCCGTATTAGTTTTCATGGAGTACATGCCATGGCATTCTACAAATACTATTTAGACTCGCATTTTACAAATATATTTAGGTTTGTCTAGAATCTAATAGGGATGAGAATCTATATATAACAATAAAAAGTTGTGTACAAGAAACATTTATTGCACTTAGTACACAAATTTTATTATATTAAATTTCTTACTAGATTGTCAAGATAAGTTTTTTAGTTCAAGGAGCTTGGGCCTTTATAGTGGAGATCTAAGGTTCGAGTCTCTACACAATTATTTTTGCCAAAATCAACATTATTTATACATGTTGTAGGAAATAACGAAATCAGATTGTATTCGAATATGAGATTTTTGTATTTTAAAACTACCAAGCTTGATTGTGTAAGAAATTTAGTTATTTTCCAATTGAAATATTAATTTGGCACTAGACACGTTATTTTAAATATTCGACTTCAAATAGACACGTTTCTTTTTATCGTACATATGCTATGGTTGGCGCATTATTGACATATATATGGTAAATATTTAAGGTTCAAGTCTCATGCTGAAAAACATTTCTAATTTTTTAGTCTTATGTAAATTACTTAAACAATAATTTTTGTTAAAATATTGTGTAAATGTTATAAGTATTTAAATGTATAATATGGATTAACAACACATAGAGATTCTCTTAGGATGCTTATTCTCTTATATGTGTACTTATTGCCCACATTACCACCCCTAATTACACCCCTATTTATGTGTATATATGTTTGACCAATTAAATTTCATGAATTGACCTATATATATGGTATTGTACAAAAATAGTGTACACATTTTCCCTCTATTGTGTCATTATTCTCTCTATGGTTATAATTAGTTTATAAATAATCATCAACATGTTTGAATAGCTCAAGGTAAGTGTAAATTATTTTTTCTCTATGTCTTGTTGGTTATTGGGGTCTTAATATAATTATTATATATGTATTTGTGTAAATCTCTCCTTTGATATTATGTTGGAAGTCTATTCTCATCAAAATATAAAAATAGTATCTTGAATGTTTTTTTATATTATATTTCTACTTTTTAATATCATATTGGTATTGCTCTTTATTATCTAACTAAATTATTGTCAATTTAGATCTAAAATTTTTTTCCTTAAAAAAAATCTCAATTGTTGTAAATTATTATTTGCTATTTTCCTATATTGTTTTGTGAAATGATCATCGGTTTATATTGTTTACAATGAAAATTTTGATACTAATTATTTGATTTTTGTTGTTGTTGTTGGCGAACTGGAGAAAGTGGTACTTTGTATATTCTTTTTGGATGTTGTTCGGTTTGATCTTGGTGATTTTAGAATTGAAAATTGCATTGGCTATGCGGTTGTTTATTGTTATAAAATATTTGTACATGACCTTTGATGATTTCTCCATATCATCAAAATGTGAATAGTTTTTTCCCTTTATATCTCTATTTTTTTATATCAATTATTTACGAATGTATGTGTCCATTTATATATATATATCAATTGCTTAAACTATATTTTTTGTTAAAATATTGTGTAAATGTTATAAGTATTCAAATGTATAATATGAATTAACTACACATAGAGATTCTCTTAGGATGCTTATTCTCTTATATTTGTACTTATTGCTCACCCCTAATTACACCCCTATTTATGTATATATATATATATGTTTGACCAATATAATTAAATTTCATGAGTTGACCTATGTGTATGGTAAATATTTAAGGTTCAAGTCTCATGGTGAACATTATGTCTAATTTTTATAGTCTTATTTAAATTGCTTAAACATTATTTTTTGTTAAAATATTGTGTAAATGTTATAAGTATTTAAATGTATAATATGGATTAACTATACATAGAGATTCTTTTAGGATGCTTATTCTCTTATATGTGCACTTATTGCCCTAATTACACCCCTATTTATGTGTATATATGTTTGACCAATTAAATTTCATGAATTGACCTATATATATATGGTATTATACAAAGAGATGCAATTGGTGTACATATTTTCCCTCTCTTATGTATACTATTCTCTCTATGGTTACAATTATGTTTATAAATAATTGCCAACATGTTCGAATAGCTCAGGGCAGGTATAAATTATTTTTTCTCTATGTCTTGTTCGTTATTGGGGTCTTAATACTATCATTATATACATATTTGTGTAAATCTCTCATTCGATATTATATTGGAAGTCTATTCTCATTAAATATAAAAATGGTATATTGAATGTTTTTTGCTATATTACTATTTTTTAATATCATATTGGTATTGCTCTTTATTATCTAACTAAATTATTGTCAATTTAAATCTAAAAAAAATTTCTTCAAAAAAAAACAATTGTTGTCAATTATGATTAGTTATTTTGCCTCTATTGTTTTGTGAAATGATCATCAGTTTATATTGTTTAAAATGAAAATCAAAATTCAAAAATCAAAATTCAACTATTAAACCTCTGAACTACGTAAGATTTGCTTCTTTTTAAAGACATACCTATGCAACACTTTATAATTCGGGCGCAACTCAAATCCGAAATTATATTAAACTCAAAATCTCTAATGTGTCTATATTATTAGTAGAGTTGTAAATATGTATATATAGATAAGGGTCGAACTTTAAAATCAAATTAGATGTGTTTATACAATGTTGTTTTCATTTAACAATTTTTGTCTGACATGCATGATCTAATAATTAAGTGTGTGTATTTCAAGTGTACATGATTATATAACCAAATTTGCATTGTGATATAACTAAGCGTGCACATATTGTATTATAACTAATAAAGTGTGTATGATCATCTAAATGCATAGCAAAGAAGACAACGATAACACTAAACAACAGACCGTGAAATCAACACACTTACAACTCCAAATGTATAAATATATTTATAAAATAAAAGTAAATTTAAATATAAAAAATAATTATAAAATACATATACCGTGCGTATACACGGACCTGTTCACCTAGTTTTCCTAAAAATTCAAAACGATAAACCGTAGAATTAAATGCTGGAAGGCTTATAAAATTTGTTTTATGCTCATTCAAATATTCAAAGCAAAGTTTTTTTTTCCTAAGAAAGAAATATTAAAAAAAAACGGCCGGATATATAATACGCCGGCATCATGTGGGGTCTACGGACAACCTCGCACAGCACATACACGCTTTCTCAACACTCTCTGTCCGTTCAATTAATCGAAAATCAACAAAAGAAACCGTCAAAAACCATAGTGGGTGACACCCGGCGACGAATTCCGTTCCGATCAGAGAAGCTCGAGTGATTTGGGGAAGTCAAAACACAACAATTTGGGAAAAGCCAGGCAAAAATCTCAAAAACCCAGATCTCACCATGGCTTTCAATCGATTGCATTTGCTGGGTTTCCTTGTTTTCTCCCTTTTGGCGAGCTGGGCATCTTCCTCTATGATTTCCAGTACAATTCGCTTTCCTTTTCCAAAATTTCCCTCTTTTCGTGCAATTTGTATGCAAATGTGTGTTCTGGGTATCTGAATTTTTGGGTGATTTGGGCTGCTGTCTGAAAATTGATGTTTGTTTTTGCAGATGCTGTATTTGAATCTCATGGATCTACAGGGCGTTCTTTGCTTCAGACTCTGAAAAGTAAGTTGCTTTACTCAAAATTTGAGCTGAAGAAGTGTGAATTTGATCTCTTTTTGCTGTGGAATCATATGCAAATCCAGTGAATCTGTTGATTTATTTATCGTTGTCTTCGCTGCCCATAAACTGTCGAATGTAGATCTTTTTCTAGATCCAGCATACGTGTTTTGAATTGTTGAAATTGGATTAGGGTTCATGAGTGAGCTGAAGTCTGCTGAAAACTTGCCCCTTTTAGCCATGTCTTAATCTTCAAGATTGCTCTTTTTTTTTTTAGTTTTTTGGGTCTCTTCCTTTGCATTCTTGGTTAATTGATTAAAGCATTTTCTGATAATCTTCTGATGATTTTCATGCTACTATTGAATGATTGTGAATTCAGTTTTGATGATTTCTTATTCTGTTTCCTTTAGTGTCTTTCTGTTGTTCACCTGCTTCATGAGGCTCTCAAGCTTATTTTCACTTGATCTGCCTCAAAGAGCTGTTCATCCTACATCTTCCAAAGACATGTTTGTTAATCTTTATCTGTGAAGTTATTCCATGTGCAAGGATGAACTAACTATGCTCGTCTAGCTATTCCCCTTTTGGAGTAATTGAAATGTGTATAGCCTTTCAAGTAACAGACATGAGAATTTTTTTTTTCTTCAATTGGATTGCTAATTTAGTAATTGCTACTTTTGCATATCTCTCTATGTTATAAATTAGGTTTATTTACAGAAAACAGCCTGTAAAATATGCAGTTTTTCATGAAACCATTTGTCAAATTTAGAAGTGTGGACAACCACCATCCTTGACACATTCTCCATTAACACAGGACTCATCTCTAACCCAAATCCCTTATTTGGTTCATTTCTGTCAATATTGGTGTTTTGTTAATGGGGAGCCCTATGAATAATGCCGTATCTTTGCTATCTTCAAGACTTCACTGAAGAAATGATTGCTTCGGAATGTTCTTTAGATTGTATACCTGTTCTAATAAGCTTGAAGATTATCCTAAATAAGTTCTACTTCTTATATTTCTTTGTCATGTAATTTTCAGGCTGTAAAGTTGATTTTGAGAACCAAAACTACACAATCATCACAAACCAATGTAAAGGGCCGAAATACGCTGCAGACAGCTGCTGTAGCTGTTTCAAGGAATTCGCTTGTCCATTTGTGGATGAAATAAACGACTTGTCTACAGATTGCGCAACCACAATGTTCAGCTACATCAATCTGTATGGAAAATACCCGCCTGGACTTTTCGCCAACGAATGCAAAGAAGGTAAGAACGGTCTTGACTGCACTAATGTAACCTCAGTCATGAAGTCCACCAATTCCCCGAACAATAACAGCGCTGGCATGTCATTCGTCCTTTCTCCCATGACATTGCTCTCATCTTGTGTCATGACTTTGATCTTGCTTGTTTTGTTTTGAACTTAAAGGCCTAAAAACTTCATATGATTTATTGTATCTTTGAGGTCTACTATAGCACGGTTTGTAATGTATGTTCCTTGTGATACTACTGATCAGCTCTATTCTTTGGCTCAACATCCCTTTTTTGAGATTGTACTCATCATGTGATATATATATATATATATTGTAGCTTATAATATATTGGATTGCACTTGTTATCTTGCTCAAAGAGCCTTGGATTGTAATTTCTGCATGATGTTCTGAGGATTAATTGGAATGCTGATTGATTTCTGCTCAGTTTGATAGGTGATTATTTTTCAGTGGATATTCCTTCTATCTGTATCCTGTATTTGTTTTTTTGATATACACTGCCTTTGTGATCGATCATCGATGTAGTCAATTTTGGTAAATTCTAACTAAATTCAGGTGATTATTGTAACATAACTGAATTTCAGTTTTTTTGGGTCTATCAGACGTACCTCCTTTACCTTGGGCAGGGGTACCCTCATCTTGACCTCCCAGATTCCGTTGTAGCAAAGCCTGGCTAGGTCGATGATGATGATGATGGTTTCAGTTAAAAAACATTTTTAGGCTCATAGATGTAATATTGGTGAACTGCTCCACCAGGAACACTTAGGACCACAAGTAATTAAGAAAGAAAAAAGAAGTAATTAGTGGCTCAAATTTGATGAGGTTTTCATGCTAATCAATTCCACTTGTAATGTACTTTTTTTTTTTGTACTAAAAACAAAACACTGATAGATGCATCATTATGATCATTGGTCCCTCTCTGTACCTTATCTTGTTGCAATTCTCTCCTTTTCTGGGCACACATCACTCTCAAAACTGAAAATCTAAGTGTAGTACATCGTCTTTATGCTCATGGTGAATGATTATTTCAAAAGATAGATACCAAGAATCTACACATGTTTTTTGGTCCAAATGTAAACAGCCTATATGATCTGGTTTTGTTTGATTCACTCCATTTTTTTGGTTCATCACAAATTTAGGGATGGAAGAAATATCTCTATCATCAATGTCAGGTAGAAATTTCAAATTATTTTTATAGAATAATGTTATTTACCCCCTAAAGGACATTAAATAAAAATATACACTTTGACTTGATTTTTAGTGATGATAAATATACACTTTGACTTGATTTTTAGTGATGATAAATTTGGCTATGTAATAATCACATGGCCTATAACATCAACATCATCATCGCCTAATATAGTCACACTTAAACAAGATCTGACCTTTGGGGGTTAACAGTGACAGACGCAGAAATTAATTAGAGTGGGGGCACAGGTAAATAAGGTTACTGTCGTGAAGGTGTCAAGCGTGGAATCCATCGTAGTATCATACTTTGTCCCTTAAGCTCGTTTTAGGTTCTATGGTTTTCGATATTCTACACACTCGAAGTTAACATTTTTATCAAAACGACGCCGTTTTGGGACTCCAAAATGACTTTGTAGTCCTGATTAAAAAAAATTAATGTATTTGTTCTAACTCGACGAACCGTGATAAAAAAAAATAATATTAAAAGCCTTACAAAGAAGCTAGTGTACTATGAAAGAATTTTGATCATCGGAAAAAAGAAACACAAAATTAACTAGTTTATATTTTGAAATAAAATTTTAAAAGCCCATCTAAAATGGTGAAGTGAACAAATGTAAAATTAAGACACAACCCACTATAACCTTTTAATAAACTTTCCTCTAATAAGATTGTGGTGCACCGTGTACATAGTCATTAATGTGTAACAAAATATTAGTTTCTAGAGCCTTCGGGCATCTAATCAAACGGTTAAGATTTCATGGTACCATGAGGGAGTTTTGACTCCTATTGGAGTATTGGCATTGTCCAAGACCAAAACATATTAATTTCTAGATAGTTGTAACACAATTTCAATCCGACAAAAATTTAGGAATCTACTATATATATAAAAGCAATAAGGTTTGGAGCCTCCACGTTGCGCCACCTCATCATTTGCCACATCTCATTCTAAGAATGTGCCACATCAGATTTTGACACATGTCATCTCCTCATTAATTCTTATAAATTATACAAATAAATTGGTAGTTTTGGAAACAAATCTTATAATATCATTCAATATTTTAGAAAGAATCCAATTGTAATTTTGGAAGTTTCTAGCATATCTACTATATATATTAATTATTATTTCCACTTCATATTTCACATGACAAATTTTTTCCACTTAATTAAAATTTATTTTTATTTTTCAAATTTAAATAATATCTTAATTTTTGGTAGGAGATAATATCTTAACTAAAAAATTTTAACTAATGGTTGGATTTTTTTCCTTATAAGACAATAAAATATATATGCTCAATCTCATCTCTTCCATATTTTCAAAATATATCTTTTTTGTTTTATTTTCTTCATATTTTATCTCCTTCTTTTAAATTAAACCTATTTATCAAATATTGTCAATGAAAATGAGCAATGTAGATTATTTTATGTTAATAATCTATGTTTATTCTCAATTCTAAAGTTAATAATCTATATTTAATTTATTTTATTGGATTTAAAAAAATAACTTTTATACATATTACAGGTAGTAAATTACTTACATCAAATTTTATATTATATTTTTATTTGTAAATATATTTTTTTATAGTATATCTAAAAAAATATCGAGTCATAGTCGTGCAGGGCACGACGAAGACAACTAGTATTGATAACTCAATTGTAACTCGGACGGAAGTGGGGACACCGGCCCCCGCCGACCCCCACTTGGGTCCGTCACTGGGGGTTAAGATAGAGGCACTCATAATATGAATATGTCAGAATATGCGCTCAATAGATTCAAAGAAAACCGAAATTCAGCTATGTGACAATAATAACTGAATTTAGTTAGAATGTTGATATAAAGACTAAATTCATCTCAAAGACACTATATAAAAGCCAATAAGCATAAAATGCACCCAAAAAGGATAGGAATATTACAATGCAAGTTTCATGAGTTTTTTTCTTCAATAATGTGATATGGCATAGTATGTACACATTCAATATTAGTATCATAAGTGTGATTCTTGATAAGATATGCCGGCTAATTCTATCATGTTTTTCACGAAGCCGTGTCATTTTCGACATAATCAAAATGCCATAAAATTCAACGATGACGTTGGAATAGTGTCATAATTAGGTATAACTTACCCTATATTTTGTAACTAATTACATGCAACATAAATCCTCCTTATTTATATAACTTTTTTCCAATAATTATCAGTGATTAGATCGATACATGTATTATTGTGTACCAACTAATCAATTATGATATGATATGTGAAAAAGCACTGAACTTTACATTAAAAAAATAAAGAGTTTATATGAACAATGTAGTCATGCTTGTTAATTAAGTCATTAGCAACTTTATCAGTTTTAATTAAATCAATTAGAGTCGATAAGAGCATCTTATTTTTATTTGACACATGTCGGCATATAAATGATCTTCAACTATTTAATCTCTGACATAATTTTTTTTTAACTTTGTAAATACTCCGTAATTATTTAAGCACCGTCCAACCGTTTGAATTCACAGGAAAAGTAAACCCCAAATCATACCAAACAGAGCCTTGCCAAATCAGGTCGCCGTCTGCAAATTTACTATAAAGCCCCTTTCATGGACCGACTCATCATCTAAAATAAGCCAACATTATAGGGGTAAATTGGGGAATTCCAGCTTCTAAGCTGCTCGGCCAAGCTACCTGATTCCTTTATCTTCTGCCCAACGAGAAGTAAAGCTTTATTTTTCTCTTCTCTGATTTTGGGTTTTTTAAGTCAAGTAAAATCTCGAAGAAATCTTCTATCTTGGGGTTTGTGTTCGTAAACCCTAGAAATCTGCAGAAGGGGATTTTGAGTTTGTTCGATTCGATTGAAAGTCATGGCGTCCGGATCTCCTGCGGGTCGACCTAACAGCTCGGGTTCAAAGGGCGGCTTCGATTTCGCTTCCGACGACATTCTGTGCTCGTACGATGATTTCGCCAACCAAGAGGCTTCTAATGGGATTCACTCCGATTCGGTGATCGGATCCGGCAAGGTATCGTTGATCTTTTGCTCATGGTCTTGAATCATAATTTCCCCGGGGTTGAGCTCTTGCGCTTGTGGTTTGTTTTGAAGTGTGTTTGTAGGGTTTGGAAAATTTTAAAGTGAATGGATTCAGCTGTGGTTTTCGTAGCGGATTTAGCACGGGGGTAGTGATTGATTTGATTGTTTTACTCTATGTGGAAAGCAGAGATCTTGGTTTTCTGGCTTTTCATTTTAAGGTGGAGAGTGAGCTTAATTTAGTTGAATATAGCCCTAACCTTGGCTTTTTCTAGGGCATGATGAGCATCCATTGTTTTTGTTAAAAATTGTGGTCCAGCAGGAAAGCAATCTCACATGAACTAGTTTGATAAATAAATTTGATATGTCTGTTGCTTGAACTGTTTTCACTGGTCTTGTTGAAGCCTGAATTGTGATGCTCTGTGTAGTGATATTCTGTAGTATATGAGTATATCCATTGTTGTTTCTAAAATTGTGCTACCTGTTTTTATTTGTTTCAGGATTTTCACAAAAGCAAGCCAAGATCATCTGCTTATCCTAACACCAATGTCTACACTCAGCCTGAGGATTATGTCAGCCAGGAGGTGGTTGTAGCTGTTGAAAGGACCATGAAGAAGTATAACGACAATCTAGTGCGGTTTCTAGAGGGAATTAGTTCACGTCTTTCACAGTTGGAATTGTATTGTTACAACCTTGATAAATCCATTGGGGAGATGAGAACTGAATTGCAGCATGACCATGGTGAGGCTGATGTCAAGCTTAAGTCCTTGGATAAACATCTGCAAGAAGTAAGTTACATCACTTGTATCTTTTCTAGTTCTCTATGATTTGATGGTTTGCAAAATCTTGAAATGCATGCTTTTCTTAATTGTGTTAAAATACTGACTAGTGAGAAGTGAGAATGTTTCCCCACTTTCTTGTCCTCACTACCTTATACCTTAAAAGTGCAAATACTTCTTTCCTTTATTTTGCATTGGAGTCAATCTGGCTGATTGAGAATGAAGTGGATATACATGACTTCATGTATCATTTTCTTCTTGTAAATTCCTTTTAACAACAAGAGAAATCTATGTTCTTTATTTATTTTCCGTCCCTGTAGAGATGTTTATCAATGTGTCTATCAATGCTGTAAGAATTTTGGTGCATCAGAAGTATATGATTAATGTTGGATGGCATTATTATTGGTTACTGTTTTACTGCTACAATTGCTCTTAGGTCCTTGCTTTAGGTAAACACCTAACCCCCAAAACCATAAATTGAATTTTCTGCATATTTTCTTAGAAGATTGTTGGCCATATACAGTGGTTTTGATTTGCATGAAATAAGAAAATGATAATGATAGATAGCACTTAGCAATTGAGCTTTCCTTGGGCATATTCATGGTTTGATCCACTGCATACTGCCATACTGTATGGCAAGCGGGTTTTAGTTACACGGTTTCTTCGATTGCAGGTGCACAGGTCAGTGCAGATACTAAGAGACAAACAAGAACTAGCTGAAACTCAGAAGGAGCTAGCTAAGCTTCATCTTGCTCAGAAGGAGTCCCACTTACAAGAGGAGAAAGTTGCTACACCCGGATCTGCTAAAACAAAAACAGACGACTTACCTGAGATGCATAACCTCCAACTAGCCCTTGCCTTGCCCAATCAAATTGCCTCACAACCTGCTATTCCCGCAAGAGCTCCAGATCAGCAACCGTCTATTACTTCTGCTCCTCCACCGATGACTCAGCAGGCATATTACTTATCTGCCTCTCAGTTGCCAACTCCATCTACTCAACATCAACCTCAATCTCAAGTTCAAGGCTCTTATGTAAGTGCTGATTCCCAGTACCAGGCCCCACAGCTGGTTCAGAATCCGTCTCCACAAGCTCAGCAGTTCCCTCAGTATCAGCAGCAGCAGTGGACTCAACAAATTCCTCAGCCTCGGCCTACACAGCAGCAGCAGGAACAACAACAATCTGTGCAGTCTCAGGCTCAAATCCGAGCTACTTCCTCGCCTCTATACTATATGTCAAGTCAACCCACAAATCCACCTCAGGAAGCACTAACAAGCCCCATGCCAATGCAAGTCCCAATGCCAGGATTTCCTCATCAGGCGGTAAGCCGGGCTGAGGTCATGTCTTTTGGGCCTGGTGGGTCGCTTCAATCCCAACCTCCGCCTCAACATATGAAAGGCGGGTCTTACATGATATACGAAAGTGAAGGGATCCGGGGCCCGCACTTCACACAAGGCGGTTACCACAACCCACACCCACAGCCACCTCCCACTAGTGTACAGGCTGGTTACCACAACCTACAGCCACAGCCACCTCCCACTAATGCACAAGCCGGTTACCACAACCCACACCCACAGCCACCACCCACTAGCGCCGGGCTTGTACTTAGAGGCCCAAGCTCGACTGCACAACCACAGTTTGTTAGAAACCATCCTTACAATGAACTGATTGATAAGCTGACAAGTATGGGTTATAGGGGCGACGTTGTTGCAAGCATAATCCAGAGGCTTGAGGAGACGGGTCAGCCTGTGGATTTTAACGCTGTGCTTGACAGGCTGAATGGGCATTCCTCGGGAGGTTCTCAGAGATCGTGGTGATTGGTAAGTGATTTGAAGCTTGTGGGAGTGTGAACCAACTGCTGTTATTTTGTTGCAGTTAGTTACGTTATGCTTTCTTTCTTTTTTCTTGTGTCTGCTAATAAAGGGCTGATATGGTATACTTTTGGATTCCATTTGCCCCGGGAAAAAAAAAAAAGAAAAGAAAAAAGCTGTTGTATAATTACTGACCTCTTAGGATCTTTTGTTGATCGGTGGAGGATGTGGAGACTCATTTGTGACAGTCTTACCGTTTTAGTTGTTAGACTGTCCCATCTCTAATGTTCTTTAAGTTCTTTTTAATAGATATCATATGTATTAACTTAATGCTTGCTTAATCCATGGTGTTTTATCCTGCAGTTACTATGTCTTTTGCTTCAATGTTATTCAATGTAGCATGTAGATTCTTGATGTGTGGTGCATCATAAAATCTTAATTCAATGATTCAGTCCGAAGGTTAGTAGTTCATGTATGATGTATCTCTAGATTTTTGGACCGGAGGAATAAGATTTCTGCAATAATACAGTTGTATCCTTGTGCGAGATTCATTTGGGTCAGAACTTTCTACTAAAAATGATTTGTATATTGTTTCTACCAAAAAAAATGATTTGTATTAAAAAAAAATGATTTGTATATTGTTAATACACGGTCACAGAGACAGCATCCAATATTACAATTCAAATAGTTGGCAATCTGGGCGAAACCTGATTGTTATTGGTAATATTCATTTATAATGTAAGGTAGAGTCAATTTTTCAGCACTTATTTATTAAAAGTTAAATTCAAGGAGTGAGTCATTTTTTCAGCACTTATATTTATTAAAAGTTTAGAGGACCTATGTGGGACAGAATAAAAGTTAGGGACCGACAATAAGAAGTTGAGACTCATATATTGAATCAAACTTGCAATAAAGCTTGTAGCAAACAGATCATGTAATCTATAACAAATTTGGCACATTCTCAGAAGAATGGTCCTTCACTCAAAATCAAACAAACAAAAAATTTGCTCATTGTAACATAACCATGAGCAAAATGAGAATACATCACCATTGCTGATCACAAGGTGGATGATCTGAGGTACTGGGTATACAACAAACTGGTTGAAAAATCTAATCAGCCCTATTCATACAAGTTCAACACTAATGGGCAACTGAAATAATCCATTACTGTGAATTTCGACACAGTCGGTTCAGATCTCCAGTCGGATCATCATTCCCCCGAAGAAGAGCCAAACGACACGATTGACCTGTTAGTAACTTGTAAGTTGAAGGCCTCTTCCATGGCACAATCGAAAAATCATCATGGTAATCCTCCATTCCTCCCACAAAGAGCTGCCAAATGAGCGAGCCGGCTCCCGTTCCACCCTCTCTTGCAGATTTGTAAAGGGTGTCATATACGAGCTGGATTAACCGATCTCTATGGCGAGGGTGAAAGCCCTCGTTCTTGCTAGAGAGCCCAAACTCTGTGAGCATCACCGGTTTCTTGAGACGGTAATTGCCATCATCAATATGAGATGACAGCCACTTGTGCACAAACTCTAGCTTTTCCTCAAGTTTATTGGTTTTAAGCCTAAAATGGGGAGCAAAAAGGATGAATAAGAGTGTTTAAGATTAATGAAAATATGGCATTGCAAGTTTGGTTTAAAACTCCATCTTTGTAGGTAGAAAATGTTTACCTAATTTAAGAAAAGGTTTACAAATTCAAATAGGAACCCTACTTTCAATCTTGTGTGCTCAACATTTAATTTTTAAGTTAGTTCTATAACTAGAAAATTTTTGCTTAGCCATCAAGATGTGGTACATATAAAATCATACAAATATAGGTATTTGTGTCTTCACTAATTCCACTAAACTAAAACCAAAAAAAGGCAAATAACTAAGCAGTTGGTACTAATCTAAATATAGATGGTAGGATAAGATACGTACCATTGGTCGGGGTAAAGATGAACAGAGGCAAAATCAATTGTGGGTAGCTGAGAATTGCGGATGAAGTCAGTTCCAATTGTACTTTCCCATGATGACGGGTTCACAGTTAAAGTTTTAGGGTCTTTAGGACCATAGAATCCCTCAAGACCGACGGTTACTAGATGTTTATTATCAAGTGATTTTACATATGTTGACATGTCTTTGATCCAGTCCTGCAAAAAAAATAATGACTTTAAAATAGATAAATATAATATCTCCTCATAATAAGGTAAATAAAATAAATAGAATAACGACACTGAGTTTGTTCAGGCTCTTGCATATATGTTTCTACTAAGGTGAAAGTAAAATCACATTAACTTGATTGGATTCATAATAAACAGAGGATTCAGGAAAGAAGCCCTTCTAAATTGGCAAAAGATTCATTTATTCCTTCCTCTTTACATAAATATTAGGGTCCATTTGGATCGCCTAATTTAATGCATTAAGTTGCATTTAAATTGGGCTATCCAAACGGGTTATTACTTATTAGTATTTTTTAACTTTTAAGTAAGACAAAGCTACATGAAGAGAATTCTACATGTTTACCAAACAGATGATTAAAAAGGCTATCAGAGGGACTATAGGATTCATAGTATCTTACTGCTAGTAAGGTTAAAACATTAACAAACAATCTTAAAAAATCAAACTCTGCAACGTCAATCATTCTTAATATAGCATGTCAACTCCATCATGCAACTTCAACAAATATTTGCATTTTAAAACACATGTATATGAGGAAAAAACACGTCTAGATTCAACCTCAGTAATATAGTTAATCCTTTTCTTAGGGAAGCTAATTTTTATGACACAAGGACCCTGAAAATGCTAACCTGGAGAGTGTCTCCTGAAGGATCAGACATGCAACGAGGCTCATTTATTATTTCCCAAGCCATGATTGCAGGATCATCTCTATATTCAATTCCCGTGATGGTATTCTTCCTTGTTAAAACAGTCTGTAGAGGTAAGAGATTGAAATGTTATTACTGGTAAGCCAGAATAAGAATAGTACAGTTCAAACAGCAACTATGAAGCTTATTCTGATGGATCAGATATCTCATGAGACAAATAGACCTTTCTGTTTGCACAAAATAAGACTTCTATTATGGTTTTAATCTTTTCATCACAGCAGTGAGCAGTATGATTAGAATTTTATGAAAAGTGGCCTATTGTCAGATTTAAACAGTTTCATGTGACAATGTGCAATCAGTTTAACTTAATTTGTTTAACCAACAGCCAAAAAGCTCCTATTGAAACACAAGAATCAGGAAAGCCAAAACATGATATGGTCATAATAATATACATGAATCAGTTCACACCCAGTACAATTGACATCAGCAATTCATTTTTTTCAACTTATTTTAGACAGTCTAGAAGATATACCCGTAAACAAAAAAAGGAGGAGATTTGTGCCAGTAAATAATTATGTTCACTTGTTCAGGCATAAATATTTTGACCAATGTATATTCAATAGCATTCTTGAGCTGATGAAGTAAGCTTCGAATTGTAGACATCATAGGTATTCACAAACATCATTGAAATATGTAAATACAAATGCCTAGCTCTGAATGAAACAAAGATTTAATAACAGCTGGCCATTCTAGTCATTTATTTTAAGAAGCCAGCTACTGATTACTCACGCACTCCCCTTAAAATTCTTTGGAAGAACATTTACAGAACTTCAGATTAAAAGCTTCATATGCGAGTGAATACACAGTAAATGTTAGTTATAACTTATAAGGTGAGAATGAGAATCTGCATCACAATTCTTACAATCTAAAACTAATTGTTATGTTTTCCATGGGAGAAAAAGCATAGGCGGATCCACACACTGACAAGGAAGAGAAAGTGAAGGATCACCTTTATGTAGCCCTTGAAGTAAGTCCGTATTGATGGATCAAAAAAGAATGAATCATTGGATGAGCTTATTCCAATGCCTTCCTGCCAAGCCCACTTTACATATTGGGTCTTCCCACCATAAGCTTTCAAATTATTAACTAAACTCAGGATCAGCCTGACACGATATCTTCCTGCTTCTGCGATAACATAGTCCAGGGCCTACAATCGAGTAATATAACTTAATGCCATGTTCACAAAGATTCAAAGATTTAGACTATAACAGAAAACAGATTTTTTAAAAGCAAAGCACTCTTTTAGACAATGAAGAAAAGCATTGTCTTTGGACAACGGAGAAAAACAACGTTCAAGGAATAATTCAAATAACATCAAAAGAAATCAGGAAGAACTCTTTGGTAGAGTCATTCTAGATTCCTACATTTAATAAACAAAATGTTAAGCAAGAAACATGACTGAGAGGCCCCAGTAAGTTACTAATCACCTCAAATCCTTCAACATCATACAAGCTATTAAGCAGAGCATTCTCAATGCTAACAGTCTATCCAAGTGTTCCTTCTATCCAGTATCCATTATTGAAAGCTAGGTCTTCCTTCATCCATAATCGATTTCAATCTTAATCCCAAGTTCCTCTACCATAATCTCTTGATCACTTCAGCAAGTCACAATACAGCAAAAATTCCTATGCTTAGGTTTAGATTGAGTAATCCTGTTACCTAATGCACACTTCTCTAACCACTTTGAAAAGAAAAGCTTGTGATTTTTCCAGTTTTCATCAAATTCCCACAGGCTATCGCTTTCTATTTACACTAAAATAGAGTAAGTTTATGAACTTGGAAAACCACATCTGTCAAAAACTCCCAGCTAGATGCAACGTGGAGAAATTACTAACCAACAGAAATGACAAAAAAACAGAATAATCGGCAACTAATCAACAAATAGGTCCTAGCAGAGTTCAATAATCAAATAATCAACCAAAAATAACTGTATAATCAACATGAATGTGCTAATACCTTGAACACTTGTTCATTGAACAAACCAGGGGCAACCTGGAGAGCATGGTAGGTGCCATCATTAAATCCCCAAGTTCGGCACACGGTGAGACCCATCTTAGATCCAGCTTGAAGAATTCCACTTACCCTAGGCCTACTAAACCCATCCACAGCGTGGTCCATCAGCCAGTAAGAGTTCCAGCCATTAATGTAGAAGGGTCTCCCATCCAAGGAAAACTGAGTTCCATTCCTCGCCACAAAGCTCAGATTGGGCTTTGTAAAGAGGCCTAATCTCATGTCACCAAAGGATATGTAAAGGAAGGCAAATATGGAAGCCAGGCCAACAATGGGAAAGACCCACTTATGAGTTGTAGCCATCTTCTTAGGGGAATAGCAGGATTTTGGCGAGGAAGACATGGAATGATCTTTATACCGAGTTTGGATTCTTTACCCCCTTTTCCACTCAACCGACAGAAAAGGAAGAAGGAACAATCAATTCCAGAGAATTAGAGAAATGCAAAAGGGTAAATATATAACTTTAGAAGGTATTCGCAAGGGATCTATTGAAATCTAAAACTAGGAACACCCAGATGAAGATTTGCAATATAATAGCCCTTCAACGGTAGAATGAAGAAAACCCAGATCAATATTACGCAGTTTAGTACATCAAAAGCTCAATTTGAGAAACCGAGACCTGGGATGGGTACTAGACTGGTTACCAAATCTCCAAATTAGGGCTCCAAATTCTTCTGGGATAGGAAATGGGCTATAAGATCTGGAGACGCAAGGAGGGGGATTTCTTGCAATAGTGATTGTTTGCGTAATTCCTGCAGAAAAATAGGAGGAATTGATTTCATCAATTAAATATATACTATCGCCATTAATGGAACAAATCTTACCAAATTTGAGAGACAGTGCACCTAACTCACCTTCACATTGACAGTGTTCACAAAAAAGAATAGGGGACAAGAAAAAGCTCGTCTTTCGCTCTCTTTGTGAGGACTGAATTGAAAACTTGAGCAGGACTGAACTACTTGTTTTTGGTAAATTATTGAGATATTTATTTGATGTGGTAAAAGTTGTCCCAAAAAAATCTAAGCATACACTATTAATATATAAATTAATGATTAAACATTATTTATTTTTTGTCTGAAAAATGGTTGCCACCTATCTTCTGCACTCTGACAAGGTTTGTGTTTGATTGCCATTAAATTACTGCATAAAGAAAGTATTACGGAGTATATAACATACTTTACTTTAGACATTTGGTATTATTGAAACTTTAAAGGAGCTAAACAAATCCTTAAAATATATGACTGATTAAGACAATAATTAAGTCAATGAAGTCATAGGCCTTGGATTTCCAAGACCAAGCAGTATCTTGGAAGCTCCAGGTGATTAAATTACAAGTTTGATAACCATCATTACTGGCATATGGAAAATGACACAATGTAAATATACTGTGAAACATTTCTATTTGCTACTACTAATTAGCTTAAAAGTGAAAACTATCTTATCAGTTAACCCGGTTGCTTCAAAGAGAAAGAAAGTACACAATTACAACAAAAAAGATTATGTTATAAGAGATTGATGGGCATTGCCGAGTTATGAGGTGATTTGCAAGGTTTACAGCTGGTTTGGGACACAATTTGTGTCTATTTTTAAGAATTTATGTACTATTATCATCCCTTAATTAGCTTGATTGTTCAATAATAAGGTTTAGTTTAAAGGGATTAGGATGTTCAATTCCAATGTATTTATAAAAAGGCAAATCTTATTGTTGATTATTTAGTTGCTTTGATTTTTCATTATTTTAGATTTTTGTATTTTAATTGATCCGTTTGAGGTGTTTCTTTGTTAGCTGCTGATATTAGGAATCAAATTACTTTATATTTAATTACTATATGTTTCACTTTTACTTTTTTAATAAAATTCTCCCCCAAGAAAACGGAAATCGTTACTTCTCCTTCAACTAAACAAACTGTGATACTAATGCATTAATTCCCGAAAATTTTTCAGCTACCATCACATACAATCTGATTCGAACAATAAATAGGAAAGAAAAATCGTAATGAAAAGTGTCCATTGTCTAATGAATAGGGCAAAGGTCTTCTAAACCTTTGGTATAGGTTCAAATTCTATTGAACGCAAATTTTTCCATATGTTTTTTTGCTATCGATGGTTTTTTTTTTTTATATTCGTTTATAGTCTAAATTCATAGTTGATTACTATTGTATCCTTGATCTGCATACTAAACATACACTTTAGCTTCAAACTACAATTACCTTACAAGGCCAAGAATAATTAGCAACTTTCTGTCGACTAGTGTCGGTTTGAAAATCATTTGTGTTTCTTGTTGCGATTAGCTGTGCAACTTGATGTGTCTTTTATACCAAATAATGATATACATTTTTGATCAAAAAATGTAATGATTGGAACAAAATATATGATATATTCTAACGAATTAAGCTTATTCTCTCTAATTGCATGGTTTTCGTACTTATTATTAGTTTCATGGGCCCTCTAAGACTTGGGCTTGGTCCTTGATTTATTACCAACTTTGTGAAGCAACGATATGGGCCATATGGATAATGATTATTATGATCTGATTATTGACAAGTTAAGGGTCTTGTCATCATATCAAAACATATTTAATATTCTGTAATGCTCCGGTCCAAAACTGGGCTGTGCAATTGTGCAGACATGGACCAGACTGACTGGGCTGGGATATTACGGTCCGGTCCAAGATTGAGACCGACACAATTTGGTATACAGTCTATTAATAGCTTACATTTAGGTATAGCTTAGTATGCATATTTATGTTTATTTTTGCATGGTTTTAGTTAATTTTAGTTTAGTTTCTAGGTTCTAGGATTTTCGAGTAGTTGCGCTTGTTTTGCTCTGTTTTGCAGGTCTTTAGGTACATGAGCAAGGCGGGGCGTGTTTCAGTGGACTAAGGTGGTGCGTTAGAGGATTGAGTTAAGCTAGGAGGTGGTGCAATAGAGTTTGGAGCCGGAGAAGCTAGAGTGGAGACAAAGGAAGAAGGACAAAACGCGGTTTGGGGCAAAAGAGTGCTTGGTCGAGCAATGGAAGTGTGCATCCCGCGCAATTCACGCAGAACCATCATCTTAGGAGCCAATTCTAGTTTACAACCTAACTCTTTGGCTACTTCCAAATTCAGGAAAATTATGTGAACTGCTCGGGTCCACTGATATCTGGATTTATCTGTTGTTGCAATGTCCTATGACCAGCATACAATTATAATTGAAGGATTCACTCGAGGCATTTAGAGATATTTGTGATGTTCCCTCATCCTGAATTGGCTCTTCATCTAATTGGATCAATTTTTCCTCTAGATTTCCACATTCATCTTCCTCAATTTCCCCTTCAATCATGAACACTTGAGATTTCCTATACTTCATAAAGTGGCCAAGAATGTACCTCTCATCACAGTACATACATAACCCTTGTTTCTTTCTTTCTTGCATTTCCTCTATGGTATATTTCTTGGCCAGTTTTTCGAGGTTAGGACTAAGAGAAGGTAGGGTCAGCCATGCAGGTTGGGTTTTTTTGATATTGGGGGAAGGCAAGACAGGCTGCTTTTTGTATGTGGTGTTTTGAGGGTAGGATTTTGGATGTGGAAAGTTGGTGTTCAAAGCTTTGTGGTATTTTTGTGGGGTTAAGGCGATAGGGGATTCATGTAGTTTTGCTAATATAGCTACTTCCTCCAAATTGTTAGGATTGAACTGCCTAACATGTAATTGAAGGTGTGGGTTCAAGTTAGCTAGAAATATGCTTAGGGCGTGAGGCGTAGGCAAATCTAGTCTTGTAAGGGCACACTCAAATTTGTCCAAGTATTCATCCACAATCTCATTTTGATGTTTTAAACCAACAAGCTCAACCAAAGAGCATCACAAATCTAGTAGATGGGGCAATCACATAATTAGGCCAAAGATGGTATTGATTATACCTATTACGGATGAAATTATGATGCCACAGAAGCGCTTTGCCCTCCAAATGAAGAGATGCAAGCCGGACCTTCATCTCAGGTGTTGTTCCATCGAGCATGAAGAATTGCTCACATCGGTATACCCACTCCTTATGCAAAGTTCCATCGAACTTTGGAAAGTCTACCTTGGCGATCCTCGACGGCAAGCCTCCAAGGAACTTAGGGTTTCCCAGATTCATGATCGGATTCAATTGGGAATGGACAACACGTTTTGAATCTGGTGGAAGCGGGTTAGAGTTCGCCATGGAAGAACCCAACCTCCCGTGAGCGAAGAGGAGTCGCTGGTTGGTTGAACTTCTATGCCAGAAGCAGATTGCTTCCTTCATCTCCTTGACGATGGCTTGGAGCTCGTCGACTTTGCCCATGTGTTTCTTCCCGTGTAGTCATCAACTTCTCCAACACAGCTTCGTATCGCTCGATTTTGTTAGTTAGGTTTTGGATTGCTTCCTTTCGAGTTTCCACCATTCTTGACGCATGAGTGAGCTCTGCTACCAATGGAATCGGTTTTTTGGTGACGATAAATCCTAATCAGAGATTCGATTTGAACCTAAAATTAGGCTCTTGAGTTTTGTAAGTCGATCACGAGATTGGAAGGAACGATTTAGAGAGGATTCGGTGACATAGCATTGAGAGAGATTTAGGTTTGGAAATTGATTTTGATTGAAATTGGATAAGTGCTCTATAAGCTATAATGGCTTACATATAGTAGTGCCTCTGACACATAAGAGCAATCCCAACAGATTCTTCAAATTCTTGAAAATTAAAATTTTAGGGCATTTGGGGCATTTTTTACCCCAACAATTTCTCCATTTTAGAGAGATTCTTTAAATATGGTAGAGACTTCAGACTTCCCCAAATATAGGGTGATCTTCAAAATCTTTTTTTTTTTCTTTTTAGGATTTTAAAAGACATTTACTTCAACCAAACCAATAAGCAATTGCACTTTTTTTTTTAAAAATAGAGACAAAGATGAAAAGTATTGTTTATTTGAATGAAATGACAAAAAGTTTCTCCCTTCGTTTCACAATACTGTACATGTCTTTTTAGCCATAATTTTTTGTTTCACAATATGTTTTTTTTAGCTATTTTGGTCTTTATTTTACATATTTACCCTTGTAATTAATAATATGCTATTAGCTGTGATTTTCAATAAAGTAAAAAAGTAAGATAATAATTGAGGGTATATTAGTATTTTTGATACATTTCTTAAATAATGTGCAAATTACTAGAAAGACAAGTGAAATGGAGGGAGTAATATTTATATGTAAAAATATAAATATTTATTTCCTTATTAGTTAAATAATAAATTATTTATCACTTAATAAATCAAGATTCTGGAATGTTTTTATTTTTTTATAAGTGAAATAACAAATAATTTATCATTTATTAGTCTAAGATTCTAGAATATTTTATTTTTATATTAATCAAATAATAAATATTTATCATTTATTATTCTAAGATTCTAAAGTATTTTATTTTCTTATTAGTCAAATAACATATAATTTGTCATTTATAAGTCTAAGATTTTAGAATATTTTATTTTCTTATTTATTTATTAGGTAAGATTCTTTAATATTTTATTTCCCTATAAGTCAAATAACAAATAATTTATCATTTATTAGGCTAAGATTTTAAAATATTTTTATCCATGAGTAATATAAAATTTAATTAATTATTAATTAAGTAATGCATAATAATTTATATGGTAAAAATAAAAAGTATTAAATGCAATGCTCTTCAAAATAAAGAATCTATTGGAGTTGGGTTGATTTTTTTTTATTTGACGGTTGGTTCTCCATTTTGGAGAAAGTGATAGAAAATATGGGCTTGTTCTAATCGCAAGAAAGGACAAAAGGTTTAAACCAGCCGTTAGAACTGAACCGGACTAATTACAATTTATTTAGCTAAACCGGCATAGAACCGGATAACATAACTTTCATAATAGAACCCATAAAAGACCTGTAACACCTTCCATCACCGTTGGCATCGAAATTCTTGAACACCTTCTCCGCGCTTTCGCCTCCTTCTTTGCGCTCATCGATCGTGAAATCGCCGACATTGCAGAGTGTGGAAGAAGGAACAATCTAGATTGAAGGAGGAAGAAAGCGAGAGAGGGACAGAGATATCAGAGAAAGTAGTGAACAATCTAGATTAGTTCCATCGATTCGAGTTAGGGTTAGGGTTCCAAATTAGATGGAAATGGCCGGCCGAAAACAAACCAGAAAACGCAGGCGCAACCGCTCTGAAGTGAAACTGTCCCCATTGCCTAGTCAGTCTATGCAGGAAGGGGTCATCATATTGCCTGGTGTGTGTATGAACGCTCAGTTGTCTCTCTTGTTACCCCTCTTCTGTTATTTGTTTATGAGATAGTTTTTGTTTAATTTCATTTTCCTTCCTATGTTTGTCCTGATAATTTTATTGATCGAGCTATGTATGGGACTGGAATGTATAAAGGACTGATGGGAAAAAGAACTCTGTAAGGAATAGGATTAAGACGTGTGTGATTTTCAATATTGAATTGATCTCTTCTTTTTCTTTTATTGGTAATAGAATATTATCTTGATATATGTATGTAGGAGTATTGCATAGTTTACATGATGATCGGGCTGCTAAGGAAGTCAATATCAGACCCACACTCAAGGACTTCGTATCAGATGATGCAGTGTGGGCGCTATACCATAGATGGTGCCTGCTTTACAACATACACAGGACCCCGGAGGAGATGGGTAAGAGGTTCAACAAGTTCAAAAAGAGTGCACATGAGGTTTATGAAATGAACCAAATGGACTCCTTGTGTCAGTTTCATCTTTCTTTTGTTTGCGACGAAAAAGATTTATTCGGTATCTGTTCTCCCCTCTTCTTTTATTTGGTTTGAGATAATTTTGTATTTCATTTCATTTTCATTCTTATGTTTGTCATTTTATGCTCTTATTGATCTAGCTATGTATGGGATCAACTGTACAATGAAGGCATGGCTCTATTTTTTATGCAGATGGTTCTGGTGATGAAGATTTTGATCTCACAGAGAGGGACTTGCAATCGAACGAAGCAGTGTTGGACCTATACTATAGGTGGTGTCTCTATTATAACATACGCAGGACCCCTGAAGAAATGCAGGAGAGGGTCAAGAACTTCAAGATGAGTGCAACTCGCGCTGTTGAAATGAACGAAAAAGATCTCTCTTGCTTGTCTATCTGGTGTGACAAAATAGAGCTGCGCTGTAAGTCGTCTTTCTTGTTCTCCCCTTTTTTGGATATGCTTTTGAAATAATTTTTGTTTAAATTCATCTCATTCGTATGTTTGTTATGATGTATTTATCGATTGAGCTATGTATGGGATTGGGATGTGTACAATGTAGGCATGTCTCTGTTTTGAGAACAAATGATTGAAATCGGACAATGGTGCTTAGAGCTTTTTTTAGTTACATGGCTATATTTTGCAGCAACTGGGTTATTTGGGAAAAAAAGTTGAAATTTTAAATTGCATAATTAGCAAGGACAAACAGAAAAAAGAAGTTGATTAGGAACGATTTTCAATTTTAAAATTGATGAATTTTAGTGCTTTTATTGATAATAGAATAGGATCTTAACCATTTGGATATAGGGGTATGAAATAGCTGTCATACTTTATGCAGACTGGTCTGATGCTGAAGATATGACCCTCACACCCACAAAGCGGGACTTGGAATCAGACAACGCTTTGTTAGACCTATACCATAGATGGTGCATCCGTCACAAGATACATAGGACATCCGAGGAGATGCAGATGAGGTTTGATATTTTCAAGAAGAGTGTGACTCATGTTTTTGAAATGAGCCAAAAGGACTGCACAATGCAGTATCGCCTGTCCTTCGGGTGTGACGAATTAGATCTGCCCTGTCAGTCGTCTATCTTGCTCCCCTCTCTTCTATTTTTGTTTTTTTTTTTGTCTGTTTTTTGCACTGTGATGCTTGAAACTTGGTTTTGTTTCATCGATCTCGTTTTAGCACTTGTATTTTTTTTTTTAAGTTGTTGTGAAAAGGTTAGCACCTATCCCTGCTCAGGATGCAGGCAAGTCCATTGCCTGGAGCCACCTGACGATTTTTAACACACTGATTTCATCTCCATTCTTATGCAGTTCCTGCAGTGAAAGTCGTACCCACAGAGAGGGACTTAAAATCTGGCAATGCATTGTTGGGCTTATACCATAGGTATTGCCTCTATTATAAGAAACACTGGACAACCGAGCTCGAGGAGATGAAGCAGAGGTTCAACATCTTCAAGACGTGTGTGAATTATGTTTTTGAAAAGAACAAAGAGGATCCCTCTTGCCTGTATATCCCGTCTGACTATTGCGACGAAGAAGTTTTCTTTGGTCAGTCGTCTATCTTGTTCTCTCTTCTGTGAATTTTTTATTGTAGATATTTTTTGTTTGATTTCCTCTTCATTTTTATGCTTGCCATGATGTGTTTATTGATTGAGCCATGCTAGTGCAAAGAGGAAGTTGACGATCAAACTGTTGATGTCCTCTTTGGTTTGATTTCCTCTTTAGAGATTTTTCTTTACCTGAAATTGGTTGGCAATAGGATCTAAAGGAGATACCAAGCCCTTAAACCAAAAATAGGTCAAATATGGATATGAGGGTATTATAAAGCTTACTTGATCTTTTTATGCAGACGACCGGCTTGTAAATCCAGCCGGACCCGCTATCAGACCCACAGCCAGCGACTTTGAATCAGAAGAGGCAGTGTGGGCCCTATACTGTAGATGCAATCTCTTTTTCAAAATGGGCAGGACCCGTGAGGAGATGATCGCGAGGCTCGATACTTTCAGAAAGAATGCAGGTGTGGCTTTGACGATGAACCTGCGTTGTCCTAACATTGCCGCCATGCCACCCTGGTGCGACGAAACACCACCGGTGTTGGGTTGCTGCATATTTGACGACGACGATGAAGAGTGACTGTCTTGTGTTTCGATGGATCTTGTTTGAGCAATTTCTTGTTTGTTATTGTCTAATTGAAACTAGTAGGAACATTATCTGTCTTGACTTGATGATATGAAGTGCTTGTGTAAATCATATTTGAATCACTAGTAGCTATGCTTTCATCTTCTAGATATGTAAATATGGTGAATTCCAATTGATCATTAAGCAATAGCCACCATTGAATGGACATGACAAGCTGAGCTAAATCATCATCACTAGTAGCTATGCTTTAAAGTGCATTATTATTGATTTAAATTATATACTTGTTATTATTTAAAGTCATTTTTCCTAAAATATGTTATACGACCCTAAACTCTATATTTTCTATATTCCTTTGTTTAGGAGGATTGAGGTTTTTAAAACCCAAATCAACTACGGGACATGTCAGACATTCCTAAAAAATCATTATGATTATCCAAATATAATTGTTAAAGATGACCTTAAGTTTTGTTTTTCGAATATTTGTGAATATTGCATAATGTTGTACCCAATTTAAAACCATCTCAACCGTCTATATGCTAAACCCCATCGATAAATCCTACTAAATTAATCACACATCTAATCGTTAAAACACCTCTTAATTTGGTCCCGATGTGCAATTTCCACCAACCGATAACAATTATCAACATATCAACTCGCCATTAACTCCTCTCGGAGACAATGATATTAACCACCCCATTTATGTCCATACAATGCCCGTTATCTTTTTATTCACGCCAATTAAACTCACAATAATACCACCCATTAATCATCGTATCAACATCCAACGATCAATGCAAATTTTCAAAGGAAAAAAAAAAGAACAATTTTCGATACTCTTCTGACCGTTGTACACTTAAGCAACGTGTTCACTATACACCCCAGAAAACGTAACGTCTGCATAAAACTATTCACACCAATTTTCACCACAATAATTACAGCTCATAATCACCCCCTCCAACGGTAAAAATAATAATTAGCGTTTATCTTGTGACCCTCCTTGAAATCTCTTCCTATATAATCCCCCACACCAAACCAGCCAATCTCTCCATAACCTAAAACTTTCTTGCAATCATATAACTTTCTGTGTCTTTTTGAGATCAAAATTATACTAAGATGGGGTTTAAGGATGTTTTGAGAACATTGTTTGTCGTCGTTGTAGCCTTCTTTGGCTTATGTCTTTGCCAAGGCTACAAGTTCTACGTCGGCGGAAGAGACGGCTGGGTGGTCAAGCCTTCCGAGGACTACAATCATTGGGCCGAACGGAACAGATTCCAAGTCAACGACACGCTACGTAAGTAATTACTTGCTCAACAAGTTACCTGAGTTACTTGCTTAACACGTTACCTCGATCAAATGAAATGTTTGTTTATGTTTTTTGAAGTTTTCAAGTACAAGAAAGACGACGATTCGGTGCTCGTGGTGACTCGAGACAACTACGTGCATTGCTACACGAAGGCGCCGCTACAAACCCTAATCGAAGGCGAATCCGAGTTCAAGTTCAATCGATCCGGGCCATTCTACTTCATAAGTGGGAATGAAGATCATTGCAAGCAAGGCCAACGGCTAATTGTCGTTGTTTTGGCGGTTAGACATCGTACTCCTCCTCCTCCTGGTCCGACACAATCGGCCCCACCTCCGGAGGTTTCTTCATCTCCAAGTTACGCCCCGGAGAGTGGGGACGACGTGAGTCCTTCGGGTTCGAATGGTGATACGAGTCCGGCTCCGGCTCCGAAGGCTAGTTTTGCGGCGGCTCGGAGAGTTGGTGGATCGTTTGGGTTGGTTGCGTTGTGTTTGGGTTTGGTTGGGGTGATTGTGTTTTTGAAGAACTAATATATGTGTTGGTGGGTTTGAGTTGAGTGTGATTTAGTTTATGTTAGGTTGCTAATTTCTTTATCGTTTCGTTTGGTTGATATATATGTTCGTAAGTTATTGTAATTCGTTCGGTTTGAGAATCAGTATATTTGCATGTTGAGTCGACATTTGCGCAATTTGTTTAAAACTGTTTTGTACCCACTTTCATTTTCTATAGAATTAATGAATTATTGTCAATTGACCCACTTTTCCTTTTCAATAGCAATCAAAATTCGTTAATTCATTATTGTCTAAGAAAGTTTATGAATCTTTCCATTTATCTAATGGAGTAGTGGTACAATTACTAAGCTTGTCCATGGCTACAAATTCCCTCCCGAACTTCCCTTTGGGGTAAGGGTGCGTACATCTCGATCCCCCAGATCCCGCTCATAGCGGGATCTCCTGGGTAGTTAGATGTGGTTGGTGTTGTGTCCATTGCTACAAATTATCTCAGTAGGGCAAAAACACTCGTAGCTCCAAATTATCTCAGTTGGGGATACACATTCGTAGCTCCTTACTTTCATATGAAAGGATGCCCATTGCTCTCATCAAAGCTTGCCATTAGTGACATTTACCTCGTTAAAAAAAAAAACTAAATTCGGATTTAAGTAAACATTATATTTTTTTTCTTCCCCCAAAAAAACGAGTAGTGACCACAAAATATATTTCAACAAGTTGAATTTACTTTTGCATTTTAATTATATATCTCATTGTTGAATCATGCCATTGTATGTTGTTAGCATTCTCTGTTCTAGATATACACAACCGGGTAAATTACATTTATAGTCCCTAATTTCACACACATATATAAGTTGATCATTTATATCACCAAGGTGTGTTCCACATTTTTATCAAAATGACAATTTGAATACAAGTTTGTTTTGCTTGCTTTAAAAAACGTAAAAAAGTAAATAAATTACACATATTTCTACTTTTAGGAGATAAGTTGAAACTAGCCCCCAAACCAGTTGTTACGATTTGAACCACTTTGATTTTACATATATGATGTTTTGATGATAGAACATTTGGAGCACTACACATGATTAAAATCACCAAACTAATGAGATATATACCCTCATGTAGTAACAAAATTACCTAGCTACAAGTTCTGGCATTAAATGATATAAATATTTCACAGATTAAATGCCAAAGAAGCTAGACGTACCCATATAAAGCTTGACAAGATCAATTTTTGATAATCAGAAAAATAATCATACTAAAAATGCTCTGATACTCTATATTCGACGAATAAGATTTTTGACAAGCTGGAATTTAGTACAGTATGGCATAAATTTAAGAAGCACATCGGGCAAAACTGGGATTTTTTTAAAAACTACATAGCTCCTACCTCCTTTGCATTTTAAACCGGGACACTGGTTTTGATGATTGGGAGCTAGAAGGCTGCAAATCATCAAACATTTTGTTTAAGAATTCAAGTCATCTGACCATTATAACTGAGTAATAGACACAAAGAATTCAATGGCAAGATATAAAACCTGAGATGACATTGTTTGATTTGGATTTGTTGGCAGATTATCTGAATGCTCTATGATCGAACCAGAGAAAGCCTGCAGAGAACACACAGAAAAATGACACAAACAAAATTGACAATCAATTCTGCGCTATAAAGAACAACAAAGCTAGACATGCACAAACCCACAGAAAGAGAAGCATATTAAAAGCTTTCAAGAATACAACCTTTAGACTATCTGTGTTTGGCTTAGAAATCTTCGCACCAGCATCAGGCTTAGACGGCTTCATTGCACCAAGCCTAGATGTTTCCAATGAAGGCTGTGAAAGAGAAGAGTGTATTCGGTAACAGCATTCTAAACAGAAATCTAAACTTATATCTAGTTGGAGGTACGTGTTTGAGTAAATATTCGAACATAAAAGACATAAACGTAGCTAGAACTAGAACTACCTTAGAGATTGATTTGGGGGAAGTCTGAATTCCCATATTCAGTTGAGAAGCTACTGGATCCTTTTTTTGAAAAAATCTCTCCTTAATACTATGC
The DNA here is from genome assembly GCA_964016875.1 of Fallopia convolvulus. Classification (NCBI taxonomy): domain Eukaryota; kingdom Viridiplantae; phylum Streptophyta; class Magnoliopsida; order Caryophyllales; family Polygonaceae; genus Fallopia; species Fallopia convolvulus. Next base: position 4,315,818 of record OZ024719.1, read on the forward strand.
GGCGAATCTTTCTTGATAGGGGATTCTCCTAATGCAAGAAAAGAGAAATAGAAAAGCAATATATTATAAGTCTGTTCGAAAGAAACCAGATGATGGCATATGAAAACATAGCAAACATTTTACAGCTAAGTAAACAAGAAACAAGTATGGAGAGAGAAAGAGGACCTTTCAATGAAGATTGCAAACCCGAACTCCCCATCTAGATTTAGAAATGTTAACGAAAACAAAGATTAGTAATAAGAGATTGAAACAACTATCTATAATATCAGTGATATCAAACCAACCTTAGGTCTAAACATTCAACTTACCTTCAACTTTTCTGTCACCTTCTGTTGGCAATCATAAATTTGATCATCAGAAACCTGTAACATCCACATCAGTAGAGGTCCTCTCCTGTCTCCAAAAAATAGGTCGTAAATTTCACACTCAACAGTACTTTACCCATTGACTGGACCCACTAATTCTCTGTGCAAGTTCCTCATCGACAGCATCAACAGTGGCAGTGGCGGTAGCTGCAGCAGCGGCTTCTTCCTCCTCTTCTTCTCTCTCAAGCTCATCCAGCTTTGCCATCATTGTAGCAAATTCTTTGTCATCAATATGTGCATGCTTTTCTTCATCTCTGGTAAGTTCATCCACCTTGGCCTTTTTAGGAACATCTTCTACATTTGACATGCTAAGATCTTCTACATTATCAACAGCTACACTTGTCATGCTTTGTGGTCTAGAAATACTATGTTTCTGTTTTTTCTAAGATCTAGGTGTTGTGTTAACAATGTGAGAGATACTAGGGGCTGAATCAACTCAAAAACAACCTCAATAACAGATCTGAGAGGTATTGGTGCTCCATGATTGGAGTGTAACTAGCTATGGAGTTCTGTATACCTTTTGTACTTAGAATGAAAACTTTACATTCAAATTCAAAATAAATCTCTAGACCTTATTGCAAAAAAGAAATAACTTCACTAATTAATGTAGTTCAAGAATCATAAATAGAACAGATTGTATTTATTATTGCTCCTAGTCAAAAAGTTCTTCAAGAAGATTTTTCATGATAGAAAATTAAAAAGCAACATTTTGTCCATACAGCCAACTGCCTCAAATAAAAACTCAGAAGGGCTTCATATTATAAACAAAAAAAATCAGATGATGTTGCGTGGAATTAATGCGAAGAACTATAGAGAAAAGAAAACAATTTGCATCCGAATAGCAATATTAATACCCAATTCATCTTGAATATTGTACAAAGGAAAAGTAAGGGAGAAGAGTCCTGCCTGTTATTGATGTATTTTCCTTGGGATCTTCCTCAAAGTACTCTTCCCTAATCTCCACAAGGCCCTCCTGTGATTATATTGCAAAAAAAAAAAAACACAAATGAATAAGTAAAATAAGAGAGAAGCAATGGAAGATAATCCAATGTAACCAAGAGCAAAACAGCCAGTTCAACAAAATCACAAACTCGCCTCAGCTTCATCAGCTGTAGAATTGAAAAATGATGCCTCAAGTTGTAGATCCTTCATCATGCCTTTAAGAGCATCAATTTGAGAATCCAAAGTTTTCCCTCTCCTTCTAAGAATGTCAATGGCTTGTTTGGATGTCCTTTCAGCATAGTAGCCTTCTCCAAGGAGAACCTGAAACCATTCAAACAACCTCCTCCTTTAAATGCTTGCAAACAAATTATACCAAGCGTCATAAAGCTAAATGTAGCAAATACTGCTATTCCGGTATTCCCACATTATATTAACAAGGTCTAGAATCCAAATAGCTTTAATATTTACAAATTGCATAACCGTAAACAGTATCCAAATCATCACTTGGTCCTCTTTACATTTTTCATCCAATTTTGGATGCTGTAGAAGTTTGAATTGAAACAAACTAACCTACTAATACAAAGTGACACCCAAACATGAATCTTTGAATTGCATACAAATTACAAAAGGGGAAAAAAACAGCTAAAATACTCACAAGAGATACACTCAAGCTAAGTAAAAATTTGCAGTTACCAGGAACTCATTGGTATGAATCAATCGACCAGGAAAAAAAGCAGCTTTTCCGAATGGAACCTGAGCAATGCAATCAAAATCCCAAATTTCAAAAAAAAGAAAGCAAGTAACTTCATAAGAACACGGGAAAGGGGAGGAAATGAAATGGTGAGAGTGATGAACCATGATATCGTGATGGAGTTCATCGGGAAGGCGCTTGACGAGGTTGATGATGTTAGAATTGTCAGCGACAAAGCTATGGATGTGATCGAGCTCGCGTTCCCTTTCGGCGATCGCCTCCTCCACCTTCTTAGCGGCCTTCCGAGCTTCTTCTGGTGGCAGAGCAGAAGACAACGGTGTCACTGTTCCCTTCCACTTCCCTCTTTTCTCCATTTATGTCGGCTTCCGCTTGCGAGCGCTGTTTCCTCTCTTCTGTTAATGGCGAATTTCAGTACACATCAATCAAAACCCTAGCCTCAATGCAGACTACTACACCATATTCATCAATCAAAGCCTAATTTCACTATACAACCAAAAAAAGCATAAGCTAGGGTATAATACGGACGGTATGGAGGTCGACGGGAGCGGCGACGTTGATCGGCGGCTGTGTGGTGGTGCCCTGCGACGGGTGCGTGATGGCGCCGTGAGTTTCGACTTGCAAGTGTCAAGTGTGACGGAGGTTTTGTTGCTCACGAGGGTAATTTCGGGATTATGAGAAAATTAAATCCAGAAAAAAAAAGTGTGAACAAAAAAATTCCGTTGCCGGGACTTGAACCCGGGTCTCTCGGGTGAGAGCCGAGTATCCTAACCACCTAGACTACAACGGATTGTCAATGTAAGAACGAAAGCCAAATTATAATTTTTACAAGTTGTACATAAAATCTTACACCTCGTAATAAAAGGAAAACCCGGTGATGCAAAACATATTTAATTAGCTATGTTTTATATCTGACTAATCTATACTAATACATTATAAAGTAGAACCCAAGTCTGTTGTAAAATTTGCGCCACGTGGTATTTTTAAATAAATTAATGTAAAATTATATTTTAATAAATTTTGTAACAACTTATAGTATTCTTGCTATATATACTAAATAGATAACATGTTTATATAATAATTTTTATGTTTATAATTTTCTATCTATGAAATATGAATTAGTTTACTACAATAGATAACATATTTATATAATTTTTATATACATAAAGTCCTATGAGATGATATTTTCCATATTAATTTAATATTTTTATCTCTTAATAAGATTTAGGGTTTTAATATATTTTTTTTATCTTTTAACAAGACTTGAGCTCCAAGTATAAAAATTATATCTATATAATGATAATTTTAAATAATAATTTTTTGTTATGTTGATATATTTTTATTTTGAGAAAAAGATATAATTTTATGTTGATGACTAAAACTATATGTAAATGTTAAAAAAAATCGAATTTTAATTTAAATTATAAAATTATAATTTCTTTATCTTTTTATGCAGTTGTCTATAGCATAATTTATTATGATATTATATAAATATATTTAGTATTTCAAATTAATATCGTATAATTGTATAGTTTTTAATAAAATTATTCCGTAAATATCACGGGACTTAAACTAGTTTTCTTAACTTTTGATTAGTAACTAGTTGAAGTCCTTGAAATTCATATGATAAGTTTATAAAAAATATATAATTCAATAATATTAATATAAAATATAAAACACAGGTATATAATATTGTATATGTAAGGTATTAGGTATATAAATTTGTTTTTTACATCAAGTCCCATATTTCAATTAAATATATTTAAATATTTAATTATTATTTTTTGAAATCTTACCCCACATTAAAATTATTAAAATACTAATTTCACTTGAATGGAATATTTTTGAACATTTTTTTATATTTTGTTAAGACACTAATATGCATAAATACTTGATTTTATAATTGATAAAAATAATTAGGCTAGGCTATCCAAAAAGCATAATATAATTTATTAATAGTATTTAATAATAGTTTTTAAAGTTAATTTATTAAGGTTATATATAATTCTTATCTTTCACTCTGTAATAAATAAGCTAATGTTTGTTAATATGGAAAATATTAAAATAAAAATTGTTAGAGAAGATAAGATAGAGAGAAAAATATATACCATATAATATTGTTAATTAAAGATAATAAGGATAGAATTTATAACAAGTATAATATAATTGATTAAAATATTTTTTGAAACTAATTTATTAAAGTAGTGTCATGTGGCGCAATTTTTACAATAGAGATGGTTTCTTCTTTATAATGTACTATGATTTATTCCCGTACCTTGTACGGGTATTGATAAAAAAAAATGTTATATGATGAAAATTATGTTTCTAAAGTTACCAAATTTTAAGATCTATACACTTATCATGAAACGAACTATTATCACAAAAATGAACTTTTATCAGTGCACTTTTTCTAGTTCGTAGACTCGTAGTGCACTTTTCTTATTTCAAAGTGCTCTTTTCGGATTTGCACTTTTCATATTTTTGGGGTAATCAAGGACTTGTACTTATCCATATGTATAAGTTCATCAATATATATATATATATATATATATATATATATAGGTTTTGGTTCCGGTGAAGATCACACTTGGGATAAGGACTTTTGTTTAAAATGATGATTAATAATCTCAACCATTAGATTTACATCATTATTATATATTAGATTATCAAAAAAATTATTTTATTTAAAAAAAAATCAATTTTTTTATAATTATTATATTATGTTCTTTTAAAAAAAAGATTTATAAATATTAAATACGTTTATATACTATGGTTTCATTTTTATACAATAGAAGTTCATTTTTTATGTTAAAAGTTCAATTTTTCTATATTGTATGAATTCAATTTTTATATTTTACGAGTTTGTTTTTTATCTATGATAAGTTCAATTATTGTGTGCTTTGAGTTCATTTTTAATATAATTCGATTTTCACAAAGCTAAAAAAATATAAAAAAGTAAACGATTATTTTTTCAATTTTCAAATTATTATTTTTTACAACATAACCTTTATAATTCTTAAATATGATAGTTTAATTTTGTAATAGTTGCTAGTTCTATAAAGAAATATTTTTATAATAAAGAATATTTCTTCTAATATCATTTGAATTTTTAATCCCGTCTTTATAGAAGATAAAAAAATTTATGAATTAAATTATCTAAAAGATAATTTAATTAAATTTATTTCATAAATAATTGATAAAGACGGATTGTGACAAAAACGAATTTATTTTAAACAAGACAGCCATATACGTTTGGCTCTAATAAAAATGAATGTGCCTTAGGCAAAGCCCATTAATCTAAAAATGAGTGGGGATTAAGTGAAGCCCGTCTATATCGGCCCATAAGGTTTAAATGAGGTGGGAAATTAAAAATGGACATTGTGGGATTTGAACTACTATGTCAAGTTATCTTTTCTAACATTTAAGGGCTCGTTTGGTATTGATATCCTGATATCAGATATCAGTATCGGACTATATATTGTGTTCGGTATGAGAGTATATGGATTTAGATATCGGTATGAGGCCATATCTTGTGTTTGGTATAGGAGTATATGGATATCGAGTCATATCTTTGATATCAAAACAAGGCATTTTTCATGACATTTGTTATACCCCAAATGAAAGAGGTATGAGAGGTATGAGATATGAATGATATCTCATATCCGATACCGATATCGATATCGATACCCGACACCGATACCCGATACCGATATATGATATCGATACCAAACGAGCCCTAAGTGATTTATAACACTTTTATTCCCTCTTTCTTAGAAGCTTCCAACGACATGCAATGAATACATGTCCCATCAACGAGATGGTTGGGTGGTGGTCTTTTCCACCTTCTTCCCAATACCACCACCACTCTACCTAATTTCCTTTTAGCTCACCTCACAAACCACCTCCACACTCCACCGATAATCTCCATACCTCTCTTCCATTCAATGTTTCTTCCTCCCCTATTAAAAGAGTATTTGAGCAAGGTTAAGAGCACACAAACCCTCTTCTAGCTCCATTTTCATCCAGCTCCATCCCAAAAAATTAGATTTGATTTTCTTAATCCCAAAACCATTTTTTCGAATTAATTTGGGGCTGTTTTTTTTCCTAGGCTGATTTTTGGGGTTTTCACCTCCACTCCGACCACCGTAGCACCACCGAACCTCCACCCTTCCGCCAGCCACCACCTGACGCCGCCCTTACTCGCCAGCACCACCTAGGGCCACCACCAGCCGCCCCGACCTGCTATTGTAGCAGCTTTTGGCTAGTCCAAGAAGGAAGGAAATTAGAAGGTATTTTGGGCTAGACTTTAAGTGTAGTTTTGGGTGTATGTTAAAATTTGGCCCAATAGCATTTTAAGTCCATCAATTATTTTCTTTTAAGGAAAAGAAGAAGGCAGGTTCGGCCCTACACTTATAGGCATTGATTCGTGTGCCCATTTCCGCTCCCTTCTCGTCTTGGTATAATTCCCGACTCATACTTATCTACTATCTATTTTTAAAATTATTTTACATATAAATAATATTTATTTAAATTATTTTAAATAGATACTATAAATGGGCTATTAGATAGAATTTATGGAATAAATTCAAATGCATGCTCATCTAGACAATTTATATTTTTTATAAAATTATAAATGACCTCACCTTAGGATAATAATATAGGATAATGCAAAACCGAGGATATAATTTTTATATTATTATTGAGCATTCCGAGCTATTTTATCAAAATAATAATTTAGACTAATTCTTCATTCATATAAAAGAAATTCTCGAAAACGTTATCCATATGTAACTTCAAGTCATTCTCAAGGCAAAATCGAGGATAATGCGAGTGGATATTCTCTCTTGTAACCTTTTTAATATTTCGATTCCGTTAAGAATATTCTTCTATGTTGGGAACTACTTGTTTGTTAAATAAATGAAATTAGATTTATTTATTTGCTTAGAAATAACGAAATATTTTTATTATTATTCGTACTGTGCTAGTATTGAACTTTAGGTCCGATTGTTTGTGGTCTTGCTTGTTTCAATCTCTTTTCGAGATTTGTTATGGATTAGTATATGATTAGGGATGCGGATTTTCCCCCGACATCTCTTTATAACTCACCGAGTGGTATGGTTCATGACCCTCTCTTCCCTCGGTATTATCTAGTGGTATGGCTCGTTGCCCTCTCTTCCCTCGATAATTTGGATCATGATCTTATCCGCTCCTACTTGAAGGAGGGATGATACACCCTAGCTAGGTGTTGGAAATCCGTTTCATTTATGGATTCGGCTCTTTCATAGCCCCCAATGCCTTAAAAATCGTAAACTATATGAAATGCTTTGACACATAAGAAAGATAAGTGCTAGTGCACGAAAATTAAAATGACTTGGGATGGATTAGCACAACTTGGAAGACCTTTCCGTCTCTCGGCTTTCGACGAGCTTGTATAGGTGGGATTGGTACTTAAGTAAGTGCCTTCGTGCCACCTCCCCGATCTGGTGCTCCGAATATGATGAGGTTGGTTGAGGTCCGACAAACTTACGGGAGGCTTTTCACAACTTGATGTGAAATAAACGTTCCCAACAATATTCATATTCTAAGAGGAACTACAACCGCGTAGTATCCTTCTTCTCGTAAAATAGTTTGTCTCTCTTCAAGATAAACTAGCTTCCGTTCTTATAAGTTCCACAAAGATGTTGTTATATTCAAATAAATCTTCTCCGTTATCTTTTTGATAAATTGATGATATTACCGACCTTTACCCATGAGAATCATACATTCTCCCTTGCTTAGTCTCCTTAGACTAATTCCATTTGTTTTCGCACTTTTGTTTGGTATTTCTCGCCCTTTGCGAAAATATTAGACTCTAGGAGAGTTTGCCATAAGGTTGAAGATGAAGTGTAGAAGGTTTGAGAAGAGTTATTCAAGAATAGAAGATCAACGCAAGACGATGTTGAAGGAAGGAAGGAATTTTTCCTATATCAAAGCGTTCAGAAGGTGGTGCACCAGCTCTTCCACTTTAAGCCAAGCCAAGTAATCACCATATGAGTTGTTTTGGGTAATATACTTGTATTTTCAATACGGATTTTTAAACTACCCTTTTATAATACGGGCTTTACATTCCGTTGCTACATTCATTATAAAACAACTACCATTGTAATGAACGAATGTTCTTATTAATGAAAAAATATTCCGCTTTTAGTTCGTTCTCCTTTAATTATGTTTAATAATATAATTTAACCCTTGGGTGACTTTAGAAGAGAAAATCAGAGGTCACTAGCGGTAATATCCATCGTTGTATAATAGAGGTGTTATAAATTTTTACATACTACGAGTTCATGTGTTTTACTTGCTTGTCAAGTAATAGAAATATGAGGGTTTTGAATGAATTTTCTAGTCTAAACAAACAAGGAATGTAAAGCAGATTGACTAAAGTTGAGTTGTAAATTTATGAGAGAAATATATTCAACTAGTTAACATCCATTATGATATTGTTTTGCTGATCATTGATTCTCTTGATTCCCCTTTCACCTTAACTAATCTATCGTGGATTTGTAATCCAAATTTTAGCTTTAGTTACAGTTCGACCGGATCTAAGAACCCTAATCATCAAGTAGCCTAGGAGACGTCCTAAAGTCAACTTGACAACATCTTTATGATTCAAGTGTTGATAGAAACAACTATCCAAAGCAACCAGACGTCTAGATAAATTGTGATTGACTTTTCTTGTTTAACCAACTAGCTAGTCCAACCGATCCTAATTTGATTAAAGTTTTACTCTTGATCCAATTAATATCAACCGATAATTAACAAGATGCAGTTGTAATTTAACCTAGAAATTCAATTAGGTGATAAAGCTAATAAACCCCTAGATTAGATTTATTTAGTTAAGCATAGAGAAATCAAACTAGTCAAGGTCATTGGGAATCAATCAAATCTCACAACTCATGAAAATCACAACTTCAATCAACCAGTCAAACAAAAGAGATTTAACAAGACATAATTAAATTAATGCAAACTTACATATTTGGTTCAAAGATATCCTCTTGAGAAAAATCTCTAGGATAAACCCTAGTCTCCAAATTACAATTATCTATATTTCAAGATAAGGGAGAAACTAGGAGTTTAAATTATCTCAAAGCAACTAAAGATAGAAAGAAAAATATCTCTAAGCCACATAAAAGATATACCCAAAAATACACAAAACAAGCCCGATCACGAAGCCCAATAATCAGCCCAAGTCTCTCGCGGCTACTCCTCATGGCGCGGTCTGGTCCATGATGACGCGACCGTGTCTTCCTTCCCAACCCGCGTCATGGCTTAGTAACTTCAACTTCACTCGGTCTTCTCAGTCTTAGCCTTATAATCTTCATTTGCACCACTTTTTATCTCCACCTTGATCATCAAACATCCATCATAGTCCGCTAAGCTCCGTCCCATCCACACTTGTTTACCTAAAGATTTGCAAAACCGAACAAAACATGCGCAAAACCCGAATTTCCTAGAAAACCTAAGAACTAGACTAAACTAAGTTAAAGTCATGCAAAATAAACATAAATATGCATCTTAGTTACTACCTAAATGCAAGCTATCAAGAGACTAGAAAAAAAGATATTTTATTTAGCAACTTAGTTTCAAAAAAATCATCACAAAAAAATAACTATATACCCAATATACATGATTGTTAATTGGTGAGATAACCCTTTAATAAATCAAAGGTATAATGTAATTGTTCATTGTTTGTAAAAATTTCTCCAATTTTTCAAAAATGATCTTAATACATGTATATTATTTTCAGATGAGATTATCAACTATTAAGCCTAATTGGGAAAGAATTAATGGTTTGCAAAATATGATAGAGGAAGTAAAAAATTGTCCAATAGTTTAGTGCACAACCGTAGATTGTCGGATTAAAAAAATTCAAAAGCCCTAAGAATATTTTTATCGAAAATATGAAGACCAAGGGGGGCAAGAGATTTTTTTATAAGATGTCATTTTAGTAAATCGTTATTTTACTAAACCTTGTGTTTATTTTATTTCTTTTTTGTAGATGATCATTGCATAATCTTTCCTAATTTATCGACTTTAGCGTGATGTTTATTATATCCAAAATAAGGGTAGTTGAACGAACTTTTCTAAACAATAAGTTTTTTATGGTTCTTCAGCAGAATTCAAAGGTCCGATATCAAGAAAAAAATGTCAACTATCACAATAGTATGAAGGATATTACTATAAAAGTTAATTAACCATCTAATTTCATTGATGGATCTCTAGTAAAATAATTTTTACACGGTTCAAATGTATATTTTTATAATTAAATATTTAGTATAATATTCTCAATATCAACTACGTGTTTTATAATTTTATTTCAAGTTAAAGCGTCATTTGTATGCACTCAATAAAAAAGTGAAAGGATTACAAAAATATGATGAACTCAATAAAGATTAATCCTCTAGTTGAGGTATTTGTGTAAATAATTAAATGAAAACAAAGTTAAAGAAAGACGATGTTTATCATAATAAAATTTGTGTGTATGTAACTAAAAGATACTTTCTATATTAACAAGTTGTGTTATTATCATCCGAAAGTCCTACTACGGTTGATAATCTACTCCGGTTTAAATGTACATATTTAGTTTAATATTCTAATTATCAACCAAGTACTTTATAATACTTTTTATAATTTTTATTTTAGGTTAAATCATCATTTGTATGCAATCAATGGAAAAAAGTAAGGAAAGATATGATGGGTGCAATAAAGATTAATCCTCTATTTGGGGTATTTGCGTAGATGATCAAATCAAAGTACATTTAAGAAAATATAAGGTTTATTATGATCACGTAAGAAAAAAAAATTACGCAACCTTGATATTAGTTTATGGAAATAGTGACGAGGAATGTGACATTTGGTATGTTCAAAGTAGCTGAGGAAGGAATGGAACATGAATGAGATAGATAGGATTGTAAGAGATTCAATTATTCAAATATGTGTGATATTGAAGTGTTGGTCTATTATCTTGTAGTGTTTGACACAAAAGGTACATTTTTCCTCTCATAAATTTCAATGTCTAAGATTTAGCTGAAAATTTTATAAACTCGTATCTTTCTTTAGAAACGGCAAGCAAAGTTGAATAATTGATAATTCGTATTGGTTTTCACTCAATGGAGGATGTAGCTGGGTTTTCACCTCAAAGACCCGGACAAAATTTTCTAAAATAAAGGCAGGTGGACTGAATTCTCAAAACAACAAGTATTCGAGGGTTCTTGAACAAAATTCAAATGTTCAGAATTAAGAAAAAAATGTCAACTATCTCAATAGTGGGATATATATCTCTATAGAAGGTAATTATCCATCTAATTTCATTGATGCTTCTCTACTTAAATAATTTTTGGATGGCTCAAAAGGTATATTTTTATAATTAAATATCGAGTATAATATTCTCAATATTAATCAAAATGTTGTATAATATTGTTTTATAATTTTTATTTCAAATTAAATTATCATTTATGTGCACTCTATATAAAAAGTGAAAAGATTACAAGATACGATGAGTTCATTGAAAATTAACCATCTAGTTAATGTATCTCTAGTTAATGTATTTGTATCGTAATCAAATGAAAAAGTAATTTAAAGAAATATGATACTTATTATAATTATGTTGAGAGAAAAATAAATCACACAGTTATGATATTAAGTTATGAAACTACTTTATTATAATTACATTTGTATACATATAGCTAAAACATGCTTTGCTACATTGTCAAGTTGTGTTATTATCATTTGAAGGTGATACTCCGGTTGATAGCCTACTCCGTTTAAAATATACATTTTAGTAACTAAACTAGTATAATTCCCGTGTCCTGCACGGGATTAGCATAAAAATTAAGCAAAATTATTAGAAAAAAATCTCAAATTAAAGACTTATTAGGAAATAATCTTTTCAGATTAATAATTTTCATAGTTATTAAGAATAATAAGTATTTAATTATCTCTAACTTTATATTATCTCTAATTATTTTTTCAAATTAGCCATTTTTAATTAGAGGTAGGAAAACAAAATCAATTATTTAGATACATAGATTGTATCTTAATAATTATTTATTATTTAAAGTCTATAATACAATTGATTCAACAATAACCCATCAAATAACATAACATTATTTATGTAAAGTTAAATTATCATATGATAAAACGTGTATGCATAATTTATATAGAATATAATTAATTCTATAACTCTCAAATTAGGTATATTCAAACAATTTATATAAGAATTTAGTTAAGGATTTGACTTACCACCAAAGCTAATTATATAAATATAAAAATTGTTTATAGAAATCTAAAATTATATGTACAATATTACATTGTCACAAATAATATGCATAAAGATTAATATAAAGTGTAAAATTTAAATAATGTTAAAAAATTTAATTAATAAACTAATACAGTAATACTTCAATATAAATATTTAGCATTACATATCCACAAAAGTTTATATATAATATTATATATATATATAATGTGGAGTTTGGTTCAAATGAAACAAACTCTTATCCTAAAACGAACTCTTATCCTAAAACGAATGCACTTTTTGTAGTTAGTAGTGCACTTTTCATACTTCAGAGTGCACTTTTTCGCATTTGTACTTTTCGTACTTTTTAGTGCACTTTTCAAATTTTTTTAGTTCACTTTTTCGTAATGCACTTTTTGTATTTTTCAATGCACTTTTATAAGAAAAGTGCATTACTGACTATGAAAAGTACATTCGTTTTAGGATAAGAGTTCGTTTTAGGATAAAAGTTTGTTTCATTTGAACCAAACTCTATATATGTGTGTGTTAGTGAACTATTGTCTTATACTCTTATATAATTACATTACACAAATAGCTTAAGCAAAATACAATATTAGCCTTCACATAAGTTATTTATTCTCTTATATATTTATTTATTTCCTAAAATATGTAAATTATTCATTCCCTAAAAAATGTGATCTATCAAAATTATAATTTAATGTTAGTAAATGATAATAATAATTTTGCAATAAATTCTAGATATAAAACGAAGAGATAAAACTAATCATTCCCTAAAAAAATGTGATCTATCAAGCTCAAAATTTAATGTTAATAAACAATAATAATTTGACAATAAATTTTAGATATAAAACGAAGAGATAATACCAAATCAAAAGTGAATGATCCTTTTGATAACTAACAAAATCTACAACGGAATAATTAATCGTTTTAAAGATTAAATTTTAAATTCATTACGTTAATATTTGTTATGGTTTGAAGATTTGCTAGCTTTTCTATAAATTTTAAATTCATTTTGTAGACCATGATCGATCGACTTAAGATTTGAGTTTCTCTATTGTATGCGTGGATTATCAAGAGAGATCAACAACAACAAAGGTGAAGGAGAAAGATATAGACAGAGAGTTCATAAAGTAAAAATTAATCAATCTTGAAACCCAAAGTATGGTGAAAGGGCTTCAAACTATAACTAATAGTTTGAACCGGAGAAGATCGGAAGAATAAATAAACTAATTGGAAAAAAATTGTGAACAATTTGAATTCGTGGGGTGTAATAGATGGAAAAAAATTAAACTGATATTTTTTTTTAATTTAAAATCTACGTAATAGAACAATAATTTTGAAGAATATATAGATTGTTTAGGATTGATGAATTGTAATATCTAGTCATCTTATTTGAAAAAAAATAAATGAAGTGTAATAAGCATCCATTAACGAAATTGCGACATTTGGCGAAATCCTATGTGATGAAATGTGGGAGTGCCATGTGTAAAAATCCTATGTGGCACAATGAGAAGGCTAGAAAGCTTAGTGGTTTTAGTTATATAGCTAGATATTTAGTGTAATATTCCAAACATCAACCATGTGTTATATAATATATTTTTATAATAATTTTTATTTAATGTTCTATCATTTATATGCACTCAATAGAAAAAATAAAGATATTACAAGATATCATGAATTCAATGAAGATTAACTCTTTATTTGAGGGTATTTGTGTAGATGATCAAATCAAAACACATTTAAAGAAAGAAGAGATTTATAATGCTCATGATAAGAAAAAAAGAAATCATGTAGTCTTGATATTAGGTTATGAAACTAATGTTGATAAGTACAGATGTCAAAAGCTGACCAAACCCGCCAATCCGACCTGAACTGCCCGATAATTTTAGGGTTAAAGACCCGAAAATTTGAACCCGAAACCCGAAATCAACCGAACCCGATAGAACTCGAAACCCGTTGGGTTGACCGTTATATAATTTTTATTTTTTTTGAAAATAATAATATATTTTATTATTAAAATAAATAAAAATAATATATTATAATTAAATATTATTATTTAATTGAAATTTGATTTTAATAATCATAAAAAAGAGAATATTTTAGACCCGTTGGTCAACCCGACCTAACCGAAAACCCGCTACAACCCGACCCGATTGACCCGTGACCCATAACGAAACCGAACCCGATTTAACCCGAACCCGAACACGCCCGATCCGACCCGATTGACAGGTCTATTGATAAGTGATAAAAATAACTTTTGGTATGTTCAAAGTAGTTGGGGAAATAATGGAGCATGAATGAAATGGGCAAGATTGCGAGAGATTTAATTATTCAAATTCGTGTAATACTGAAGTGTTGACCTATTATCTCGTATCGAAGTTGAAGAATTAGCTTTTACTCAACGGAGGATGCATTTGGGAATGCATGGTTTATCTCATTATCAATGTTGTCTTCATAAACCTCAATGGTCCGGACATAATTTTCTAAAAAAAAGGAAAAAAATGTACAAAATTTTCTAAATAACAAGATTTAGATGGTTCTTCAACGAAATTTAAAGGTTCATAATCAAGAAAAAAATATCAACTATCTCAATAGTGGGATAGATATCATTACAAAAGCGAATTATTCATCTAATTTCATTAATGGTTTTCTAATTAAATAATTTTGGGACAATTCAAAGATATGTTTTTATAATTAAATATTTAGTATAACATTTTTAATATTAACTAAGTATTTATAATATTATTTTATAGTATTTATTTCAAGTTATACCACCATTTGTGTGCACTTAACAGAAAAAGTGAAGAGATGAGAAGAAATGATGAATTTATTGAAAATTAACCCTCTAGTCGGAGTATTTGTGTGGATAATCAAATGAAAGTAAATTTAAAGAAATACGATGTTTATTTTAATCACATTTGTGTGCATTTACCTAAACAAGATTTGCTACATTGACAAGCTGTGTTTTTATCATTCTAAGGCCCTGCTCCTACTGATAATTTACTATGGTTCAAATGTATATTTTTAGTAACTAAATATTTAGTTTAATATTCCAAATATCAACCAAGTGTTTTGTAACATTTTTTATATTTATTATTTTAGGTTAAACTACCATTTTTGTGCACTCAATGGAGAAAAGTGAAGTGATTACAAGATATGATGGATGCAGTGAAGATTAATCCTCTACTTGAGGGTATTTGTGTAGATGATCAAATGAAAGCACATTTAATGAAAGAAGAGATTTATTATAATCAGGGGCGTAACCAGGAATTTGATACATAGTGGAGTAAATTTTTCTGGGTCAAATTCCAGGTTACAAGAAAAAAAAATAGGTAGAATCGATAGAAGCCACACATCATTTTATTTCATATTTTTCCCTAGTCAATTATATATAATATGAAATTATAGAGTTATAATAATATAAATTATTAAAGGATTGATCATGGGTGGGTCAATTAAAACCCAAATATTAAAATGAATCGATTGACCCGAACCAAAATTAATATTGTTTTGGTTTTCGGTTTGAATTTTCCCAATTTAAATTTTGATTCGGTTTAAATTTTCCAAAAAAGATAACATTCTATCATCTTAAACCAATAAAATTGAAATCAAGCAAACCAATCTAAATATGCTCAACTCAGACCCCGTTTGTTTTTATACCCCTGATACAGAGAATGTGGGTAGGAATGAGTCAAATCCATACCAATGTTTGTTTTAACTAAAGGATGAGAATGAGTGATTCCCATATTAGCAAAATACACTAGATTTCATACCCATCCCAAAATCACGGTATGAGTGATTTCTATTACAACCCGATATCTCATTCCAACTTGATTTTAGGTATAGAAACAAACGAGACCTCCATTTTCTATTTATATTTTAAAAAAAATTATTTAAAAAAAATTGAGTGGGAGCTGTAGCTCCCACCCGTCCCAACATAGCTTCGCCAGTGATTATAATCATGCTGAATGAAAAAATAAATTATGTAATTCTGATATTAAGTTATGGAACTAGTGACGAGGAAGGTGACTTTTAGTATGTTCATTGTAGCATAGAAACGAATGGAGCATTAATGTGATATGAAATATTGCAAGTGATTCAATTATTTACATATGTGTAATATTGAAGTGTTGGCCTATTGTCCCGTATTGATTGGCACGAGAGGTACATTGTTCCTCTCTTAAATTTTAATTTCTAGAATTTAGCTAAATTTTTTATAAACTCGTGACTTTCTTTAAAAACGACAAGCGAATTTGAAGAAGAGCTGGTAGTTCACATTGGTTTTTACCCAATGAAGGATACAACTGGGGTTGCACGCTCTGCCTCATTGTCGATAATTACTTTCCAAACCTCAATGACCCAAAAGGAGTCACATGTGTCTCTGATTATTTTGCCCCTAGCATTGGAAATTAGGTGCAACATGTACAAGAATTCCATGACTTGTTTACCTCAAAGGATATTGTTTGTGTGTGTTATTTGTTCAAATATGATTTGCCTTAATCTTCAAATGTGTGGCTCATCTTATCTCATAAGTGATTTTGTGTACCCCTAAGGTTGATTAAGAGAATTAAAATAAAATTTTCGACAAATGTATTCAACACTCTTGGAATCTACATCCAACAATAACCTAGTGTTAACCCGCCTTAAATTGGGTATGGGGAGGCAAGATGTACACATCTCTTATTTCAATCTAAAATCAAGAGGGTGTATGCGAATAACTTAAAAATCGAGTGCAAAGAAAAAGAAGGAACGAAAAGACGTGAAAGGACACAAAAATCAAGGCTCTCCCTAACTCCCCAAACCACTATCGCTCATCCACTATAATCTTATCCCTCCAATGATCCTTGGACTTGGCCAAATCTACTTAAATATCCAAAAGATTGAGATGTTGCTTAGTAACCTTGTTTTAGCTTTTCTTCGGTCTACCTTTTCCCTTGCAAAAAATACTAAAAATCAAAACTCACACGCCTTCATACTGATGACGAACTTTTAATTACAGATACGAGCTAGGTTGCAAGTTGTTTTCTCAAAATTTACCAGTACTTGGATCGATTCGTAACTTGTAAATCCAATTATGGGTCGGGCAGGATTGAACTGTTGTGCCACCCTACAAAAAAGAATGAAGAAATTTGAGAACCCCACATCGATATTATTAAAAAAGGATTAGTTTTTAAATTTTGAACTAAAACTAGAGTTCTAATAAATACTGTTGAAATATTATGGTTGTTACGGGTCGACCCATAACTCAACGGGTCAACGCGTAATCACAAATAAAATTGACTTGTTACTAGACCCATAAATTACGGGGCATGCCGATTTATGGGTCATCGGGTCATTTGTACCACCATAGCAAATTATATGGTGGTGGTAGGTGGAAGTGATATTGGTGGGAGAGGCCTAAACCGTGAAAACGGAATTGTGGGAGAGCAATACAAGCGTCGTGCTGCTAGGTGGTGGTAGAGGTGGTTGTTGTTGCGGGAGCGGGGGCATTGGTAGTTGAGGTAGTGGCGATGGCGATCGTGGTTACACTACAAAAAAAAATGACTTTGGGCGACATTAAGAAATTATCAGATATGAATACTTCTCCTTTCAGTTGGTTTTGGGTACATGTCCTTGGATTTGCACTCAAATTCCTATGTGCTTCTAATGCTTGCGTTTTTGCATTGAATCTGGGTAAGTTTTATGATTTTGATGGGTATGTTTTTCTTGGCATTGACTTTGTTTTGTGTCCATGAGTTCAATTTGATGTATCTAGTCCTAGATGCTAAATTGTACGTGGGTGCTTCAATTCCCTGGTGTGAAATTACATATGAGTGTCTATTGGTTTTCTATCTTCTTTGTGGATCGTTTGCCGCTCATGATCTTGATCTGGAGTGGCTTTATCAATTTAACTTTTGTTGGTGTCATTGCAAACAAAGTTGTTTTTAACACTTGCTACTTCACAATTTAATGTTCCAATTTTACAATTTTCGGTAATGGTAGTTTACTTTTTAGGGTAATGGTAGTTTACTTTTTACAATTTTCGGTAATGGTAGTTTACTTTTTACTAAGGCAAAACTTCACAAATGTTCAACACTAACCGAATTTTACATTAAATATGTATGAGCATCTGGTCGGAAGCATCATATGAAAAAATTAGTAGTTTGTTTTAGTCTTATTGAATCAGCTAAGTTGGTTGTAGTTAATAGTTATGGAAATGCAACGATTCTTTGTGTATCTCTTTTATGGTCCGAGTCGGGACATATATAAGAACCTTATTTTGAAAAGATTTTACTAATTTTATTTATTTAGGAATTTTATTTTATTTTTCTAAGGATTTATGACTTTCCTTTTAGTTTCCAATCGAATGTTTCTTATCCTATGCCATAAGAAAGACCGATATATTAATACCACAATTTTTATTAAAAAAATGACCTATTTTTTCCTCTTAAAAAAATAATTGGATATACGTAAATAGAATAGTATTTTTTTGAAACATGTAAGAATTCAGAATACCAAACATGATTTGTAGTTCGAGAGACCGTTAAAAAAAGGGCAGCCGAGAACGGCTAAGTGGGTCAACAAAGAAACCACCCCTAGACAAGCAGAACCAACTAATGGGAGTACAAATCCTCCAAAAGAAGAGCAAAATGAGATCGGAATCGAGGTGAGTAAAGCACTAAAAAAAGTGTCGCTGACAAACAGGTCAACCCATCCTCGGGTGCGCCAAATGAATAACTAACGTTCCCTCCACTAAGATGAAAGATTTTCAGCAGCCTCAGAGCACCAAGTGACATATAGCCTAGTACAACTTGGTCTGATACTTATCGACCACAACTCCAACTCTTCAAAAAATTAGTACGCAAATTAAGCACGAGCCATCTTACAAAAGAAAATTTTAATCTCACACCGCAAGTAAAAAATACTTACAAGACAAGTAAATTAAATTTGCAATGCAAGAAGCCATACTTATAACACAAATAAAATCAAATATTGCCCCTACTTCCGAACCTGTGGAGCCAAGTAATTTCGGATTTACAGGCAAAGTAGATTGAATTTACACCCTTCTATTCTCCTTTCTCCTTTTTCTTGGTTGCTTATATAAATAGTATTGTAATTTGACATTTGTTACTAGTGGTCTTTTCCTTACCATTTTTAACCTAAACTTAACCGACCTCTTCATTAGAAAAAGAGGAACAGAAAAAGGAGACGACTTCTTCTGTCCATTGAGATCTTACACGATCTCCATTTACAAACAAAACAGTGTAAAAGATTACAGACTCAACAGGGTATCTATAACCAGCTTCGTAGCAGAAGAAATTTAGACAACAAGAAGATGAAGCAGCAGCATTTAGAAAGGGGTAGTAGGATAGTGGAACTCCAAACCCTTACATGATCATCCAACCAAATTAAATCCCCCAAATATTATAATCAGTCTTCTTCACCAACCTCATAATTGCGCCCATAATTTCTGAATCATTTGAACGTTTCAACCGGTGAAAGGTGCCATTGCTGTTGCTGTCGGAGAAACTTCCCCTTCCATCATCCAACTCCCTCCAACTCTTTCAGTTGACCTCTCAAAATCAATTCCCGTTGCGTCTTTGACCTCATTTGAAGCAAAAGCTGCCCCCTTTTCCTCTCTCGTGCTATATGGATTTTCTTCAATTTAGGGCTAAGTGGAATCGGGTGTGTGGTGGAAATGGCCTATGCTAGCTGTGATTTCGGCTTCGGATGGTTGAATTCCCCCATGGGCGTAGTATCCAGAAACGCGAAGTTTATGTTATTGGGGAGGAGGAGCGGATTATTAGGGTTTGTGTTCAGGATTTTGATTGGGTTGTCGCTTACCTGCTTGCTTTTTCAGCCGGTTGTTAGCTTGCGGCCTTTGAGAGAGCGAGCTCGATCATCCTGGGGCGATGAGGTTACGTATATCCAAACTTGATTCCTTATCTTGTTTTTGAAATTTAGGTTTCTCCATGATTGGGCCTAAGAGCTGTTCCTATGGGGCATATCAATACGTCTTGTACTCCTGTTCTTCAAACCCTTCTCTCTTTCGTCTGATTACTATATTATAGTGCACAACAGGTTACGAATTTAAGTGTGAACTTTGTCTTTTGCTCTGCTGCAATCTATGATCCTTAGCTGTGATGTACTGCTGTTCATGCATATCGTAGCATGAAATCTGGATTGAATAGGTGTTAAGTGCAATAAATTAAACTTTGGTAGCTATCGCATTATCATGTTATTGAAAGCACATACAGGGAAAGGAAAGAGGAAAGTTGGTGGTTTCTTTTTGGTAGTACTTATGTCTTCAGCATGATACTTATCAGAGTGAAGGATTTGACGTTCTAATGAGATGGCAAGATGATGCTTTGCTTATAAACCATCTTGAAGTTGCAGCAATTTGATTATGGGTAGACATGATTTTTCTCACTTGTTGAAATTGCTTATTGCAGTGGCTTTTTGTTCGGAAAGACGATGGTGATCTGGGTTCTTTTTCTGATTGGAATATAACAGGAACCTATAAAGGTTTGTAATTTTAAAGATGCAGAATCCTGATGCGCAACTTATTAGATCATTGAATTTTTTTATGCTGCTTTTTTCAGCTTAATAAATATTTATTGAAACTCTTGGTTATGTTAAACAGGACCAAGAGGAGAAATTATTAGAATCTAAGAATTCAGGACAATGAAAGAAATTGCAGGCTGAAACTTGCCAAATGTGCTTATGAATATAATGCTATTTTGAATCATATTTATAGGTAATTGTGACATGTGACCTTTTTTTCAATTTCACCAATCATAAATGAGTACACATTCTAACAATAATCATTCAGATCAGTAAGCTATTCTACTGGCAAACTTTAGCACTATACTCTAAGGATAAGGAAATATTATTTAGATATATTAGAATCTAGAAGTGTAATATGTTTGAAGGGTTATTGAAGAAGTTTCATTAACTTCCACTTCTGGCAACCATCTGGCCACATGAGGCAGATGGGGTCCTCCATTTTCTGGGACTATCTGTACAAAACTATTTTTTTTTTCGAGGACAATGCTCATGAGTATGTAAGTTATATACTTATTCTAAGAACAGCCAATGAAGATTTGTTTAGATTGAGAATTTACCTGGTTGAGACCAAAATGACATTGTTTTGTTGATGTACATTTAAATTCATATTTTCAACTACTAAAGCTCGAAATTCTTAGTTATTTTTTCAAAAGCCGGATAACTTTGAGATATATACTACTAATTACTAAAACCTTAGATACCTTAATGATGGCGAAACCTTAACACACTTAGCTTATATCCTTTCTTTAATGTATTAACATTTACCGCCTACACAAGTACTTACAGTCAGAATGTTTTCTTTAACTAGGGATGTTGACCTAGTCAAAGTCTTAGAAGTACTGAAGTGCACATGCCGAGTATTGACCCAAGTTTTAATATCTACTTTGGTTCTTTTGTCTCAAGTACATTTTCTAAAATGCAGGTAATTGGAGATTTCAGGATTCATCAAACAATTCCTCAAAGTTCCCTTACTTTAAGAAATCCAGTGGCAACTCTATCCTTGAGTTGTTCAGCTCTCCGACAAAGATAGCTGGTGTACATTATGTGCAGGTAGAAAATCTGCATCTAAAAATCTATATTTTGCATTGTCATTCATTTTTCTTATGGACGTATTCTCTTTTTCTTGGTGGAATTATGGACATATTCTCTACCATGTAATGAATGTCACTGGGCACATCCTGTATCTTGTGAACAGTAGAGTAATGAAAACTGAGAAAGCTCTATCCATGGATGTATATCTTACGCACAGGATTTGATCTATGTATTCTCTTGTTGATTTTCTGCCTCTTGCTGAACTGTCTAATGTGTCATTAGTGTCTGTAGCTGATATAGCTTAGGGATAAAGGTCATTGAAGATAGATTGGGACTGAATAATGAATATTGACTTGTATGTAGAGATATTTCTCATGAAAAAAACGTTAAACA
Source organism: Fallopia convolvulus (assembly GCA_964016875.1). NCBI lineage: Eukaryota > Viridiplantae > Streptophyta > Magnoliopsida > Caryophyllales > Polygonaceae > Fallopia > Fallopia convolvulus. The sequence goes on from OZ024719.1 coordinate 4,338,100, forward strand.
ACATGTTTTGGTGCACTACATGCAATTATTCATTATTTCAGCCCATTTTAGCACTCATTTTTATCAATTTTATACTTTTAATATTTTCTTGTTGTATGTCCTCGACCTTTATATTTTCTTTTGATAACTTTCCTGCTCCTGATTTTCCTTGTGCAAATATTACATCAATGCAGGGTGTAATTATCTTCCATGATGTATTTGATGAACAAGAAGAAGTTAGTGGTGCTCAAATCCGGGTTGAAGGTGTATACATATGGCCTTTTAGGCAGCTCCGATTGGTAGCTAACAGGTACTCTTTCCCTAGATAAATTTTAATTTGTTTGCATTTCATTTATATCTTTGCAAAGGTATCTCATCAATTAATTTTTTTGCTATTAATTATGTGAATGACACCTTGTGCAGTGGGAAAGAGGGAGAGACAGGCCTAGATGATGATTATTTTTTATCAAATCCTTATCACATGGTAACTTTATTTCTTACACCTTCTGTCTCATGAAAAATATATCATTGTTACTGGATGTTTTCTTGCCCATTTAAGGAATTTGAATCGTAAATTAAAGGTGTTATGAGACAGATGATTATTTTGCATATATAATTTTTGGTATGTGGGATCCAGATATCAAAGTCTTGGAAAAATGATGTGTTTCAAAAACATTCCTTACTGGGAGGAATCTCTCTTGACGAGTCAACACATTATTTACTGAAATTTCCAAGTGCATACTAATTTGGCAAAGTTGCATTTCTTTTATGCCATTGTGCAGCTGGGAGCTTTCTCATCACAAGTGTTCCTAGATTCTCCTCGGGACAAAACTTGGAAGAAGAAACACAGTAATGTCTTTATTGACTTCTATAATTAAGAATTTATCTTGCTGTCATTGTGGTGATCCTAATATTATGCTATTACTGTGCAGCACCGATCTATGATATGGAAAAACATTGTAACATTGAAATTGCAGCTCGAGTTTCACGTGTTGCATCATTAAGAAACGGTATATGTTTGTTGCTTCATTACTTTTTTTCTGAAAAAAAGTTTTGAAGACGCAAAGATTTATATTGCCCTTTCAAAGAAGTATAATATGTTTTAAAAAATGATGTTAAAGTTTCCTTGCAGTTTTATTTAGAAAATTTTTCTAAATAGCTAGTTTTCCTTAAATTTGTGGCTATCATTGTGGATAGCAGTAGCATAACTTTTATTCTTGTTACCTGGTGGTAGATGTAGAGCGTGACCGATATCACATAGAAGGATCTTTGGAATCTCCTTCTGCAGATGATGATGGTGACTGCTTTTCGCCGTTACTCCTAAATGGTACATCTGTTGATGTTGAGGCTTATTATAACAAAGCGGTTAATTACACCCTGATGGTCACCTTTGTATCCTTTTTTTATTATTAGACTTAGATGCATCCGTAGTTGTGTTATTCATAAATGGCATGGAATGAATTCCTTGACATGACCCACTAGATCTCTTTCCTTCAAGTTCTTTGCTTGATTCGACAAATGGAGCATGGCAACACGCAGTCTGTAAGAACAACCTGCTTTCAAATTTCAACAGTAATCAATATTTATTTGTTTTACAACTTTAAACTTTTTTATTTGATCATTATTTTTAGGGAGCTGCCAAAGTTTCTATATTGATGATTGGTCAGCAAGCTATCATGGATGCTTATCTTTGCCTTCTTCATTTGACCGCTGGGATTCTTGTTGGTATGCAGTATGCTTGAGAAATATTGCTAAAATTTCAAGCTTTATGACAACTTCTCATTTTGTTCATCTGTGTTAGTTGAAACGACAAGTGTTTGCCCTCTGGGTTATTTGTATGCAGAGTCGTTGTTTAATGCATTTGCAACCGCTGCCTTCTTCAAATTCGTTGTCTTCTCAATATTTGAGATGCGGTATCTTTTGGCTATTTGGAAGGCTAATAGGCCTGCTAGTAGTAGTGACGGTTGGGAAGCCATGAGACGGGAACTTTCAGTTCTTTATAGCCGTTTCTGTGAGTATTCTACTTTCTTCCAATAAAAATTTCCTTTTTATTAGATTTGTGACTCTTTGTAACTTTTTCTGCAGATGGTATCCTGTTGGGTGGAATTCTGGTCATGTATGAGTTCCATAACTTCCTAAGACCCATCCTTCTTCTCATGTACTCATTTTGGATCCCTCAAATAGTTACTAATGTTATTCGTGATTCAAGAAAGCCGTTGCACCCCCATTACATCTTAGGAATAACCATCACTCGACTAGCCATCCCATTTTACGTCTTTGGTTGCCCCCACAATTTCATGCGTGTTCAGCCCGACAAAACCTGGTGCATATGTTTGGCTGTATTCTTGGGCACTCAAACTCTGATCTTGCTTCTACAACATTACTTTGGGTCACGATGCTTTATTCCTCGCCGGGTACCTCTAAATTCTCTACTCTTTTTTTTCTTTTTACTTTGGGTAAATCTTATGAGACCAACCATAATATAGGTCACTTTGCATAAATCTTTTATTTAACCATCCATTATTTTTACTTTTATGAGCAATTCAAGTCATACCTGTTATAGGGTTATAAAATTGCTAAGAAAAAAGCTTAAAATGTTCCCTGTGGTTTTTTTTGTATACCTTTTTTGCATTAGATACTGAATTGATGTTGATTTTGTGCAGATTCTTCCTGAGAAGTACAGCTACTACAGACGATTCGATCAGGGTTCAGCTCCCTCATCAGATTGCGTCATTTGCATGACTGCAATTGATCTCTCCCAACGCTCAAACGATTGCATGGTTATCAATCAATTCTCTCTGTTGTCAATCTCGTTATGGATTTAATTTATGTACCAAGTGCTGTGATGCTAACTCAGGATTGTTCTTTTCGTACAGGTGACGCCATGTGATCATTTCTTCCATTCCGGTTGCTTACAGAGATGGATGGATGTAAAGATGGAGTGCCCTACGTGTCGAAGACCTCTTCCACCGGCCTAACAGCATCCTTAATGTATAGTTTTGTAGCACCAGCTGATATGTACCATGGAAAAGCTTAGGTTAGCTTTCTTTTTTCCTGGAAGATGAGAAAGTTTTTGTTATCAGTCCCCCTGCAGAATGCATATACCCAGAAGGACAGTCCAGCTCACATGGCGCCTGTAGCATTGTTAAATATCCCATGAAGACATTGTTAAATGCTAGCAAAGATGTGGAGGAGAGTATTGAAGATAGTCGCCTAATTTAGCTGGTTGTTCAAACATTGATTTAGTATTGTACCACTGAAGATCAAATAAGAGAACAAGTTTCATTCTTTTTCTAGGTGCAAAAACTGGTACATATATACTGATATACGTAACAAAAATTATACAGCAACTTCCAAGTTCAAATACATGCCATTTATCCTGACAAGTGTTGTGGATATAACAATATCATTACTTGCAAGGTTATTATCAAGAATTTTTCTAACATGTGCCACGGATACACACTAATATGCCATAATTAGTATGTATGGGCACACATTAGCCAAACCCCATTATAAAAATATTCGATTTTTCTATCTGCTGGTCGGAAAATTCTGTTTCTGTTGGTATGTTTTTCAATGCCAGATAGCAAAATGCATGCAGAGGATAACTGTAGAAGAAAGTGCAAATTTTGGATCAACAAAATCTAAAACATTAACTAATCAGCTAAAAGTTGTTTTCATATTATTGTCAAGCCCATACAAAGGGTCATTGCAAACTAAAAGAAACGAAGTTCTTAGCCTTTAACAAGAATAACAATCCAAAATTTTCAGATTTCCTTCAATCTGACCTCAAATTCTCTTCCAACTGTCCCTAAACATTGGGAAAAAACTTACCAAAACAAAGCTCAAATTGTTCCGAACAAATTATTGTGAAGCAAAACAAAAAAGCACCATCCCAATTTTGATCGTCGTTATCAGTCATTAGCCGCCGCCGGATCCGTACTTCTTGCCCAAAACAATAACCTGAAGCTTGTCGTACCCAGCAAGGACTCCAGCGCCTGCAACTGCACGAAGGATGTTTGCCCCAGCACCCTTGAAGAGAGACTTGGCACCCTCGTTCTTGAGGATCTGGTTGAACGCGTCCAAGGAGCTCTTGTACTTGACGGCTTCTCCTGAGGTCATCATCATTCTTCTACGTACAGTGTCAATTGGGTAGGAAGCTAATCCAGCACCAATGGTGATTCCCCATCCAAGCAAGAAACTGGCAAGGAAACTATCCTGCAACTTCCAAGAACCAGAGTAACTACATTGCACAGAGTTGCTTGCTAGTTGCTCTTTGATTAATTAAATAATGGGTTTACCTGCATGTCTCCGGTCAACAATACTGGTTTGAGAGAGTCGTACATTCCAAAGTAGAGACCACGGTACACAATGATTCCAACACATGAGATGTTGAAACCACGGTAAAGCCCAGCAACACCGTCAGAGGCGATGGTCTTCTTGTAGACATCAATCAAACCATTGAACTGTCTGCCGCCACCACCCTTCTTTGCAGCCTTTGCATCGTTGGCCAGCCTTGTTCGGGCATAATCCAAGGAGTACACAAACAATAGAGATGAAGCACCAGCAGCACCACCAGATGCCAAGTTTCCAGCAAACCACTTCCAGTAGCCATCCCTGTCTTTCTTGAAGTTAAACAACCTCTTGAAGTAGTCCTTGAAGGCAAAGTTAAGAGCCTGAAACACACAAATAACAAGTATTTGAGACCAAAGAACAAGAAAAAAATCACCAATTCAACCAGAGACAACTGCTTTGATTTTCAAGAGATTTGGTTGATTTGTAACTTGTTACCAGCTTGTGAAGGTGGTAACCACCACATGCAATTTTATTATGATTTCTGAAACTACTCGTCAATATAATTCAAGACCTCCTCCACTAAAAACAACTGAAGCATAAAGACTACACTAGCCGTCAACAAATACAAGAATAAAATTGACACAACATAGTACTATTACTAATAAACTAGAAGTACCCACCTGAGTAGGGAAGTATCTGATGACGTTGGCAGTGTTTCCTCTCCACAGGGCAATCATACCTTCATCCTTCATTGTTCTGGCAAAACAATCACCAATACCCTTGTATGGTTCAGACAATCTGCCAGCTTTGATCATTTCATCCTGGTTCTGAATCAGGAGCTTGACACGCTCAATAGGAGCAGCAGCTGTCTTTGAAACAGCAGCTGAGACACCTCCCATGAGAAAATCAATCAAGAAGGCACTAGCACCTTTCTCGGTAGGAGCCTGCACCAGCACTGGAGACACAGGTGTTGCAAGTGAAGCAAGGCCATTCCCTTGGTATGCCGAAAAAACGGGGCTCTGCAGACCTCCATTTACATAAACATTGGAGGACCTTGAGTACAGGTTGGGTGAGAGCTGAGAAACAAGGTAGGATTGTCCAGACATCTTTTGAAAGATTGATGGATGCCTTGATCCATCAGCCATGTTTAGTCACCCAAACTGGTGACCTGCAATGATAACAAGGAAACAAGTTAGCAGGGATAAAAGGTTAAAAACATGGAGCTTGTCATGTTAGATGTGATATAAACTAAAGCATTCTACATATTAATCTTCACGAAAAAAAGGGGGAAAAAGCAGGTCAGTTAGCTAAGGATGGCCTAAAACAATCAAATCCGAGTAAAATATCTAATTACAGTGGTAAAAAACAGCCCCATTGATCAAATGGCTGAGAATCAACACTATTTCCATCAAACAGCATCCATCAACCAAGAAGTCAAACGGTTAAAAAGACTAATTTTTTACTCGTACATCATAATCATAGTTAAGGCGATAATAATTTTATCATTACGGATTAACTTGGCAATAATAGATCCTGAATGGAATTCAGCTGCCACAAATCGTTGTTTAAAGCCAAAATCTACTATGATCGGTAAAAACTAGTTTCCAAAAACGAGAACGTCAAATCCAAAATAAATGATCAACAGATGAGCAGGATACAAACACAAAACAGCAGTCGAAATCCGATACATGGGTATCCTACAACGATTCAGGATAATTGTTGATTGAAATGACAAAAATATAAGCACGAATGGTCAGATCTAGTTTTTCAGAGAAAAAATATAGAATTCGATCTCAAAAAATTGCAATCTACTACTCAAAAACAGCTCCATATCAGAAATGAATCAACAGAACACAAAATCAATCAGATTATTCACAAATCTAGCAAATTTTGAAACAGATCTCTCTAATTAGAATCAATCGCAGATCGGGTGAGAAATGAGAGAAAGCGGAAGAGTGATCTGACCAGTAGAAGTTGCAGAAGAGTTCTCCGCGAATCGTTGAGGAATGAGAAAGAATTTGAAGAAATGTTGAGCTGCTCGTATTGCTTTTTAAATAAAAACAATGGCGAGATCAGGGGGCTTAGGGTTTCAAGAAATGACTATCATGCCCTCGTGCATATCCATATATTCACGACTCTGCCATAGATCTCTTTCTCTCTCACCGTATTCGGATTCCTCTTTCAGAGGGCTTAGCAAATGAATTACCCGATCCGATTCGATCCGGTATATCGGATATCCGGAAAATTTTTTCCCTTAAAACCTCGATCTGTATCCGATCTGTTAATTGCCGGATATTCGGTGAGAAATATCCGTTTGGAACGGATATCCGGTAGCGGATATCCAAACTATCCGTTTTGAAAAAATATTATTACTATTTTTGATTTAGGCCCAATTAATATGAATGATTGACGGATATCGGAACCGGATATCCGTCGATCCGTTTAAATTTTAATTAAAAGTTTACACGGTTGAGGAGAATTGAACACTTGATAAGTTAAAATTTTACAAAGTACTCATTTAAACATCTATTCTACTTAGTATAATGTGTATTTTCTAAAAAATATAAATAATACCGGATATACCGGATATCCGTTTGCTTGAAAACCCCGATCCGTATCCGGTCCGAATATCCGGAAAAAAACCCTAGATCGGATCGGATACGGATAAAAAACTTTGTGATCCATTCGGATCCGGATATTTTCGGATCGGATAGACCGAATCGCAGATCGGATCAACGGATCGGGTATTTTTTGCTCACCCCTACTCTTTCTCCTTTCTAAAATACAGTACAAAATATACAGCAAGTTTTAAGGGCGCGTTTGGTGCCGAAAGACATTTTGAAATTCTTTTAAAAACACCACCTTTTTACATTTTAAGGTAATTATAACAAAAATGTCTTTATATATACATCAACTAAGGCTTTGTTTGGATCACACTTAATAATGCATTATAATGTAAATTTTATTGCATTAAATCTTGTATTCTAATGCGAAATAATGTATTATCGGGTACAATCTAAACATGCCCTAAACACATCCTAAAACTTGTTGGATCTCGGAGGGAGCTCAAGTAATGGTAATTTATTTTATCCAGCAAGTAATGGTAATTTACAAGTTGCAAAGTGAATTAAAGATGTTAGAAGATGTATATATCCTTCTAAAAAAAAAGATGTCATAAGATGTGCTCAAGATTCAATTGATACTACGAATCTGGAATTTATCATCAAAGATGGCTCCATAGTTAAGAAAAAAGACTTAGTCAAATTATGGTCGAGTTTACTCATAAAAATTGGCATCAATTCAATAAAAAAGTCAAATTATGGTTTCTACCAAAAAAGAAAAGTCAAATTATGGTCGAGTTTACTTATAAATCATATCTAGTGGGTATTAAAATCGTGATTCGATGATTTCAACATTTTTTAAAAGATCCATCGAATTCAATCCTAAAATCGCAATTTGCATAAACATGATCATTAGGCCATGTTTGGATCATCAATTTAATGTATTAAGTTGCATCAAACTATAAATTTAATATAACTTAATACATTATATTACGAGATCCAAGCATAGCTAAGTTATACTCCCTATGTTAGAAAATGCTTGTTGTTTTTAATTTACTTAATTTTCTTATTTAATAATACTTGTAAATTGTAATTTAATAAATTTTACCATAATTTTTCCCGATATTATTCTCACTTAAAAAAAGAATTAAAAAAATAAAAAATAAAAAATGAATGATCTTCACGAGATTATGAAGTACTTAAGTCGAATTATTTAACTTTGTAATTTTAAAGTCAAATCCTAAAACGAAATTATTTTTGAACGGAGAGAGTAGGATGTTTCATGTTTGAGTTATAATATGTACTCAATTGATAGTTAAAAAATATTAATCACATGATCTTGTCCATAGTCACTTGGATAAGAATTAGTGATAAAAGAAATTTTACATGATGCATGAAATTGTCAACTCACTCCACAAAAGAAAGAACAACACTAGTTTTAAACTTACTCAATTGAGAACGCTACCAATGACTAGGGATGGCAATGGATCTGGTATGGGTTGGTGGAGGATGATCCGTATCCATCTATTACTTAATTTGGGTGCATCCATTCGTCATCCGTCGGGTGATTCGGGTGGGTCGGGTCGTCCATGGATGATTGAAAAATACTAATTTATATAATAAAGGAAAAATGACTAAAAATAATCTCAAGTATCAACTTTCAACCAAAAATAATCTGATGTTTGAAGATCACTGTCAGCGATACGAACTATTGCAATATTAACCGAAAACGATCCGAACACATTTTCCGACGAGTTTTCCGGAGGAATCAATGATGTGGTGATCATATATATTTTAAACAAGCGTAAATATTAAGTTGTTATATCAGATTGTCGATTGCTACATCATGCATTCCTCCAGAAAACTCGTCGAAAAATGAGTTCGAATCATTTTTGGTTAATATTGAGATAGTTCGTATCGTTGGTAGTGATTTTCAAACATCGGATTATTTTTGGTTGAAAGTTGATACTTGGGATTATTTTGAGTCAATTTTCCTATAAAAAATGATGTGTATTTAGTATAATTTAACACATGTAATAAATTCTCGTTTGTATCACAAATAAGAAGAGATTCAAAATGCATAATTAATATTTAAATGTAAAGTTGGAGCAATAACCACAAATTAAAATTTAATATTACTAATTTTTATACATATCTAATATAATTATATATATAATTCAGGTGTATCGGGTCGGGTGATGGGTGAAGAGCCTTCATCCATACCCATCCATCACCCTACTTTATTCAGGTTTTCACCCGCTTTTTCGGGTCGGATGAGTCGGCCGGGTTTTCATCGGGTGCGGGTGAAATTCTCATGCCTACCAATGACTCCCGAAACTCTCTTCCAAAGTGAGGAAGTCAATGTTTTGCAATTTTAGGCTGAGAAAGCCATTGATTTTGCAATCTTATGGCTGAGTAAGCAAGATGTTCTTCATTCTCGATCTCGCTTTCTTCGGAAACTAGTGAGTTGTATTGGAGATTTGAAGGCAGGGGAAATCGATCTTGACCCCATTCCTTTTGATTCCACAAATCGATCTGGTTTCTTGCGTTGAAGCAATTCTGAATTCCAAACATGGTCGATTTTGGGTGTTTTATCAAAATTTTGGAACTAATATTGAGGAACACGTTCTACTTTCCCCCCAAAAAAAAATTGAACATCCATGACTTGCAAAATACAGATTTAAAACTTAGATTTTTTATTTTATTTTTGGTTACTTAAGAAACTAAAAATAAAAGAAAATAAGAAAAGAGCATTCAAGTCCTTGCTAATAATAAAAAAATAAATCAAATGAAATATATTCCTTGCTAGGAAGGATTAGAAGAAAAATAAATTTACTTGCACCGCAAGGTTGAAATTGCTTGCGAGTCAAGTTTTGATTTTACTTGCGGGGCAATATGAGCATTACTCGCGCTGCAAGTTTTTGCTTACTTACGTTGCAAGTTTGATTGACATGTGCTGCAAGTATTTTTACTTGTGGTGCATGGTTGAAATTCTCTTTTACAGGATGGCTCATACTTAATTTGCTTACTAATTTTTCGAAGAGCTGGAGCCGTGGTTGGTACGTATCGGACCGAGTTGTAATGGGACAGGTCACATAGTGCTCTGAGGCTTCTAAAGATCCTTCATTTCGGTGGAGGGAAAGTCAGTTGTCCATTTCGCACACCCCAAGATGGGTTGACCTATTGTTCGCGACACTTTTATTCTTGTGCTTTACTCACCCCGATTACGATCTCTTTTTACTCTATTTTTCGAGGATTTGTACTTCCATTAGTCGATTTAGCTTGCCTTGGTTTGCTTCTCTGTTCACCCACTTAGTCGTTTACGACTACCTTTTTTTAACGGCCTCTTAAACTACCAAACATATTTGGTACTCCAAATTCTTATCTATTTCAAAAAAAACACTAGTTTTGAACTTTCTTATTGAGATATATGATTCGGTTCATTCTGAAATAAAAATTATTTCAATGGTTCATTACATTAATTAAGTGAGATTTGACAAAACCTCAATACATCTAAACGAGATTTTATACAAATAGATATGAGTCATATGGCCCAATTCTATTTTGTTAATGATTTTCTGTTATTTGTCCATAATGAGATACTTAGCTAGGTTATAGGACTATCAATTTAGAGTTTATTAGTTATACCTGTTGTATCATGTACGACCACAATTTGATATTTTATAGACATTTAAATTAAGATATTAATAATAAAATTTTAATATAAGTAATTTATTACTCGTAATGTATAATTTTTTTAATCAATATAAATAATTAAATTTAATGTTGAGAATGCATATATATTAGATTAAATAATTACATTTTTCTTTTTCCTTGATAATATTTCATAGATATTTAGTTGAAAAAAGAAGATAAAATATGAATAAAAAAAATTTATATATTCAAATATGGAAGAGATAAGAATTTAAAAAACAATAGGGGCTAATATGTCTTTTTCATTAAGAGGGGCTAATATGTCTTTTTCATAACTCATTTGGGTTATTTTATTTACCCAAAACATTAATATTATGAATAATAGGATGTATGACATTTTTGTTATAATTAAGAAAGATATAATTAATTAGTAATTACTTTATATAGATTTATAGATTGTACGATTAGAAAAGTAAGTGAAATAAGACAAATCTAACCAATAAGTAAAGTGGTATAAATAAATAGTAATTGAAAATTATAAAGTGGCAGAATCATCATAACTATAACCTAAAGAGGAGGTTAAAAAAAATTATTAAACGACATATATCACTTTTAGATTCTTTTTAAAAAAATAATAATATTTTTTGGATATGATAAATTTTTATTCATGTTTTTAGAATATATGATAGAAAATCCCATTATTAAACATTTTTTTATTTTTGGATATGATAGATAGGAAGATCATTAGGATATTTTTTTAAGCAATCATACAAATTCTAAAATATTTATTTTATTTTTAGATAAAATTGTTTTTTAAACTAAGATATCTTAATTGAATAGTTATCTTTGTAACCGTATATTACTAACATGTTATTATAATCCAATCATTTGTTACCTTATATAAAAAGATCTTGATTAGTTATATGATACTTGTCTTATTTTTTTACGCAGATCATAGCAAAATTTTATATTTAAGCATTTACATGATTATTTTTTTCGAATAATAAATATATTTGAAAATATTTTATTATTAATATTTTATTTAAGAAAAAACCCGTATATGGTACGGGGACACATACTAGTTAAGTAATATTTATATGGGAGATTAGGGATTAAATTTTATTTTTAGAATTCCACCTCCACAAGGTTGCCCGACGCGATGGCAATGGAGAGGAGTTCGGAGCTAGACCAGAGGAGAATGAAAGGGAGGGGGCGAAGGTTGCTGCCTTGTTAATGGAATGTAAATTTCTATTATGTTTTAATCAAAATTAGATTTTTAATTTGTTTTTACACGAAATGGTACAAAAAAGATAAATTCATTGTTTATTGCCAAAATTCAATTTTAAAAATATTTTGCATAAATAAATAAATAGAAAAGATAATGTATATTTTCATATTTTTAATTAAATAATTATTACGTATATTATAGGGTAATAGAATAGATAATACTAGATATTATAATTGAAGTGATAGTAGATAGATAGATAAAAGATCTGTAATAGATAGATAATAGATATAGGCTCCGTTCGGTAACAATGTACTTATATGAGTTGATGCTGATGTAGTTGATGTTGATGTAGTTGATGCTGAAATTATGTGTTGAAATTTGTAGTTGAAATGAGATGTTTATTTTTTATATAAACTATATAGTGTTCGGAAAAGAATAATTTATAAGAGTTGAAAATTAATGTAAAATTACAATTAAGGGCATAAGTTGTAGAGAAATCTGATGGACTCCATTTTGTAAGTTTAGTGGTGTTTTTGTTTGTTTTTTTTTTAGTAATTTTTTTTTATAAACTTGCATGCACTCAATGTGGAAGAAAAAAAATTTAGTCTGGAAGACGTTCACTTAGCTATCATCGAGAAGTTGTGCATGAAGTTTAGTGGTGTTCTTGTTTGTTTTTTTAGTGTCGATATATGCAGAATATAGAGCAAAAATGGAGAATATGAGTCGAGAATAGAGAAGAGAAAACACGGCGTGCGAGAAGCGAACGCGAAAGAAGAACAATTGTGAGAGTATCGGGGTTACGTATGGATAAAAAGGAGGGGTAGAAAAAGGAACAAATTTTTAATGGGGGGAAATAAACTCATTTCAACTCCTTAAGGTCCCTCCCCCACCTTATTTTTTTCGTAAGATTTCAACTAGTATCAACAACATAAACGCGTTTCAACTCTATCTACCAAACACTCACACTAGTTGAAATTTTTATAGGATCAACTACATAAACGCATTTCAACTAGCATATCAACACTAACGAACGGAGCCATATTACAATAAGATATAACGATAAAAAAGGAATACTTCAAAATCAAAAAAAATATAAAAAAGGAATACTTTTTCCTATAAAAGCTAGGGAGGGTCTTGTAAGTAAAAAGAAATTTATTATTCATCAAAGAAAAAATTCGATAGAGATCAATGCATGGGTGCCATTGCCATAACATCGAGTGAGATTTATCCATGGAAGTGGACTTTCTACGTAGTCCTTTGCTGGCTTCTGGCTGCTTGTGGTGGACTGGTGGCCTCATGTTTGGTTACGATATTTTTCGGGTACGTTTTTCAACTTCTACCTCTTTTAGTGGTTCGAAGTTAAATCAATTTGTATGCAAATAAATTGTTAGCACTCTCGATCTGGTTGTTTGTACAGATCGAGAGAGAGTGAAAGTAAACGTAATTGTTAAAATTGGATACGAATAGATCGAATTTTTTTTTGTCAAACTCTATCCTAATTAAATTCGATTTCATGATCCGTTGGTGTTATATACATGGAAATTAAATTGGTGAGAATATTAGTTAATCGATTTTTCTAACCTATTTAAAAATATTTAAGTGTATTTTAAATATTTAATATTTTTAAAAATATTTCTTATAGGTTTATGATTTAGGGTTAGGTTAGAAAAACCGCAAATTAATTACAAGTAAATCATAAAGTAATTTGTGTTCGACCAAAAAATAGCGTAATTAGTGGATAAAGATGATTAATTAGAGATTTTAATGATTTGATCTGGTCTTTACACTTTCCTAATTTAAAATTTAATCGATTTCAGGCGGGGTGACGGGAATGGATGACTTCTTGGAGCAGTTCTTCCGGGGCGTGTACAAGAAGAAGCTAGCGGCGCACGAGAACAACTATTGCAAATTCAACAACCAATACCTTCAAATGTTCACCTCCTCCCTCTACTTATCAGCCTTGGTCGCCAGCTTTCTCGCCTCGAAAGTCTGCTCCAAGTTCGGCCGCAAGCCCACCATCCTCGCCGCCTCCCTCTTCTTCCTACTCGGCACCCTCCTCAGCGCCCTCTCCAACCGCCTCTGGACCGTCATCCTCGGCCGCGTCATCATGGGCCTCGGCGTCGGCTTCCGCAACGAGGTACGTATTACAATAAGGAGACTTCTTACAGTAAATAGTTTACTTAGAATATGACAATTAATTTTATACATGCATGTACTACGTGTGCAGTCCGTACCATTATTCCTCTCGGAAATCGCGCCCATCGAATACCGAGGAGCGGTCAACATCCTCTTCAACCTCCTAGTCACCATCGGGATCCTCGTCGCCAACTTGGTCAACTACGCCACGTCACACATGCACCCCTACGGCTGGCGGCTGTCCCTAGGCGGCGGCGCCGTCCCCGCCGTCCTCCTCTTGATCGGCAGCCTCGTCATCACCGAGACCCCCACCAGCCTCGTCGAGCGCGATAACCTCGACGCTGGGCGCGCCGCATCCGAGGCGTGGACGACGTCGAGGCCGAGCTGAGACAGGTGGTGGAGTCTTGCACGCAGGCCAAGCTCGTCCGGAGCCCCTTCAAGGAGCTATTAACCAAGAAGGAGAGCGTACCCCCGCTCGCCGTCGGGATGTTGATGCAGGTGTTCCAGCAGTTGACCGGGATCAACGCCGTCATGTTCTACGCCCCGATCCTCTTCCAGACCGTCGGATTCGGAAACAATGCCGCCCTCATTTGGGCTGTCGTGATTGGGGCCGTTAACGTTCTTAGTACCTTCGTCTCCATTTACTCGGCTGATAGGGTTGGTAGGAGGCCGCTTCTCCTACAAGCCTGCGTTCAAATGTTCATCAGTCAGGTTAGTCCAGTTTAATCCCAACTTTCAGATGTGATTAGTTTGGCTTCGATCAACTCATTAAGTGTTTTAATTTGCAGATGATCGTAGGATTACTTTTGATAGTGAAGTTGCACGACACCAACACCCTAGACAAAGTCCCATCGGTGATAGTGGTCCTCTTTACGTGCACCTTCGTGATGGCGTTTGCGTGGTCATGGGGCCCGCTCGGGTGGCTCATCCCGAGCGAGATCTTCCCTGTCGAAACAAGAACCGCGGGGTTCGCCTTTGCCGTCAGCACCAACATGCTCTTCACCTTTATCCTAGCGCAGGCCTTCCTCACAATGTTGTGCAACATGAAGGCATATGTTTTCGTCTTCTTCTCGGGTTGGATCGTCGTCATGGGCTTGTTCGTGGTCTACCTTCTCCCGGAGACGAAAGGTGTGCCCATCGACACAATTGTCGAGCGGCTTTGGAGGCCGCATCACGTTTGGGGGAGATTCGTCGACACTGAAGACTCCCAAGTCTAAAGACAATCGACATAAGTAGGTTGTACGTGTTAAGCTACGTCATTGATCCTTCTAATAGACGAGGATTACTGACGTTCGACAAGGGAGACAACATGGAATTATACACATGTTTAACGTCTTCTGATTGTGTATAGAAAAGTTTGTCTGACTTTTTTTTGTTCATATTTTTGCTTATGTTTCAATATATAAACTAGATAGAGAATACAAAGAAGAAGCTTCATATTTTGTAGGCTTAAATTGTATTCTTTCTTTTTTTCGGCTGTGAATATTGACTAGTGACCATGATATTATTTAATAATATTGTAATGTTTAAATTTTAAGTTGGATGCGCCAAAGAATTTTACGCTTATTGACTTTATAGTAAGTTAGGCATGTCTACGCTTATTGACTTCATTGTAAGTTGGGCATGTCAAACGAGGATGTTTTTTTTTTCGGTCGAAGTCAAATCTTCTTTTCCACTTAGTTAAATAAATAATAATTTTTTAAAATTAAATTTATATTTCAAATACATATATACATATGTGTAAATTTTTAACTTAAAAATCATATTACATATATTTTTTGAAATAAAAAAAATAATATTTTATAAGAAAATCATTCTCTTAATTTTTATAAATTTTTATTTTTAAGATATAAATTTATACACATATGTTATATCTTTACAATATAAATATTTTTTTATTTTTTTCATATTAACTTAATATTTAAAATTTAAATAAAATATAAAAATAGAACACCGAAAGTAAAATAGAATATTTGTGTCACATAAGCAAAGCAAATCATCTCTAAGTGAAAGAGTGGAACATAAGTTGATATTCAAGAGAGGTTGAAAAATATGAGAAGTATTTAGGTTTACCTATAATGATAGGGAGATCTAAAAAGGTAATTTTTGAGCATGTGAAGGAAAAGGTGTGTAAGAAAATTAAAGGGTGGAAGGGCAACTCACTCTCTAGGGCAAGAAAAGAAATTCTTGTTAAATTTGTTTTGCACTCGATCCCTACCTATACTATGGCATGCTTCCAGCTTCCAGTTGGTGTTTGTCATGAGATTCAACATCTAATGTGCGACTTTCTTTGGGGATCAAGAGGGGAAAAGAAAGGAGCGCATTGGATGAGTTGGGACCGGATGTCCCAACCGAAGAGGAGTGGTGGTTTGGGTTTTAGACGACTGGAGGATTTTAATATGGCGATGTTAGCTCGTCAAGGATGGCGTCTTATCATTGATCCGGAGTCTCTTATTGCAAGACTGCTGAAAGCTAGGTATTATCCAAACTCTTCTTTTTTGGAATCATCTTTAGGGTACTTATCTAGTTATACATGGAGGAATATTTTTAACTCAAAAGTTGTCCTTGAAGAAGGCTTGGTTTGGAAAGTTGGCAATGGAACTCAGTTGAATGTGTGGTCGGATAAATGGATTCCAAAGCCAAGTTCTTTTAGGCCTTTGGGAAACTTTAATGGTGGTGATCTGGATATGAGGGTTAGTGATCTTATAGATTGGGACAGTGGTGGATGGATTGAAGATGAGATGAGGAGGTGGCTTATTGAGGATGATGCTGAGAAGGTTCTTTCGATCCATCTACTGTCGAGTGAGATGCAGGATCAGCTTGTATGGTTTTATACAAAGGATGGGAATTTCTCGGTAAAAAGTGTCTATTATCTCAGTGTCGAGAGGAGAAATAGTAGAAGGCGATTAGGAGAAGCTTTAGATTGTGGGTTGATGGAAAAACTGTGGGCATGGTTGTGGAAGATGAATATCATTCCTCGGGCACGTGAATTCATGTGGCGTGCTTGTAAGGAAGTTCTTCCATGCAGGCAACTCTTATTCCGAAGGAAAATGGTGGGTGACAACATGTATGATATTTGTGAAGTTCCTGAATCTGTGTCGCATTGCTTAAGGGACTATCAACTACCTAGAATAATATGGAAAAAATTCCCAACAGCTGGAGGCCTTGGCAGAGGTACTGGATCCGTTATGGACTGGGCAGAGCAAGTCAAAGCTGAGTGTGAAGACGGTGCTCAACGTCTATGGATGCTGCTTTTATGGGAGATTTGGAAGGCTCGAAACAAGCGTATTTTTTATGGGATAAAGGTGGATGTTGATCTTGTGATTGAGGTTTGCAATCGTGGTTTGGATGAGTACAACAAGGCGCGATTGAAGATCGAACATGCTGCTGCTGCTCAAAGTGCTGAAATGTGGAGAAAACCAGCGATGGGTTGGATCTCTGTTGATTGCTGCTCAAAGTGCTGAAATAAGGGCTTTTGTAAGCCTTTTTTTTTAATTTGGTAAGGAAGCGGGTGTCAACGCTGACAGGAGGTCTTATCTAAGTGGTTAGTGTGGATGATGCAGGATATAAGCTAACTAACTACACATCTCTATTTGAAATAAGCAACCCGGAATTAGAAGACGATCACTCATCACTTGAGGTATCGTCGTCAAAAATGCAACCCGGCATCTGTCTTTCGTCGGACCAGGATGACATGGCGGCAGTGTTAGGACGACGCTCGTTCATCGCCAAAACCAAACGTGCACTCTCCTTGAAAACGTCGAGCCTCTCGATCATCTCCTCACGGGTCCTGCCCAATTTGTAAAGGAGGTTGCATCTACAGTATAGCGCCCACAATGCCTCATCTGATTCCAAGTCACTGGCTGTGGGTCTGATAACGGTCACGACTTCGTCAACAGTCCGGTGATCTGCATAAATCAAGCTTCCTTTATAATATCCACAAATCCATGCCAATCAATTTCAGGTAAGGAAAAAGGAGATTCTATCAAGGCCTTAAACCAAAAATAGGCCAAGGCAAACAAACCAAACAGGAAATCAACAGTTTGATCAACTTCCTCTTTGCACTAGCATGGCTCAATCAATAAACACATCATGGTAAACATAAAAATGATGAGGAAATCAAACAAAAGCTATCTACAAAAAGAAAAAATCACAGAAGAGAACAAGATAGACGACTGACCGAGAAAAGCTTTTTCGTCGCAAAAGCGGGACAGGTAATACCGGCAAGAGGGGTCCTTTTTGTTCTGTTCAAAAACATAATTCACGCACGTCTTGAAGATGTTGAACCTCTGCTTCATCTCCTCGGGTGTCCTGTGTTTCTTGAGATAGAGGCAATACCTATGGTATAAGCCCAACAATGCATTGCCAGATTTTAAGTCCCTCTCTGTGGGTATGACTTTCACTTGGGGAACTGCATAAGAATGGAGATGAAATCAGCGTGTTAAAAATCGTCAGGTGGCTCCAGGCAATGGACCTCCCTGCATCCTAAGCAGGGCTAGGCGCTAGCCTTTTCACAACAACTTCAAAAAAATTTATAAGTGCTTTCAATTGTTAGAATGTAAAACCTGCTCCTAATGAAACTAAGTCAAGTCTAAACCATTTTTAAAAAATAAATATAAGAAAAGTCATCAAGCTGAAAAGGGCAGCGGATCTGCGGATGGTTAGAAAGTGGCCCGAGTAGGTCAAGAAAAGTTATCCACTGTCTTCTTCATCAATGTAGAGATAATCAAAGCAGAAAACAAATTGGGAAGGAGGGAGAAGGGAAGAGTTGCAAACACAAAGACAAGGACAGAACTCAACGAAGGGAGAGGAAGATATGATCGACTTATAAAAAGGGCGAGGGAGAGAATGTTCTGTATATGTTTATAAAAAAGGTATAAATCATCTTTTGTTAAATCATAATACCAAAATATATCTTATTAATTTGCTTTTGGAAGGTATGAGTACAAGTGCGCCTTGGCACTGCCTAGCCATACCAACCTGCCTGAGGCTAGGCACACAGTGGCGAGGCCCGGGCGAGTGCCTAGGGGCACCTTTTCACACACTAGATAAATTAAACAAAATCCATCTCAAAAGCAAAAAAACAGGAGAGGGGAGCAAGATAGACAACTGACCGGGCAGATCTAATTCGTCGCACCCGAAGGACAGGAGATACTGCATAGTGTGGTCCTCTTGGCTCATTTCAAAAACATGAGTCGCACTCATCTTGAAAATATCAAACCTCAGCTGCATCTCCTCGGGTGTCCTGTGTATCTTGTGATGGCACCATCTATGGTATAGCTCCATCAAAGCCTCGTCTGATTCCAAGTCCCCCTCTGTGGGTGTGAGGGTCATATCTTCACCACCAGACCAGCCTGCATAAATTAAATATGGCAATTATATAGTGTCCCCATACCCGTATACTGTATAGTTAAGATCCTATTCTATTACCAATAGCAATAATCAAAAAATGATCAATTTCAATATGGACAACCATTCCTGAATCCTGAACGGCTTCTTTATTCTATATGCCCTTGATAATTCTGCAATTTCAACTTTTGTTTCAAACAACCCAGTTGCTGTAAAATATAGCCATGTAACAAAAAAAGCTGTACCATTTTCTGATTTCAATCATTTGTTCTTAAAACAGAGACATGCCCATATTGTAGATCCCAATCTCAGACATAGCTCAATCGATAAATACATCATTACAAACATGAGAATGAAGATGAATTTAAACAAAAATTATCTCAAAAGCATAAACCAAAAGAGGGGAGAACAAGAAAGACGACTTACAGCGCAGCTCTATTTTGTCACACCAGATAGACAAGCAAGAGAGATCTTTTTGGTTCATTTCAATAGCGTGAATTGCACTCATCTTGAAGTTCTCAATCCTCTCCTGCATCTCCTCAGGGGTCCTGAGTATATTGTGATAGAGGCACCATCTATAGTATAGGTCCCACACTGCTTCATTCGATTTTAAGTCCCTCTCTGTGAGATCAATTTCTTCATCACCAGACCCGTCTGCATAAAAAATTGGTAGCTATATAATTTCACTATATCCATATGATTAAAGGAGAACAATTTCATCAATAAAGATCACACATTTATCAGCTTTCTTTTTTCCATTTGCCCTTGTCAATTTCACAATATCAACTTTAGTTTCAAATAACCCAGCTGCTGCAATGATGGATCAATTTTGGCAGCAATATAACCAAACTAACAAAGAAAAAACTCTAAGCATGCACTGACATTTTCCAATCTTAACATTAGAGTCATGCTTTTATTGTACATCCCGACCCCCTACATAGCTTGATCAATAAACACATCAAACATAAGAATGAAAATTAAATTAAACAAAACTTTTCTCAAACCAAATAACAGGAGGAAGAAAAATATAGACCACTGACCGAACAAATCTTTTTCATCGCAATTCAAAGACATGTGAAACTGGCTAGAGGGGTCCAATTGGTTCATTTCAAAAACCTCACGTGCACTCTTCTTGAAGTTGTTGAACCTCTTACGCATCTCCTCAGGAGTCCTGCGCATGTGGCAATAGCGGGACCATCTACGGTATAGGGCCCACATTGCCTTATCCGATTCCAAGTCCCTCAATTTGGGTCTGATTTTGACTTCCATAGCAGCCAAGTCTGCATAAAAAGAGCATGTAAGCTTTATAATATCGCTACATAAATACAGTTAAGATCATATTCTTAGTTAATCCTATTTCTTATAGCTTTCTTTTTTTCCATCAGTCCTTTGTAGTTCAGTCCCATACATAGGCCGATCAATAAAAACATCACAACAAACATAGGAATGAAAGTGAAATTAAACAAAAATTAGAGGGAACAAGATCGATGACTGAATATACATACGCGGACTAGGCAATGTGACTCCTTCCAGCACAGGCTGCCTAAGCAATGGGGGCAGTTTCACCTTTGTGCGGTTGTGCCTGTGTATTTTGGCTTTGGAACACTTAGTGGAACAATGATTTAGAATGGGTCACAAAATACAACAAAAAGCACGAACAAAAAGAGGGTCAATTAAATCAATCAAATAGCTATCAGCGTAGATCTTCCATCCAGCAATTCAAATTGTGTTTTCTCAAGTAAATCAGGGATGGGGAACTGGATGAAAGGCTAAGAAATTCATGCAACCAAGGGAAACTCAAGTTCTTATCTAAGATATGTTCTACAGTAGGAAAGACAAAAGAGAGGACCGGACAAAGCAGCAGAAACCCTACGAGATGGGCACATATAAATTGAGAAAAAACCCTACGAGAATTCCTTTAAATTGAGAAAAAAGCAGCAGAAAATTCGAAAATTAATCCCTCGGTTCGATCAAAGTTGATCGTAAGACGTTGAATTTCAGCAAACAGAGGAATAATCACAATGACGAAACTTTTCGAGATGGGCACATATAGAAGGCAAAGCATAGAACAGATCTAAGAGCAGGGTGCAAGCGCAACTTATATGGAAAGCAAAGATATTAGGCGCGCAAAATCACAAACCACTAAAACTGATCCGAAAAAGGAACCCTAACCCTAACTCGAATCGAAGGAACTGATACCTACGAGTGGAATAGAAGAAAGGAGAATTAGATGGAGCAAGATCAAACCTGGAGATTGAAGTTGCAACTGAGCGAGGTCGAAGGATGGAGCTTGCAGAATAGAGGACTCTCGCCTTCTCTGCGATGCCAAAGACTTAAAAGAGGAACGGTTTGTTCACTACCGAAAACCCATTTTATAATAAAACAAATTTTTGATGTAATCACCCCTTAATTGTCATATTTTGCATAAAGATCCCACTTATCATTAAAATTGCAAAAAAGTCCTTGATTTGTCTACTTTTAGGCAAAAGCATCCGAAAATTCACCAACTTTTGTATAAAACAATCCGTTGTTCGTGAAACTACTTATCTATATCTACAACTATATATTAAAGTTATACCTTTTTGAGTTAAAAGAATGATTCTGGTACTATCTCACATTTAAGAAAATTAATTTTTATTCCTATTATTTTAATTTTTCTATTCAATTCCTTTTTATCTATTTAAATATATCTTAAAAACAAATAAATTCTTATTAAGCATATTTAAATTTTAAAAATAGATATATCTTTACATCATATTTAAAATAAAAAATAACAATATTTTTTGAAAAAATTCCTTATACAAATGTTTAAAAATAAGTATAAATATTTTAAGTATTTTAAAAATATGTATAAATATCTTTCATCTTTTAGCATGATATCTTTTGATGAATTTCCTTATAGATATATTCGGATTTTCTTTTATAATAAAAAATTAATGATAAATGTTTATATTGTTTAAAAATAATAATAAATATAATATAAGAGTAAGGTTTAAATAAAACAACTCCTTATTCTATAAAATAACGAGCGTTTAGAGATGTTCTATCTCTTTTAGGGACGCGGTGACATTTTGGTAATTTCTCGGAAATTACAAAAGTGTGTCGCTATCATGAAATAGTGCATCGCTAAATACAAAAAAGTGTGTTAGTAAGTCGAAAAAGTGCAAGCAAAAATGAAGCCAGCAGGGCACGCACTCTATTTTCGATTCACTGTAAAAGTGCATCGTTACAGTGGAAAAGTACATTGTGAATGCCAAAAAGTGCATTACTAAACCAAAAAAGTGCATTATCTTGGGCGTCTAATTGACTCGATTCCGATTGAATTCAATCACCCAAAATATTTGGGTTCAGTAATGCACTTTTTGGTATATAGTAATGCACTTTTTCATCATAACGATGCACTTTTGTAATTTCCGATAAATTACGAAAATGTCACCGCGTCCATTATTTCCAAGAACATCAACCCTTCTAAATGTTCCTTATTTTATAAGATAAGGAGTTGTTTTATTTAACCAAACTTTATAATATAATATATAATATTATAGAGGGTTGAGATCAGGTGAGGAGGGTTCTTACCGTAGATAATTGGAAGGATCATCAACTGTTAGATCTAGCTTTTTAAAGGGATAAGATTAATTACTAATTATAATTTAAATAAAATTAGAGAAATCAAGTTACGTAATTTTAGGATCTGATGATTTTAATTATAGAAAAAATAAACGTGTGATCAACTTGTTCATTCTAATATTTGTGAGTCTCTTGATAAAGTATAGGCGAGTTTGTGGTTATTCATGTTTGTGTTTATTAATTAAATCGACTTGTGCGACTTGGTTATGAGTGTTGTTCTTTCTTTATGGCACTATTGTTCATTAGATGAGTCGTTGTTGTTCATGTGTTTATATTCGTTCACCATTGTTGCTCTTGTGCAACTTGATTATGAGTGTTGTTCTTTCTTTATTACACTATTGTTCGTTAGATGAGTCGTTGTCGTTCATGCATTTATATTCGTTCACAATTGTTGTTCTTTCTAATATCTCAACCTTTTTTTGGCTTTTTCCTCTTTGTTTGGGTGAATTCAATTTACACCCTTTCTAACATTTTCTAGATATCAAACCATCTTAGTTATTGTTCTTTCTAAATTGCATAATTGTTCAGTGTGAGATGTGTTGTTCATATGTCTAGATATCAAACCATCTTAGTTATTGTTCTTTCTAAATTGCATAATTGTTCAATGTATGATGTGTTGTTGTTCATATGATTATACCCGTTCAGTATAGATAGGAAGAACAACAATCACTCTCGAGGTCAGATGTCTAGATATCATACCATCTTAGTTATTGTTCATTCTAAATTGCATAATTGTTCAATGTATGATGTGTTATTGTTCATATGATTATACGCGTTCAGTAAAGATAGGAAGAACAACAATCAAACCTGAAGTTGCGGGAAAAAAGCTTAAATCCGGCCATATATATGAGTTGTTGTTTCAGCTTCGTTTGGAAATATAGTGATTGGATGAAGCTAATTTTGGTATCATTGGAAAGCTAATTCAAAGAGTTACAATTTATATTTTTAATACAAGTCTAATTTTCAACTCGAAAGGGGTCTAAACAACCTTTGTTACATAGGATGACTTGGATTCTCCTATCTTTTAGTGTTTTTAATGTAATTTACTATTTTGGATAGTTTTGTTAAAAATATATTATCTTTCTAAGTTTAAGTTGATTATTTAAACTTTTTTTTTCTATCTTTCTATTATTTTACACATTAGAACATCCACAACAATGCAACTATTATTGCACAGTCTGCACCCCTATTTTTCAATTTCTCTATGTCACACCACCTATTCACTCAATACAATTTGTTACTACATCCATGCATCTCATGAATTCCTACTTTTCTTATTTCTAATATTTTTCTCTTTCTCCATATATAATTACAAATGTACTTCTTTTTCTAATAAAAATTGCATATATATCCCTCATTATAAATATTTTTTCATAATTTGACTATAATTTTGTAATATTTCTAATAAAAATTACATATATACCAAAAACTATATAATTAAATATAAATATAGTCAAATATATACAATATCGGTGTCTATGTAAAGATAAAAAACTTATGAATTATAGTAAAAATATTTAATGTTTAAATTGTCTAAATGGGTAATTTAACGCATGGTGCCTTCTTTTATTTTATTTTTTGGCGAGCGAAAGCTTAAACGCAACACTTTATTGCAATCTTGCCCAAAAAGATGCGTTTGCACAAGTACACGCGTGTGAGAAACGCACATGCATTAATCCATCTTTCATTTGCTCCCTATCCATATTTTGCACGATTTTACCTTGGGACATGCAATTGTCTCATTTTTTTATATTATACCTGACACCATGCATTGGTGCATGGTGCCGATGTGGGTGCCCTTACAATTTTGAAGACAAGTTTGTTCTAGAGAGTTTTCTCAAGAGAGGCTTTATAACCCTAGTTGTAAGTTTTCAATTTCCTTCATGCTTTGCTAAATTCCTTCATGTTTAATTGATTCTCAATAATGTTTAGTAGGATTTATCCTTTTTTTAATAAGATTTATAGGGTTTTGTTTAATTTATCTAGTGTTTGAAAAAGGCATTACTTGTAGAACATGATGACAAATTGACAATTGACATTTGTGTTTACTATGGAGTTATCATTTTGAGTGTATTAGGTGGGAGACAGCTTAGATGCATAGATAACGGATGTAAATATATAATCTCTTTGTTAATCATATACTGTATTCAATCATACTGAAAATTCTCAATCTTGCAGAAAAACTCTCCTCCATTTTTTAAATTTCCAAATTCCAAACACATCTAAATTTAAATTTAATGCGCCATACGCACTTGAAACTTGCCGAGTGCAATTGATCAATGCTACAACTCTCGTTTTTCTTAAGGGTGTAACACATCTTGATGATTAATATGTATACTAGAAGTTGCAAAGTTGCAAGTAATATAGTACAACTATCCATAGATTAGGAGCTGATCTCGACCATGGCCCAAAGCCACTGAAATAAGAGTGATCCAGCCCGATTACAAACTTGGTATGTTGTTTCCCCCCCGAGCTTAGCAGGATTTTTACTCTACATTCCCCTCCATCCTACTACTCCTACAATGACTGCAAGTGCCCTAACTGCAACTAGGTGAATAATGGTCGATTCAAACTTTTAACAATTTCAAAACAATGATTTGTCATGTGTTAACCAACGACTCAACCTGTACTTGACCATTTCAAACGATCAGGCCGATCACGAAATGAAAATAGTTGTAGACATAAACCCTTCGACGGGCAATGAGTCTACAAAACAGTTTTCTCACTACCATATGGATCCCTCTAAACAGTCAAAATGTAACAGAAAACAAGCATCATCATTCAGGGCGCATTTCATCGCCAGTTCCAGGTTTGTTTATCAACACAAGAGGAAAGAGACAAGGCGTTACATTCGCTACAACATCAAATTAAATACTGCCTATTTCTCTTAAGCTCCATCGGCCTGGATGAATGGGTTTGCAATCTCATCAGTACCATCAGTTGGGGAAACAAGCATAACAGCTGTACCTCTACAAACCTGGAGTTCCAAAAGGAGAAAAATAAGGCATTTTGTGGGCCCAAAGGACAAGCAATAGTCTATGGAAACTGAAACATGAACATATAAGACACCATGTGTGTACTTTCATTCCAGACAATTCAGGCAAAATCCTAGCATATCTCAAAAACATCCAGAAGGATTTAAATTACTAGGCTATGAAGAATATGTATACAAGGAGTCAGAAAATGCACTTCAGCTATAGAATTCGGGGGAGCATCATTGCCATACACAACCTCCACCACTACCACATCTCAAGCAAATGCACACCCAGCCACCAAAAAGAACAACTCCCCATCACTTTCAAAATAAAAGGCAAGGTAGTTGATAGTAATTAACTTGATCATCACTTTCACATACATATCAATCAATCACATGTTCCCCACACCGATAAGAAATGGAAAGCAAAAAAGGCATTGATGCTTGCCATGACCATCTATTGTCTATTGTCTCAATAGATGGCAATGCCATCCATCTATTGTCTCAACAGCCAGACAGATCAATGAAATTCGTCTCTCATGCTAAATAGTGCAAATCACAATACCAAGTTCATTTCCTCCAATCTCTAGAAATATGCCACAAATTTCTTCATGAAGAACAGATTTTGCACTCTTTCATACAGTTTAGCTCGAGATCAGAAAGAAGCCTTAAATCAAAAACACAAATATTACCAACATGTGCAAGTGTTGCCACTTACCAGTGAGCAATATTAAAAGGATACAATAAAGCCAAGCATCTAGTTTAACTAAAGATCAGATTGCCATGTGATGAAAAATGAAAACACGAAAATTAGCAATACATGCAAGCTGAGCAGTGAATAAACAGTACTAGAAAACATACAATTAAGCCAAGGCGTCTAGTTTGGTCAGTAGTCTTCAATGGATCATCAGCATCTGCAGGGCACAATATGAATGAGTTCAATCACTCATGCATGAATGAATAAATTATTAGGTTCATGGTTTTCTCTTCTTATCAGTAACCTATTAGAAAGGTTTAGGCAAGAGCAAGGTACCATCATGCCAGATTGTACAAGTTAGGATGAATACATGGTCAAATGTGAGTATGGATATGTTGCACAGAATGAGAGCATCTAATGATGAGAACTGAACTAGGCTAATGTTTGCTAGGGTAACCCCTAAACTAAATTATAGATCACCTATAATAGAATCTGAAAGAAGGTATGAGGCATTTGGATGTCAATATCCCCATTTTTAGCTTAGAATAAGCTTTTGAAGGTCTTGCTTCTTTCATTCATCCAGGAATTGTGTAAATTCTACAACTACAAGATCTCTTTGTTCCATTATTCTCGATTAGAAGGAAAAAACTTGCATTTGATTTCACTTTTTAAGTGGGTTGATATGTGAAACTTCATACTTTTATCCATAACGGCAGGAGGTTTAAACCCAAGAAAGCATAAACAGCGATCAAAGTGAAGAATGTTAGTTAGAGGAAAAGATTGCCTAGGAGTCTAGCACAGGAGCACAAATCTCAATTAATACTTAACGAGAAATGCAGCAATTATTGATTATCTACTCTACTTACCTCTCAAATATTCGGTGGCTTCATCCAAAACAAGGTTCAGCAATTGATCATAGCCCTTCAAAGTACCAGTCACTATTTACAGTTGAAAACAGGATTAGTTTTTGAAAGAAATAGAAATTATGGACAAAGACATATGTTGACCAAAAAAATCAAAACCATCCACAAAACACGAAAGATCAGACAGTTTTCCTTCTACTGAGTATTGACACTCAAGTCAATGCTTCACAAATATGCGCTTATCTCAAGGTAATTACCATTTTATTAGAACAAATCAACAGGTAAATTGTTTCATATAAAAAAGATGCAACATTTTCCAAGACATATTCCAGTACCATCTCCTCACCATTGCACACGCTCTCAGAGACTCAGCATTTAAGTTAAAACATTCAGAATGGGTGCATGAATTCTGTAGTAAAGAAATTCATAATTAACCTTGTCTTCCTCCAGTAAGCTTGACTTGAACACCCTTATCAACAAATTTTGCAAGATCCAGAACAGTTTCCTTGCGACTTGACTGAAATAACAATAAGGGGTGTTAAAAGCAATGACATATGCTGATGAATTCAAGACATATTCCAGTATCATCTTGCATGTGTGTTTTGTTTTTATTGAGCATTAATTGTTGCCCTTTTACATTATGCTACAATACATGTAAAGAAAGGCAACGGTATGTATGAAGTCACAAATGAGATAGTTCTAGCAAGATATATGAGTTGTTTCACTACTATGCTTTATGTTGTCGATGAAAGAATATGCAATGTGAGTTATTTTAATCCCTCAATATTACAGAATCAAAAAACGCAAGGTAATCACCAAAAACTTCATAGGACAGGAAAGTAAACTAGAGAACTTTACAATTTGAACTTACCATGGCTTTTAACTATCGTTTAACCTCTTCTGCAGTTCTGTTTTTCTTTCTCAACTGGTAATACCTTTCCAGTACAGTCGGCAACAACAACTACAAGAGCACTAACAAAAAAAAACAATCAGCAACCAACAAGCTAAACATCATAAATGTACCACTATATCAAAAATACAACACATTAGGTAGTGAAAATTGCTCATGTAAGCATGAAATACTAACAAGTTTCAGAACTAATTGGAAAAAAAATGAGGGAACCAGAAATTCCAATTGGAAATTACAGATGCTTTGTATAGCGTACAAGCATAAAGTGAAAGCAACTTTTACGAGTTGTTGGAAGAGAACAAAAGATGAAAGGGCGTGAATACAAAAGTCGAGATTTCAGCTGGAGTGAAATTGAGGTCTAAATATAGACCACTAATAATCATGCTGAGTAATGAGACCGTGCCAGTGGCGGCCGGCGGCCGGGAGTTCTCAGCCAGGCGCCGGCGGCACAGAAACAATGAAATTTTGTATCTTTCTCAATTGAGAAATAAGAACCACAGTTGACATTAGAAACAAAATTCAATTGAGAAGGAAAAGTTCAAACCGATCAATTTTGGAGACGAATTTGTAGACTTTGAGGATGCAGATAAGATATGCCGGCGGTGAAGGATTCTTTCTCCCGAGTCCGTCGTTCCGTCCAGATTTCTCTCTGTTCCTCCTTTCTAGGGTTGTTTATCAGATGAATGAACTTTACTAAAAAACTAAAAAAAAATCAGTTGAATAAACTTGGGCTGGACAAAAAAGGACAGGCTCATTATCGGCCCGCTAAATAAATCAGTTGAATGAATCATAAGATTTCACACTAATAATACTTTTTAAAATTGTTCATTCTGTGAGGAAGAATCATCATAAGATTTCACACTAATAATACCTTGTTCATTCTGTGAATAATAACTTGTTATTTCTCTGTGAAGCCTTTTCTCAGGAGTCAGGAGTCTCTCAACTGGGTCTTCTTTACTTGGGGAGTTTCCTTCCTATCCAGTACTTTAAGTCAAAGGTTGAGATCAAAGATTTCGCTTATGTACTAATGTACATCATATTTCAGGTCATTTTTTCCTGGTTTCTGAACCAAATTTTGTGTGGAGTTTGGCAGGAATAGTACACAGCAAATGGGAGAATTCAAATTGAAGGAGGAATCTATGAAATGCTATACATTTCATCCTCTCAAAAATCGGAGTTCTTTTCTCAGGAGAAACATTCCATGGCTCTCAAGGTATTAGATTTTGGCATTCCAGTTGTGATTATTTGTGAGATCTTGTCCTCTCAAAATGACATGGTTCTTGATTGTGTTTCCTTGTAACACGCTGCTATATTTCTTTTGATTGGGTCTGAATATGGCCACACCTCTTGACCCTTTGGAGGCTCTGTGTAATTGTTTGGAGATGGCGAGTACACGATAACAACATTGTAAGTTTTATGATAAATGTGGATATTTGGAATATAATTCTGGTGCTTAATGTGAATGCAGGTTTTTTTGCAAGTTTCATTGTCCCAAAACTCTACTCTTCATATGATGCACAGCAGCACAGATAGATGTAATAGGTGAAAAAACATCAGTTTGCTGTTAAGAGATTGTTCAAATTGGATTCATGGCACCCTTTGCCTCAGCCTTTTCAAACACTGGTTTTATAACAGATCAAACGAACAATTTCACTCAAAGTTCTACCTCGGTGTTCTAAAAATGAAAGTAATTAAAAAAATCAGACTTTCTTGTTCTTCAGTCGCCTCTCAGCCTCTGCCTCAGCAGCCACAACACAAAACTCCGGTGCAAGCATATCATGCACGTCAACATTACGATTATTGCTCAAATCAACAAGGTTCATTATCACATCTTTTGTGATACTGAAGCCCAGCTTTGACAAAACCCGAACTGCATTTGCTATCCTGCAAATTACCTCCCGGGTTTCCAAGGGAGTTTGATCACTCGTAGAATCAGCTGGGTTTCCAGAATCATCATCGTCCTCCATCATGTTATCGCGGGCTTCAATACGTTCCCCAACCCAAATGAATCCATTACACCCGATTACTAGGGTGACCGCGTATTCTTCTAAGTTGTGGAAATGATGCTTGCGCCTTCTTATCAAATATGCGGGTACTTTGAGCAGTTGACCACTCTCAAGCTTCAACACAAAGAATAACAGAATCTGATAAATAAGTTGTGGAAAAAATACAATACCATTTTGGCATAGGAAAGATGCTCATATCTACCTTGCCATACTTCTCGCTTCTTGCTTGAAGCTGAATTGTGCCATCATGCTGAAGATTACGAACTTCACCCTGAGAGCAATACAGTGATGGTCAATGGTGCCATAGATAGATGGAATGAAACACTTTGAATAATACGGTTAAAGAAGTAGACATGAGAGTGCAAAGGAAACACTATATTTGGACTTACACAAATCACGTCACTCTCAACAAAGATGTTTCGCATGTTTAGCTCATCTAAGGCAGTTCTCCTCCTCTAGAGATCATAAAGGTTCCGAAATTAGTCTTTGGTAGCTTGATTGTAAATAAACTAACAGGAATATGAACTTAGAAACAATAAACCAGGTAAAAAATTAAGATATTTGAATTTCAATAATGCAATTACAGGCTTGAGGAGACTCATCAGAATATATCATACTTGACAAATATCATAGAACTTAAACAAAGTGCTCGTGTTAAGTCTAGTTAGCAGCTTCAGGATTAAATTGAAAAATCTGTCCTGAAGCATACCTGGATTCCATCAGGCATGTTGATTGAAGAAAGCATCAAAACAGCATCTTGGTTTGCATTTATCTCAATTCTCCAACTCTTCTGACTAACCTGAATACAAAATAATGATAATAACTTTTAAAGTTGTGGGGGAAAACAAAATGAATAAGGCTCAAGAGCGAAATAACTACTTAAGCAGCATCAAGAACAAAACTTTGGGCAGCAAAATTTGGTTACTACACAAAGCTTCCCAGAGCCTTGGTCAAACAGAATGCACTCACAGTTGATCAAGATTATGAAGAAGCACATAAAGATAATTGCAGCTTAAAGCATCAATAAGTACAAATTTATAAGCACCCCAAGCTGACAATCTGCCATTGGGCAAGTCTTTTTTGCTATGGTTTGATTTCTATTTTCATTTTCTAAAGAGTCCTGGGAAGTAGGAAGTTGTTGGGTTGTTGAATGATTTATTTACAATTTCATATATACCTTAATTTCAATAATGAGAACATTAACATTTGCCATAGCAGTATAGCACTCAATTTGTTTAGGCTTTTATATTTCCTGATTGAGATGGAGATAATAAGAGCTGCCCACGCTCAAATCTATATGAAACTTATCCACTTCTGCCAAAAGCATGATAATTCAAGGATTCAAAGCACATTTAGAGTACAAAAGACTACCTCAATGACACGCCCTACGACAATATCTCCAGTCTCTGGTTTGTATCTGCAACCAATTATATATGCTCAACAGTTCATAATAGTAAGTGGAGCAACTTGTTGAAAATTTGAACAAGCATCTACGCTGTATTGTACCTGGACCTCAACGATCGAACATAAACGAGCTTGTTAACGCGTTCTATGACTCCGCAAGTCGTGGCCACCAATTGGCCATCAAGCTCCGACGTCCCATGCCCCCTGCAAATTAGAAGAAAATACCAACAATCACAATAGAGAAAGATTAGTAATCAGAAGGGGGGGGGGGGGGGGGTCTAAGGTTTTTGAAGATGAGAGAAAGAGGGTAGAAAAACAGCACTTGAGAATGGCGTCTTCGAGATTGACCGGGATGGCATCGCCGACGGCGACAACGGCGTTGGGATTGGCTTTAGCGGAAAGAGAATCGAGCTTCTCAAGAGCTCTTTGCAAACGGAGCTTCTGTGTTTGGTTCAATGGAAGCTTGATTTCTCTCATTCCTACTCGATTCGCTTGGTCGGCGGGGGAGACTGGAGAGGAGAAGGTCGCAAAGACTCACAATCACGAAGCCGGCGAAGAGGTCGATGATGGATGTGCAACGGAGAATAAGCAGAAGGATACCGGCGAAGAATAGTGCGGGAGGAGGAAGTAGGAGGCCGGCGAGGAGAAGCGTAGGAGGATGAAGAAGCAAAACGACGACGATGGGAGCCACCGAAAATCGATCAGTAGAAAGTAAATTAGGGTTTTTATTTGTAATAAAAATGTGAAATTCCGTATGGTGTCCTTAAGTTTTTATTTATTCCGAGTGGTGCCCTAAAAATAACTCTTTTCCATGTAGTACACCAAGCTTTTAGTTTGGTTTGCCTTAGTCCTTTTTAAAGATTTTTTTTTTTGATTAGGAAAAAAATTAGGGTGACCACTAACAAGCTAGTGGCCTCCCTAGAACATCCAGGCGGATGAGGATACGGAGGACCAAATCAGCTGCAAGTGGGACGGAGGAGACGCTCTTAAACGATCCAGCGATGAAGTCCGCCACAGAATTGCACTCCCGACCGACGTAAGCGATGCACCAATCCTAGAATCGAGCTAACAAACAGTGGATATCCGCACGCATCATCTCAATCTCCCACGGGAAGCGCCAGTCACCGAGCACGACATTGACCAGCTGCAAATTATCGCCTTCAATCTGGATCCGGGGAATGCCACGTCTGGTGGCCTCGAGAAGTCCCTGGCGCAAGGCGATGGTCTCGGACATCAGAACGGCCTGTCGACCAATCTGTCCTCCGTCAAAATGGATGGGGGAGCCACCAGAGTCCCTGAGGATGAACCCGAATGAAGCCATGCCATCTGCATTAACTGCACCATCAAAATTCAATTTAACAAAATCATTTTTGGGTTTTTCCCATTTGGTTCGCTTTCTCCCACCTCGGGCCCGTACAATATGGTTACGGGGATCGAAGGAGGCAGCGGAATCAACAAGTTTCCAGTCTTTAATCTGATTTCGGACGAACTCAGCGATTTGATCGGCATTGGTCAAGTTAGTGCCGACATTACCGTATGACCTAATTAGTCCTTTTTAAAGAAAATAACCACAATATATTAGCTTCTTTTCCTTTTCCATATGATTCAATTAAGGTTTTATCTAAATAAAATATGAGTCCAAATGACCTAATTAAATAAAGAGAATCTCTAATGTGTGCTCGTGAGGATGCAATAAAAATACTAATTTTGATAAATCTGATTATTGTTTTTTTTTGGTCTTGCCTTTTGGCTCGCCCTGTCCGATCGGCCGGACACTGCTCTACATCCGGATCGGATACTTCGTGGCCCTATTTTGGAGAGACCTTTGATTATTATCTGTTAGTTATTATAAATTTATAGTGGAAATGTATATAAATAATATAAAGTTAGATGAGAGCCTACAAACAAGTTGAGCCCCCACACCATTCTAAATGCAAAAACTTAATCTATGAAAAAACAAATGTACCACTATTAGCATAATTAGAGTGGCTAATAGAGAGAGACTTAATACGTGAAAGCGTGTCCAATGTCTACTTCTCGAATTCCTCAGACGTAGAGAAAATGAAAGGGATAAATTTATATTCATTTTCCTCACATTTGGACACGTACTTCTTTTGTTAATTGTAATTTTTTAAAAAGGGTTCAATAATTCTAATTTAGGGATTAGTTTTGAAATATTTCTAAAATTAATATACACATTAGCTGAACCGTTAAATATATTATATAAACTTTTCTTTTTTCGTCCACAATTAGGTACTTCGGTGCAGTAAATTAAATTTGAATTTCTCATGGGAAATTGAATGATGTCGAAGAGTAGTACCATATAAAAATATATTAGATTTTAGGATAAAATACAGAAAATTGTTCTTTATTTTGGAGCTTTTGTAAGAAAATCATTCCTTATTTCACATTTTATAGAAAATTACTCCTTATCTTGAGACATTTATAAAGAAAAATCACTATATATTTCAATTTTTTTTACAGAAAACCACCCTTATTTTTATTTTGTTTTTATTGAACCACCCTTACCTTGTTTTCCATCCATTATACCATCAAGTTAGGGTTAAAATAAATAACTGTCTTTATGTTAAATTATCAAATTAATAAACTTCGGTAATTACCCTTGCTCAATTGTTATAGGCTTGCTACTAAAGAGAGAGGAGGGGGAGGGTTGGCACAATGATGTTCCATGATTGACAATCTTGCTAGGTTTACAAGGAGGGCTTAATTTGTCTACTAGTGCTCGAGAGAGGGTCGAGAGAGGAAGGACAATTGATAAACACCTTCGAGCCAACCCTTCCGCTCTCAACCTTTTCTCAAGTGCTAGTAAGCATGGTCGTACCTAGTCGAGCCCTCCATATACAC